>JAYKAV010003343.1:350295-453280 GCA_035582835.1 Phoebastria nigripes
CCGTCGGGGCGGACGCCCCGCCGCGGGGAGCCGGGCTGCTGGCCGGCGTCCCGACGGAGGATGCTGCGGTCCCTCTCCGGCAGGCAGCGCGCAGAGGGCCGCACTGGAGGGTGCGGAGGGGCTCCTGCCCCCGCGGGGAAGGGAAGGAGGCTTTTGAGAAAGCGCCAGAGCGGGTGATCAGGGATGAGAAACTTGCGGTGGGGCGGTGAGGACCGGCCGGGCTGGGCGGTCCGTCAGAAACCGCTGCGGTCCGGGGATGCTCTACGGACCCTCCGTGCTGCAGCACCTCTGCGAGCTGCTCTGGCCAACGAGGCCTGAATCCCGCACCTGTCCGCTGAGGAGGGAGGATTTAAAGGGACTTTAGTCACTGCTTGTGTGCGGCGGGTACAGGGTCGCACACGGACACCCGGCACACATCCACACGTCCTTCCCCCCACCTCTCCAAAACGCGCAAGCAAAATGTAAATAGCATCGCGGCTAAACACTTTTCTCTGCCTGGGTTTATAAATCCTCTGCCTCAAGTCTTGATATATATGTTTATATTCATATACATTTATATATGTATATATACATACATACGTATCCACGTGTATAAATAACGCCAGGATCGCGGCCACTATCCGTAATCCCGGCTTCCTGGCTGTGCTGCAGCACTTCGCGACTTTCTCGCCCGCAAGCCCACCCGGGCTTTTACAGGTCACTCACAAGCGTGTCTTTCACGCACGAGAAATCCCATGCCCGTAAATCGGCAGAAAGTGGGCGAGAGCGAGATTAGAGGGGCTCCTTTGCCCGCCTGGGAGCGGGGCGGGTGGCTTCCGTGGAGGAACACTGCCACCTCCCGGGGGTGAGGATGGCGGTCACGGTAGGATGATTCCTTTGGCATGTGTTGGGGATGTCACTGCAAAGCCTGTGCAGCTCATAGACCTGATGGGAACACAAGTAGTATGCATCAATGGTTCAAACTATAGTAGTTCAGAAACCTGGTGGTTTTAACTCTAGAGGCTGCGTTTTAAATGCACAGAGCTGGGGAGATTCTCTTCTGCCCTGTGGTTTTGGTCAGTCTGAGACTCAAGCTATCTCTGTGAAGATACAGCTGCAGACAGGCTTCGGAACAGGAGCATGACTGCAGTCGGCTGAGCAGTGTTGAATGCATTCCTCTGGGAGAAAAAGCAGATGCACAATGTAACAGAGCCAGGATAGCTGTCAGCAGAGAAATATGCCACAGGTTGTCCCTGGAACTATATATTTATACTGGGTATAACCCATACTAGGTTCATATTTCTTACATTAATTAATTGAATTATACTTGCACCATGAAGCCAAAGTGAATGAGGCACTTGCATTTAGATTTCTATCTAAAGAGAGCATCTTTCCTTGAGATTACAGCTTAAAAACAAAAGACAGAAGCAATAGGAGAAAGCGGAAATTTATTTTCATTTTACAGAGGAAAACACAGATAAAATTAAATGGCTTCTCCAAAACCATCCAAGAATTCTATGGCAAAGGCAGGACTGAACTCAGGTCTCCTGTGCAAGAACAGCTTTTGCTATGACAGAGTTCCTTCCCAGTTAATTTCATGCAGCTGTTTACCAATTTGGGATGAAAGAGAGTTTACATGTTAATGGTTGAATAGCATCTGTGGTTTAAGCAACATAAAAATGCATTTCCTTTCTGTGCTTCTCTATACGTTTAGTATATCTGGACAGCGATAGGGAACTTTTTGATTTATTTCCTGTTGCAAGCTATACTAACATGACAGTATTCCCAATCATATAATATGCATATATGAAACGGTGAGCATATGTGCTCACATTCCTGCATCCTTGGATCCAGCTACAGATAGGAGGCAAACCATTCACTGGGTTGAATTTGGCATCATATAAAGCTCCCCTTCTTTATCCACCTTTCACACCATGCCTGCTCAGCAAAACACTGAAGTTCGTATTAATTTTGAGAAGAATTGAGACTACTAGAAATAAGATTTTAAAGTGATATTGGTACCTAGTTTGTCTTGAAAATACTAGGAGTTGGGAGGTAGAGACTTGAAACTGTCCCTACTCACCTTTCAGATTCCAGCCCCAGTGAAAGCAACAGTGACTTCATATTCAGTGCGCTGCATGCTAATATCTCATGCTCGGCTTCTTTAGAAATATTTTTTTAATAATTGTTATATTATTCTTATAAACATTATTATTCTTACAACTTTTCCGCATGAAGCAGATCCATGGGTTTGGAGCCAGAGCCGTGCAAGTGCTTGCCTGATGTGGAACTGTCACTATCAGTCCACAATGCCACCCTGTTATCCCAGCTGGGGCAAACAGGGGTCAGAAAGTGACATGTCCAACAAGGAGTTAGAAATGTATTGTCATTATYGATACGAAAATCAGGCTTTTCATGCAAAGCAGGTCCATGGATCTCCAATTCATATACATGTTACTTCATAATTAATGCGTTCTCATCCACCCTCCTCATTTCTCCCAAATGGTTCCTGTTCAGCCGAATACTTTCATCCTTGAATTAATATTTATGTGTTATATCTGTAGTGTGTGAGGCTGAACCCCATGTTACTAACACTGAGCTGTTTCCTTTGTCAAGTAGAAAAAAATGCCTTCTGAGTGACAGCAGTAATAGTCAGGTTTTACTGCCAGCCATGAATTTCCTGTAATCTGAAAAATCTGTAGATAATTTTTATTATCTATTTTCTTCATGTGCTTTGTATAAGTGTAAATTACTAACATGAACATAGTGTTGTTATGGCTATGTCAACAGCAAATGCTACTTCTAGCTGCTGCAGAGTACAACAAGACAGTGTACAATTAGTACCATGTGGTATTGAATTAATTTACACAGTAATCTATAGGCTTTTCCAGCTTTCTCATCAAGTCAGTGGGATATTAGTCACGCATTAGAGTGGGAAGAAGAATATGCCCTGTGATTAAGGCAATATGCTAGAAAGCTGTAGTAGATCATAGATGAAAATCTTTAGCATCACTGGTCTGGAAGAGAGGAATAGCGCTCGGAGGCTCCAGTCCTCCACGATGCCAAGTGCCCTGAGAGGACTGTAATTCCACCAACAGCCGCTAAAGACACTCAAGTCAAGAGTGATTCCTTAATTGCTTTGCTATTAATTTTGTCACATGTCATAAACAAAGGGGCCTCAGGTTCTCCATGACCCTTCGCGGGAGGAAGGAAATGTCTTGTTTCATTAGAGTAAATGATTGCTCTGCTTAAAAAAAAAAAAAAATTAAAACAGGGAAAGAAGTCCTCTCTGAAAGAAAGAGATTTCTTTCTACGTTTCTCAAAACAGCCTCTTAATAGTGTTTTGAAAAAAAGAGCTGTGACTGAAACATCATCTAATCTGGAAAGACTATGCAGTACTGAAAGCTCTGGTTACTTCAGCTCGGCTCACTCACACTTCAGGAAAACTGTTTTACTAAGTAGAATGGAATTTGGGGTGAAATTTCAATTGTAGAAAGAATTGATATCACCAGAGGAATAAATACTCTCACACATGTGCACAGAAAGAGAAAAGTGAGGGGTTTAGAAAGAGGTCATAACATATGAAGCGGAGAGAGTCTGTTTAGAGAAATAAACTGAAAATGATCACAAGCTTGAAAATGGCTGAAGTGAAGCAAGTTCTTCTAAAAAACAGGGGTTCTTCTTGGCAAGGTGACATGGAGCTATGGATGCAGCGTGAAAGAAGGCCTACAGCATCTCTTGTAGGAGCATAGATCAGGGAACTTAGAAACCAAGAAATGCATAGAATTCATTCTTTTCTTTCCTGTCCACAGCTGCATGAACTTCTCTGCATTTGGATGGCATTGCATGTGCCAATGCGTGTCCTGCCTGTTCCACTGCCTGCAAAGAAAAGGTTCCACCCCATTGCTAAGAGCTGTTAACTAAAGCCACAGCAGCCTTAACCATGTCAATTATGAATTGATACTGCTCACCAGCACAAGTCAGAGAAGATCTCGGGACAGAACTGAGAGAGTCAGGTTGGGCAGGAACAGCACAGGAGCTGAATTAAATGAGCAGCATAGTGAGGGGGTGACCCTCAGCATCCTGCATTACAGAAAGGCAGGTGTCCCTGTTTGCACAGTTCGTGATAGAAGTCTACCAACCTCTGCTAGTGGGTAAATGTTTGGCTAGCAAGCGGCTCCCCTCCCTCCCCCAAGATCAAGGGAAGCAGACAGATAAAACAGCATGTATACCTTTGTATTATCTTTTTTTTTTTAATTATATTGATATGGACACAGTCAAAATTTGGCTGAAAATACATTAGCCTGCAACCTGGGGATAACCCCCATCTCCCTGAGAGAGCAGAGGCGACTGCGGGATGAGTGAGAGCTCTGCAGCCCCACACTCATCTCCAGACCCTGTGCCTGGCCGCGGTCCCAGAGAGCTCTCACCCGCAGGACAGCACGCCTGCCCCAGGAGGGCAGACCCCCCTGCTCTGCTAGCGGCTACCACTGGGCACTTCTGGGCAGAAGACATCCCCTCTCGCTCAATTTCTCTTGAAAAAGCTGTTTTGATCCCACTGTATTTTTCCTGGAGTATCATTTTGGTAATGGCTCCCATGAAAAATAATGTTAAACACTTCCTGGTTAATTTTTTTAATTTCCTTATAAAAATGAGTCAAATTGTACCAACTTTTCATGGCTTCAGTAAAATTAGAAAATATTGTAAGCACATATTGTTTATATTATGTAATTATTAGCAAGCTAATGACTAATGAGCTAATTAGCTAACATAATCCTGAAGTACTGCGTTATTTCATTTTAACTTACAGTATTTTTTCAAATCATCAGGCATAGCTTTTGCTGAACACTGTTGATAAGCTTTTATAATTTTTCTAGATCAAAAGCTGACATATTTACAAAAATCTCAAACATAACATGATGTAAGCCCAAATGTCTCAGAATCATAGTCTGGCTTACTAACCTCTTTTCCAACCATAGCCAGCAGCTGGTGTTTGGTCAAAGAGTGGAAGAAATAGGGGCATCACTGTGTGAGAATCCTTCTAACAGTCTGTTAGACTGCAGAGAGACTTTCTGAGCTGCAGTTTGCACCAGCATTTTTTCAGTAGCTTTTTGTGGACATTTCTAACATGCAGCAGTCCCAAAAAAATCAGAATCAAAAATAACGTTGGAAATAAAAGGTCAGAAATATTACCACTTCTAAACAAAGCTGCTTTGAAACAAATATTCTCTAAAGTAAAATTTCAGAATTCTGAAACATTTTTAAAGATTCTAAGTTGGTTATTTTTAAGCTTAGGTGCTCTAAGGTGGATGTTGTAGAGATCCTGATTAACGGACATTTTCAAAAAATGATTTATTTTCATTATTATTCCAAGTGAAAACAAGTTTTCAATCCTTGATGATTCTCTTCAAGATACAAATCCACTCATCATAACTATATTTTTTAAAAACCTGAAAGCAACTATTTTCCAAATTGCTGTGGCTAGGCTGATCTCAAATGAAGTTCTTTTTATAACCTTCTGTGCCTTCTTTGTTTTATACCATGAGGTTTGGATTTATGGTATTGTAAGTGGGGATGCTATCATTATCTTTCAAAGCCCCTGCTCCCTTTTGGAAGTTGGCTTTTAATGGTGTTCACTAGCAAGGAGTTCCACAGCTTAGCCCAGCTGTGTTAAGAAGCATTCTCATTCATCTGTTTAATGTTAAACACTTCTAAATTTTATTTATATTTCCCTTTAAATTTACATGATGAAAAAAGTAGAGATGACAGACCATAGCTAATCAAATAACTGTGAAAGAGGTGAAATAGCATATTTTTTCCACCTTTTTACTGAGAAGTGTTCAATTATCAGCTATAAGATCTTGTATCTCAGATCAGGAATAAAACTTCAAAACAAAAATGTTTGTGTAAAAGGGAGCATCTCCTCCTCATTGTGTTGGATGGAGCAATCCCAGCTGAGAGAAGTCTGTTTCTTAAGGGGGAAGAGGGAGCAGCAGTTAGGGTATCTTTTCCTGTTTTCCCCTTGCACAGTGCTAACCTTCAGCCCTGGGATGTGCTGCCTCTATAGAAAAATCATCCAAGAAGCCAGTTACCCAAATCCTTCTCATAAGGTGATGGTCTCAGTACCTCCCTCAGAGCCCCAGTTTCAGATGCAATCTCATCCTTGTCAGATGGAGACTAAATCCATGATTCCCAGTACTTTTGATCCAGTCTTCTCAAAACACATAATCGTGCTCCTTCTTTCTGTTACTCCTGCCTCCGCCATCGCCTGCTTTCCCCTTCCCCCCCCTCACAGGCAAGTCTTCCTCCGCATTTATTCTCTCCCCAGTCCCTTTGTCTCACCTCTGTCGCTCCTTTCCAGATCACACTCGACAGCTTCGCTAGAAGATCCCAATCTCTTGTATGCGAGAGACCATACCTTGTATACGTAGCATTACTTTGATCTGTACAGTCTATGGCGTTGCCTCGAGCCCCATGCTACCTCCCTGGTACGCTCTGACCAGGGGGGATTAGCACTGCTGTGCCCCATCATACCTTTGAGGATCTCGCATCTACTAGCGGTAAAACTGTCTTCAAAGGCTTCCCTGCCAGCTTCCCTGCTGAGCAGGGGATATTGCACGTACAGTCCTCACCTGAGGTGATCAGTCTACAAAGCGGGAGGAGGGAACCAGCACCTGGAAACCAGAGAAAATAGCTGTTAACTTGTCCCCCCTAGAAAAATGTCACCACAGTTACCATAGATGTAGTCAGTGGTTTTACTCTCAATCATGCTTCCCTGAAGGCAGAGGGGAGAAAGTTAAGTTGAAGACACTGACAGTTTTCCTTTCCGTGTCTTCCTAGCAAAGCAAAAACTTCAGCAATAAGCACCCGCTGCTGGATAATGGCAATATATTGGAGTTAGCCTTTTTAGCACCATTGATTTATTTCAGAGAGATGTGTTACACAGTAGCTGTGAAAGCAGCAGCCTTTACCGGAGACCCATATATGCCTCAGCACCAGGCAGACAGAGACTTAGCTAAAGGTGGTTTAATAAACAGGCCAGATTAAGTCCTGGAATAATTGGCAGATAATTTTTCCCCCATTTAACCAGGCTGGAYGGGAAGGAAGTGTACCAGCAGATGACTGGGAATTGGAGCATACATATTACTGTCATTTGTTTTTTATCATTAAGTAGCTTTTTATGGTGTCTGGGAAAAGAAGAAGAAATGAGGGTAATAGGAGTTATAAGACATTGCAACATCTTAAATGTTTGTGTGGCAAGTTGATATGAATATATCTATAAAAGCTGTTCTTGGCTGGTTCCCCTCCCCTTTTTGGAAAAAAGAAAGAATGCATCACATCAGCTTTATTTTGTACAGATTTCTGCCAGGATATTTTGCATATACATGTAATTTAAAAAGGCATGAAAATAATAAGAGAGAAATAATAAAATAGTTACCGGTTATGACTACTGTGGAGTTTGTGTGTTCTGGCCAAAGTAATCTCCTTGCTCGTTAATCCTCTCAGTCAGACATCAAGGGAAAGGACCAGCCTTCCTCCCCAAAATAGCTATTTTTCCCAAAGAAAGAAGCTTGTTTTATTTTCTCTGGGGAGGGACTAAACTCACTGATTCAAACTAAATAGCAGAGAGAGGACCTCTATATGATGCCTTTCAGCAGCAAAAAAGCAGGAAGAGCCATAAAGAAAGCAATAAGTGAATTTTAGCCCAAAGCCCAACACAGTATTGTAACTAATTGAAAACAGGATGAGTCAGATGCCCTCCCAGCTCTCTTTGTGCCACATCATTCCCAAAAAGACTGGCATCAGAGTCTGAATGAAGTTGACTCTGCCTAAAAGGCTTTCATTTAGCTCTCGCTCTCCCAAAGCTGAGGTCTGAGAGAAGTCGCTAATTGGTTCTGGGTGCAGGAGAAACGGCCCTGAGAGTGTGTTCTGCTTACTTCTCCTGCCTGGGTCCTGTAAGCAAATACTGGTGGATCTGCACATGCCTTGATGCTGCCCTGATGCAAGGAAAGGACAAGCTGGGAAGTCAAAGATGCTAGCAAGAGTGGCTAGAAAGCTGCCCGGCAGAAAAGGACCTGGGGGTGTTGGCTGACAGCCGGCTGAATATGAGCCGACAGTGTGCCCAGGTGCCCAAGGCGGCCAACGGCATCCTGGCCTGTATCAGAAATAGTGTGGCCAGCAGGAGTAGAGAAGCGATCGTCCCCCTGTACTTGGCACTGGTGAGGCCGCACCTCGAATACTGTGTTCGGTTTTGGGCCCCTCACTACAAGAAAGACATTGAGGTGCTGGAGCGTGTCCAGAGAAGGGCAACGAAGCTGGTGAAGGGTCTAGAGCACAAGTCTTTTCAGGAGCAGTTGAGGGAACTGGGGATGTTTAGCCTGGAGAAAAGGAGGCTGAGGGGAGACCTTATCGCTCTCTACATCTACCTGAAAGGAGGGTGTCGGTCTCTTCTCCCAAATAACAAGCAACAGGACAAGAGGAAATGGCCTCAAGTTGCACCAGGGGAGGTTTAGATTGGATATTAGGAAAAATGTCTTCACTGAAAGGGTTGTCAAGCATTGGAACAGGCTGCCCAGGGAAGTAGTTGAGTTGCCATCCCTGGAGTTATTTAAAAGACGTGTAGATGTGGTGCTTAGGGTCACCATCCCTGGAGGTATTTAAAAGATGCGTAGAGGTGGTGCTTAGGGACATGGTTTAGTGGTGGACTCAGCAGCGCTAGGTTAACGGTTGGACTCGATGATCTTAAAGGTCTTTTCCAACCTAAATGATTCTGTGATTCTATGATTCCTGAAGGAAGTAAACTTTGGTGAAATTCTGGCTTAATTTCGTTTGTGCTATGGAAGAGAATAAAGTGAAAAAGGAACTTGGCAGTGGGAAAACAAAGTATTAGGGAGAAAAGAGGTAGCAGCTGAAGCAACTACAGTCCAGCAGTTATCCGCCCTATATTCAGATCCACATTCAGCACATACATTCAAACTCCTTCAGAAAATGGACATCCCCTTGCCAGTGTGTGAAGAAGGGAGGGGAAGGCTGCTCCAGCATAATGTATGTGAAGGCCTTGCTGTGTTCCCCACCAAGTATGTCAAATAACTAGGCCTTGCGATTTTAGATCTAGTACACTCCCTTACTGTGTCATGCCTTGACACCTGAAGTGATGCTTGATATTCCTATGTTTTTTCATCTCTCTAATTAAACCACCATCACCAGTCACAGCAGTGACAGGGTAGTGCTGTGTTAGGAGTCAGGATGCAAGGCTTTAACAGGAGAAAACAACCACTGCCTCTGTCTTTCTTAAAGGCAGTGAAATCTTCCTCCATTCCCCAGCTCAGCTTTTACCCCCAAACTCAGGATCAGTGTAGGAAGTGAATGTGCTGCAAATTGCACAATTTCATTGTAACTAAGTGTGAACATTTTCTGCTGTAATGTACCTGCTGGAGGGGTTTTTTCAATTCGTTGTTTGTTTGTTTTCCCTGAGGGCTTATTATTTTTGAATTACATCCTTGTATATGATCTCTTCAGAAGAATATAAATCAAAAGGAGGAGTAGATTGTTAACCACAGTATGGCACCTCCAACCTGGGTGGCCTGACTGCCTAATAACGTGTAAGGGTTGTACACAAATGTATGGTGCTTGTACCCAGAGGTTGAATTTAATGGCTTAAGGATAAGCATTCTGAAGTACCCATGAATAGAAAAATCAAAGACTAAATCTTCAAGCTGATTAAAGCATATGCTCCCAGACAGGTAGGTTAGGCTCATCCAGAATATGTATATGACTTCAAAATTTTAATAGGTAACAGTCTGCCACAGCACACGTCACAACTGTGGCTGAGATACACTACATGTCTTTGACTCTATAGAGACCCACTACCATGCAAAGACAGAAAAAGGACAATAAGATAGGATGGCCATCAGTTAAGTCCATCATTTAAGACCCTTTAGTTCAAAGGTACTTTACAGAATATGGCGTAGCTGAGAGACTTCATTTCAGTGTCAAACATACGAATTGGATTGGCAGACAGAAGAAAGTTTTGAGGGTTTTTCCAGACCGTCCTGAATATATGACCTTTGTCAAAGCTTTAAGGGCTCAATGAAAATTGAAAGTACTTGGTATCTCAGGAAAGCACACAAAAAATCCCTCTTTCCTACTGTTTTTGAGTTGCATATACAAGATGCACCAGAACAGCCATGGAAATAAATGTTCATTTAAATTGGTTCAACTAGGAATACTTCACATGTTTTAATCTTCCCACCCAAGGAGACCTCAACTAATCTAATGTATGCACATAATGATTCTTCATTTGTTTAACAAGTCACCTATGCAAGAAGAACATGAATTTGAAACACTAACCTAATCTCCTCCAGCATCAACAAGAGTTATGTCATGTTGTCTGTATGCAAGACCTAATTGCTGGCTGTTGTTTCTTTCAGCAGCCAAACCATTTTCATGAATGACTGCTTTCTGCAATGAATCTCCTGTAATTAAGCCAGTTTTTCATATATTTTGCATTGAACTTAAACACAGATCAGTTGAAGCAGTCTTTGTCTCCAAATTATCGGTCTGTGGACAAAAGCTTCATGCCTTTGTGTTGCTGAAAGTAGTTATTACCAATCTGTCATTGGCCAGCCCATTTCCTAAGTGCAAAAGACTGTTGTTATTCAGATAGGAGCAGTTTTCAAATTAATTTGTAATGGTATGTATTACTATATTCATTGGGCTAAAAGTGGACCCCCTCTCTGGCTTCTTTGCACCAGCCTAGTGGTACGATGCTATAAAACTGATCTGATACAGAAGGGCTGAAGGGTCTRGAGGAGGGTATATTGCAACAATCCGCAAACAAACTGTGTTTGTTAGGCTTAGATAAAGTGTGATGCGAACTAAAAATTGCATTATTTTTAAAGAAAAGATACGTTCTTCATGTTATTTGTTCTTTACTTTTGAGCTATGGAGGCTTAAAAGAAAAGACTCTTCAAAAATTTTTGGAGGTGTTAAGGTGGAGACTAAACCATTGGAGCGGGCAGGCCAGAAACAGAGCTGTGGCACGTGTCTTGCAGAAAGAGAGAGAGGCACAAGCTGGCTCACATCTCTCTTGTCRCATGACTGTGAGGTGGAAGGGAAGGTGCTCGTGGTGCTTGCTCAAGATGCTGTTACACTTTGGGCAATGGAGCTGGGGGTCTCTCTAGGTTAGTTTGGTGAACCTTTTATTTGGTTTGCAAACTATTAAGTGCCCCATGGGCTGCCAGCTGAAGAGGTCATTTCAAGATTTTCTGTTTATCCKTGAATGCTAGGAACTTAATGACTATCCGAGTAGGATTCTCATGCTTTTCTCTATTGCTTTTTCTTATTCCAAGCAAATCCCAGTTGTGTGGACCTTTACAGCTCAGATCTTCAAACTTCAAGTATATTTTAAAGCTTTGCTGGATTGAAGATAAAGGCAAGGCTGGGTTTTCCCTACAGAATTAGGCAGATATAAAGTGTATTCTTACTGTTGTAAATCTGATCTATCATCTACTACTACCAACAAAAAAACGCTTTGTAAACATAGATATTTTATGATACAAAACCTGCATTGATGAGATAGAAAGGACATACTAATGGGTGTCAGTATTATAATGAGCATAATTAATTTGAATATGTATCAAGAGCAGTATTGAGCTAAATATTCACCAAAAAATTGAATCATCATGTTGCTCTATTAGTCTTTCATTGCAGAGTTATAAAAATAAAAGTAATGTTGCCCAAAGCCAACTTCTGTCTTCACTTGCAACCTTGCTCATTGTCATGCAAAATTTAATATCCTTAGTGTTTTAGATGCTGAAATTTCAATGTAATCTAAATACTAGCATTCAGATTTTCATGGGCTTGCATTTAAGACTCTTTCTTTACACATCTGTTGATTTTTAGATTCTCTAGTGGCCTTGAATGAAAGTGTGAAAACAGTGTCTGTTAAAAGATTGCATTTACAAACACAGTACTTTTGGTATTATAAGTCATACAGATATCCTGTGACTTTAATTACATATAAAATCTAGTCCCTCTGAAGTATAGAAATCTCATCACATACACATCTATGTCTGGATGATGGAAATGATTGTGCTGCTTGTTCAAATAGGTAGACTGATACCTTAGCAAAAGATACAATAACAGCTAAGATCAAGGCTTTGAAGAGCTCCATTTTGAGGGACTGTTATTTTTCATGCTGTTAAAATTACTTTTAATCAATTGCTTCAGTATTTATTTGTTCGTACCAACAAAATAATCCTGGGGACACTGATAATCTACTTATTTGGAAAAATACATGTTTAACAAAATGTACCTTTCAGAAATAAGCCCTTTATAAAATCTTTAAATACTCAGTACAGAGAAACACCCAAATCCCACAGAATTCGCTGAAAAGAATATTGTGAATTTCAGTAGGCTTTTGTTGATTAGGCAAGTGTGGAGGTAAATACTTTCTATGACCCCAAAGGCTCTGCTTGCTTTCTTTGTAAGAACAGCGTGATTAGAAATATAAAGATTACAGAGTACATCAAGCAAAATTCTTCGTTAACAGCCTATAGAGCCCATTAAATGAAATAAGTCCAAGAACTTTTAAGCTTAAACTGACAATGAAAGCAAGATAGCAAAACTGAAAAATGTGTAGCATTTAAGTGGGATAAGGCCCATGCCAGTCCCAGTGAAGAAACTTTATTCCATTTATTCAGAGATTTTCCCTGCCCATCCTCTGGCATGCTAACCTTACATATTGGTTGATGTATTTATTTTTTTGCTGTATCAAGCATTCCCTTTAAATCATAAGAATGGCTTTAATTACTGATAAAAAACCCATTATCATTATCATCTGATGATGTGCTCTCCAGACAGAACTTTGCCAGAATCGTGTGCGATGGCAGCAGCACTGAGCAGCATATCTAAGCGTGCTTTCTTGTCCAGCCATAAAGATAGGGCAATCACCTCAGGGCTGAGTAGGGATCAGCAGCCTGGGTGAGGGCGCAGGATCCTCATCGCCTTTCCTTGTCTGTGCAGAACTGAGAGCCACTAATCCTCCCCTGCTGTTGCTGCCTGAGCGGATCAGACAGGAGCAAGCTGGATATGTCTGCTCACAACGCAGTCAAACCTCCAGGTTAGCTCTCTGGACACAACCTTAGCTAGTCCTGGATCTGTTGTCAGACCTATGGAGAAGACGTTCATTTTTGATAAACAACAGGGGATATGGCAAAAAGAGGGCTTAGTACAACATTTTCATTCTGGGTAATACTAAAGTCAATACAAAAATGTTGCTATTTTCATTCTCCTCTGCAAGATTCTCCAGCAAATTGCCCAGAAAATATTTTCTCCTCCCTCTAAACTGTTCTTAGAGCTGCAGCTTATTGTGTACCTCTCCCACACTGCAATCCTGTACATTTTTTCTAAATAATTCCCAGCAGAGAGAGGCATGGATGCTTGCAGCATCTACCTCTTCCTAAATTAGTGTTACAATCTTGTTGGATAAATGGAGTGCTCCTGTAAGAGAAGTTTTTAGGGTACTTTCAGAATATAGGTTTTATTTAAAACTTGGAAGTATCATACTCAGATCATACTTTCTCAAGACAGCAGTCAAGAAAGAGCTTGGATCTACTTGAAAATCTTTTTAAAAAAAACACCCTAAACTGAAATTAGGGTTGCTAGTGGCTCCTCATGCACAGTGCTAGAAAATGAAAGAACAAAGCCAGTACAAACTTCTTCAGATGTTCATCATAGACGCTATCTAGATGCATTCAGCAAGAAGTCCACATTTCTCCAGACCCTACCAAAAAAGTTCCAAATGTGTGTTCCCTACATAGCCCTGTCATCGGGGGTTTTTTGCAGCTAACTCATGTTCTGAAGAGATCAAAGTCAGAGAGAAAAAAACATGAAATACTGTATTTTACACTTTGTCTTCCCCAGCAGGTTGCCTGAAAGATCTTTTCAAATGGGCTATTCCTCTTGCACATCACTCTATAAATTGTAAAATGTTTGATCAAACACCATACTTGTTACTTTGCAGAAACAGAAGGAAGTTTTATCAAAAGAGCAAGCCATCTGACCCCCTGAAAGCCAGGCAGCCACAGTGCCCAGCAACCTCGGCAGCAATCAGGACAGCAGGGCAGCAGAATGGAACATTCATTGTACCACTGCAAAAGTATAGCATCCTCACAAAAAGTGGATCTCAAGTGCTGCTCAGCTGACACAACGGACTTGAAACAGTGAAGGGCTCTTAAAAAATTTGATGAAATGGAGGAATTTGGACTCTACCTTTAGCAATGCAAATACAAATTAAAACATAAAAAGCTCCCCCTGCTTAGTTGTGATTGAAGTGTGACATATTCAAAATTTAGGAAGTGGTTTTTGGGTTGTTAGCAGCACAGACTTAGGAAGAAGGGGGTGTGATGGAGGTTGAAGACCCTCCTGCCGAAACAGGCACTGTGGAGCAGAGCGAGCATTCCCTCAAGCAACAGGGCTGCAGCATCCACCCAGTGTGGTGGTTCTATTGATATGTTCAATGCGTATGGTTAATAGCATCTGTCTTCTCATTTGATTGAAAGAATATCTGTCCAACTTATAWTGGACATAGAGATTAGTAAAGCAATGTAGTAACCATCATTACAAATTATTTTAGAATTCTATAATTATAAACAAATGAGAAGGTCTAAAAGCCTGAATTTTTAGACACAGTGGATTTGATAATTATACTAATCTTTTAGGTACTTATTCCCTAAGGAATTATGTCATTACTACTCCACAACCTACAAATGAGTTCTCTATTTCTACAGACCACGGTTCTGATACTCAACATGACATCAGCAGATACAGAAAATCATTTAGTACAGTGTCTGATACGTATAAATACAATTTTTTTCAGCTTCTCAATTCTTTAGCATCTATAATATTGTTTCTTCTACATGTATCCTTTCTCTCTGAACAAGTTAAATTAATCTTTTCTTTTCTTTCTTACACCCTTTATCTAATGCCTCCCTGAACTGCAAACGTTATTGTAGATAAACCATAGCAAGGTCATTTGGTTAAAAGCCGAAAAGATGATCTTTGAGAGTATCTAGCACATTATTTCACAGAAGTTTTTTATAGATGGTACACTGGACTCAGTTTTGTTTAACATTGTCAGTTGTGGTCATTCACATGCTTTGCTGATTTTTTTTCTAGGTACACGAAAATGAAGACTGCCACCAATATCTATATTTTCAATCTTGCATTGGCAGATGCCCTAGCAACAAGTACTCTGCCATTCCAGAGTGTGAATTACTTGATGGGAACATGGCCATTTGGTACCATCCTTTGTAAGATTGTTATATCCATAGACTACTACAATATGTTCACCAGTATCTTTACACTCTGCACCATGAGTGTGGATCGCTATGTAGCTGTTTGCCACCCAGTTAAGGCCCTTGATTTCCGTACCCCCAGAAATGCCAAAATTGTCAATGTCTGCAACTGGATTCTTTCTTCTGCCATTGGCCTGCCAGTTATGTTCATGGCAACTACTAAATACAGGCATGGTAAGTCTGGCTTTCATTCCTAAATTGAGTATTTCAATGTTTAAACTCCTTTCTGCATTGTTTCACTTTATTGTAGAGGTGTTGAATTAACTTCTGACCTCCAAGCTGTATGAAGCTAGTGTCAGTGCAAATGGACCCCGTCAACAATTTTGCATCTGGCTGTAGTTGACTGGACACAGCATTACACATGATTTGTCTTTTACAACAGGCAGCTCCAGCTCCACTGCCCCGCACAGTTACTGTAGTGTTTGGAAAAGCATCTGTGCCTGCCTGCCTTCTGCTGTGGGGCAGTTACGCACTGTCCTACAGTACAGAAGTCTGTGCTTTACCCAGGATATTCCCACTGAAGTTGGCAGTCATAGATATGTTGCGCGTAGTCTGGCAGGACGTGATACAGAGCAGAGAGCACGTTCTGGATCACTGGTGCTCAAAGACCTTCCGTGAAGTGACAGCATCTCAACATAAATCCAAACACTCCATTGTGCACAGTTACCAAGTGTCATGTCATTCTCTTCCCCATTGCCCTGAAATGCCCAAACTCTCAGCAGATACAGTGGTTAAACCATCTTTCTTTTCACCAGGTTTTATACTGGAAGTGAAAATGAGTCAAAGTTTAAGCATTTATGACAATTCAACTCTTTGTCTTGTCCAACATACATGCAATTCCAAGCAATAAAATGCAAAAGAGAACACGTTACTTCGGTTTTGTTTTTTTAACTCACACTTCATATATGTTTTTCAGCACTGTGTCCTATCAATGTTTGTGCCGATGACAGGTCACAGATTGCTTCATTTTACCTGTTTACTTAGTAAATCTTCATATATTTGCCTATGATATTTAACAAAAAAGGTTTAAAGAAAAGCAAATGAAAAAATGACCCGCTTGTTCTTCTCTGCTGTTTTCCTTTTTCTCCAGGCTCCATTGACTGCACACTTACATTCTCCCACCCTGCGTGGTACTGGGAGAACCTCCTGAAAATCTGTGTGTTCATCTTTGCCTTCATCATGCCAGTCCTGATCATTACCGTGTGCTATGGGCTGATGATTTTACGCCTGAAGAGCGTTCGCATGTTGTCTGGCTCCAAAGAGAAGGACAGGAACCTGCGGAGAATCACGAGGATGGTTCTTGTAGTGGTGGCGGTGTTTATTGTCTGCTGGACTCCCATCCACATTTATGTCATCATTAAAGCCCTGGTCAACATCCCAGAAACTACTTTCCAGACTGTCTCCTGGCACTTCTGTATTGCTCTAGGGTATACAAATAGCTGCCTTAATCCAGTCCTTTATGCATTTCTAGATGAGAATTTCAAAAGGTGTTTCAGAGAGTTCTGCATCCCCACTTCCTCAACCATTGAGCAGCAAAACTCCACCCGAGTCCGACAAAACACTCGTGACCATGCTTCCACTGCCAACACTGTGGACAGGACTAACCATCAGGTATGACTAGCAGTGGAGATGTCATCTCTGGATCCAGGTCTCCCACTTGGAGATGACATGTATTCTGAAGTTACAGTTTATACTGATTTGTAGCTATTTGAAGGTCTAAACACCTTCAGGGTTATATTTGAAACTGGTGTATGCATACACAGAGACCCCAGTTCTGCATGGTGCTAGTTGTTCTCTCCTCTAGTTGATGCTCAGAAGCTGAGGGCTTTCAAAGATACCTTGCATGACTGGGTCCAGCGTGCGTGCATATACAAAGCACACAAAAGTGTTTCATTTGCAGGATGTTTACAACAGGTGACTGCTTTAGAACTGGTTGGAGATTAATCACAGATTTCTCTATTCATACTCCTTGTCTGCTGACAGAGACAAGAGTGGGACAGAATATAGATCTCTTCTTCTCCCATTGCAACAGTGAATAAAAAAGAGAAGAAACTGTGCTTGTACACTTTTGATTGATGTACAAAGAAGGCCTACCTGGCCTTGTTTGTCCTGGAAGACATGCAAGAAGTAGACAAAGGCTTGTCTACATGCGGTTCTTGTATCAGATAATTATCTGTGTTGGCTAGGGTAGGTTTTGAGATATATATATTTAAAAATATATACACACATGTTAAGGGGCATTGTGCCATTTTGCCATTTAAGGTATACTGAGAATATACCTTTTCCATGTAGAAAAAGCCTTTGGGAAGTAGGGATTTTATGGCACAGCAGATACCAAGAGAAATAGATTTTTTTTTTTTATTCAAGCTATTTTTGCTTAGCTTTTGCAAAGAAGCTCTTTTGTTACATGTTCAACATCCATGTTCCTGTGATTAGTCCTGAGAATTTCCAATCCCCATCCCTCAGTGAACATGAAGCAAAACATAAAAGCAAATCTTAACATTCATGAAGGTAACTCAAGCGCATCACAAGCACTAGAAAAAGTTTGAGTCATCTCTGTAATTCATTAAAAAGAAGAACAAAAGGCACAAGCCTAGTTCATTCCCTGCCATATCACCTTTCAGCAATATACTTATGTCGCTCCTGCACCAGTTTCTCACTGCTGCCACTTCAGCCACAAGCCAGCTGCCTCCTCGAGGTGCAGAAGTCAATGGCTTCTTGTGAAAGCAGTTGCATACCTGCCACTCAGCTGCTGCTAGAAAGCCCAAATCAGAACATTACCATCTCCAAACAGACAAAATGGTAATTGCACCAGAAGAGAGGAGGGAGCAGGCTAAAGGGAGAAGGGCTAAAGCAAGAAGCTTTATTAAGCATCTGCAGTTGGTGGTGTCGTTCACCAGCATCTGATTCATACATGCCAAACTGTGGCCTGTGAAGTCAGCTAGGACCTGCTCAGTCTCATGCACACTTTGGTGGTGGAGCAGAACTGCCAAACTTGGCATAGGTGCATGCATATATGTATGTATGTATATATGTGTAGTATTTACTAGGTGTAGCGAAAATTTATTAGACAGATTCAGCTGTTAATAATGCATTTGTAACCCTCAGTGGAGTCAATTTTGTGCATGTGTCTGACAACAGGATTGTATCTATATCTAGTACAATTCCAACTTGTTACAGTGCAGTGTGTATGCACACATTTTCTACATTTAGTTATGTATCTTCATATTATTTTTAGGAGAGCTGTAGCCTTCTAAACTTCCACCCTTAGCAAAGATTAATGTGGTACTGCCCAGAGGCTGAGTGAAATAAAGTCTATTTCCCTTGGCACTGAGCAAACACAGAACAGAAGATGATCCTTCCCACAAAGATCTTTAAACCTACACCAACAAGGGAGAGAGCCAGCTGAGGCAGGGATGGACCAAGCAAGTGAAGTGAGCTTTACAGTGGCAATAAGGAGGAAGCTAGTCTCACAGTTGGGTTCTTTGTTGGTTGTTTCTTTTTTCCATTCAGGGAATAGCAATGAAATTAGTTAAGAAGAGAGAAAGCACATGTAAAGAGAAGTGAAGGGGAAGATGCTGAAGGGAAAGGGAGGTGAGAGGAAGAGTGCAGAGGAGAAAAGGGAACATCAGGAATGAGGTCCGAGTGAGGCAGTAAGGAAGGAAACTGAAGCAAAGAGCCAATATACATGGAACAAAAAAAGTGTATGCAGAGCTGTAAGAAATTGTTTGACTACCCAGCTTTGACTGCTTTGGTAGCTCTTCCTAGCAACTAGCCATCAGTTTTCCCCAGGACCGGGGAGAAGACGACACTTGGAAGCTCATGTCCTCATAGATGGGTGGATAGGTCTCTTTGCATGGTCTGGTATTTGAAAGAATTTGAAGTGGCCATAAATGGGCCCAATTTCAGTTCCCTCACCACCATCCCTGCAGTCCTTGCTTTGGCAGCTGCTGCTGCCGCCACTGGTTTGTTTCTGCCAGATGTGCTCGCTGGATGCTGTCCTGAGCCTTCTCACTGCTGCGCTCCCTGGAGTACAGCACACCAGCTATTGGGTGCAGTCTTTCTTACTCTCCACAACGTCTATAGAATACATTCACACCAAGCCATGTTCAAACCTGAATATTAAACTACTTTTTTTTTTTTTTCTCCAGCAAACATTTCTGTAAGAGGCAAYGTTTTTGTTGCCTGCTACTATCAGAATGACCGACAAGGTTGTAGGACTAATCTACACTGAAAAGGTTCTCTGGGATAGCACTTACAAGTGTAACATAATATTTTTTTTATTATTATTATTTTTTAAACAGAGAAAGCCCTAGGGTGAATGCAGCTTTTGCTCTCAGAAAATAAAAAAGAAAGAAAAAAATGAAGGAAAATAAACCCAAACAAACCACTGTTTGCTCAAACAGTGAGCTTTTATAAATTCTATTGACAGGGCATTCTTTTCACAGGTAAGTGCTTTCTGTACAAGAAAGTCTAGCTAGTATATCTGTATTGATCTAAGTATACTGACAAGCTCTTTCTTGTATAGACAAGGCCTTGGAGAGTATTTGGTATGAATTCTAATTGCAAGGCTGCATAGTACTCGGCACACTTCACGTCATTTTCRAAGAAACAGATGTTCTACAAGTTGCTTTTTTGCCAAGTGAGAATTCTTTACTCCTGCTAAAGTTAATGAGAACTGCAAGCACTCAATCGCTCAACAGCTTAGGGCCTCACGGTCTTAAAGCACTTAAAAATAAGCATTCAGTGGTGGAAGGAACAACTGTGTTTTCTATCAGTGCAAAAGCAGTAACAGGAAACATCATAAATATTGATATTATTCTGAGTTAAGATACTGGCCTTTGGCCTACTCTATGGCTCTTTGGCATTACCTAAAAGATCTAGATTAAGAGTTTGATTATTGTTTTATCAGCATTTACAAACAGTGGAAGAGCAGAACAAGTTCAAAACTCCTCCAGAAATGCATCTTCTTTCAAATGCACGGAGTAGCATCCGATCCATAACACTGATGGTGTGAGCATTTATAGAAATTGTACATGCTCATTGGAGCAACATAGTTCTGAGGGAGAAAAGACAGTGGCTAATCAGGCATGCAAAACTGGAAGAGTTGTAAGACTGAGATGTTTCACRTCTGTGGGGGATGTATCCTGTGTTACACTCAACTAACTCCTGCAGTAAAATGCATAGGTTACACTTGTTCCAAAGGGAGCTTAAAGGCTTGGCTCACTTTAATTTTCAAGGAGGCATATGCAATCTTAAAAGTGCATTTGCGTGAAGAGTTAAAACGAGAGTAGGAGTGATGGAATCCTGGAAAAATTGCTTGCAAAGCAAAACTGCTTACTTTGAACTTTTCTCYATATGACCCAATATTGGTAGGGAATAGTAATAAAGGACCAAATACTAGCTTTTGCAAATAGCTGAGGTTTTTTGATGTAATTGACATTAACCTGATTCATAACAAAGACCTTTACAAGTATTTTGAAATACCTCTTACTTCAGATGCACAGAGACTCTGTGCATTAATTTATCTCTGAGATTAAAAAAAGTTTGAATATTTTTTAAAATTTAAAATTCATTGATAATTCTTTTTTCCTGAAAACTGTGTTTTCCAAATACCTTTTATTTTTGTTAATATCTATCTGTTAATAACAAAAAAATCCTAAATAGTTAGGAAAACGGAATATTAATAATTAGAGAAATTTGAGAAACTTAATTTGTTTCAGTGAGTTAGTTTCTTTGTGACCCATTTAAGTTTTTATAGCTGCCTCACCTGAATGTATCCCAGCAACTAAGCAAATTATGTATAGGCACATTTTCAGGACTATTTAGTCATCCTATGTAACTATTTTTTTGTATTTTTAGCTTCTGATGCTTTCTCCTTAACCACTGAAGTGTCTAAATGCCATAATGGAAGCTGCAAATCCTCCTCATATGCTGAAAATGAGGCCTCGGATATGCTCAGTAACCAGAAGCTCTGGTATTTGTGCTCAGCCCCGAAAGCTTTGCCCTTATTGCTTGGATTGGCAGCCACGTGTAGAAATAAAAAGGATATTGGATTAAAGAAAAACTGTTTTTAAGTTGAAACAAGGAAAAATTGAACGCTAGTTTCACTTTGATTAAATAAATGAAGAAAGTACTTCCTTACATTTTAATTTTCCCAATGCTATATCACAGATTGCAAACAAATATGGGGAATGCTGGTGAGTCCTATGCAGAAATATGACAAAAGCTGGGCAGATTCTGTAACTCCAAACCTTGGCAGATTCACATCTACCTGTATTAATAGAGAGTGGCCTTTCTGTGTATTTTTAGAAAATGGACGTATCGTCTTTGTAAATAATACTGTATTTCAATAATAATTATAAAGTATTGATTTCTTATAATGCCCATTTCTGACAAGACAATGACATTTATGAAAACCTGTCTAAATTCAATAGATCCTTAAAACTGCGCTTTCTTTTATAGCTGATTTGCACTGACATGGGCCCTTTGTGAATCCTCTAGGTACCAGAGAAAACAGAATGTGTTTGTCAGACTATTTCATGAAAGGAAACAAGAATAAACTATGCTATGAGGACCAGAACTAATTAAATGGCTTCTAAGGTTGCCTGTGTTTGTGGCATTCCTTAAACTGTGAATGAGAATAAGTGGGGAAAAAAACATTTCAATTTTTTCCTTAATAAATTAGAAAAAGTTCATTGGTAAAAAATACAAAAGAAATGCTTCTATTTTATCTAATCCATAAAGATAAGTGAATATGGACTTCAAAATTCGTTTCTGGATCTAGACTTCTCCAAAAGACAGAGACATTCACGTTTAGGGTCAGGTCAGTTTCTGGCCAAAAGGAGCTGAGGAGAAATATTCCCAATACAGAATAAAGAAGATCCCTAAATATAGCGTGTTAAATTGAACAAGCATTTGAGTTATGTTGTGGCCTTGGAGAAATTTATCTCCAAATCAGAAGTCCTAACAGCCTCCACTCTGCTGAACATGCTTGGAAAGCAATCCAGTGAGAAAATGCACTTTCCTTCTCCCTGCCCCAAAATCCTTACCCATGTCCCATTACTTTTACAGGAGCACGTTCCCCCTCTTGTCTCAATCAGGCTCCATCTGTGACTCTACTTTCCATACCATGAACCCTTATTCACAGTGTCTCCGACCCCGTTTTCAACAGGTTCTAGTGCTGCAGGACATTTGCTGGGCAGTAAAAAGGGTTGCAGACTTTCAAGCCATGCTGTGCAGTAAGCAGATTTTCTTGATAAAAACATYTGTAGTGCTGTTGTGCCAGTATGCAAATAGGACTTAACGTGGATACTGTGGACACACAGGGCTGAGAGGCTGTTGGGTTTGTTTGCTGATGTAAGTCCATCTCACACAGAATTTAAACTAGCCTTTAACTGCAAATCCAAAAGTTAGCCCATGTACTGATGTGAGCGCAGAATGTATCGTCTAAAATACTAACTCCCCTGCAATTGCTACAAAAAGAATACAGGGAGGGAGCAAAATCCTTCCATACTTGTGAAATCCACAGAGATTTCCCCTCTAGAAAGAGAACAACTGGCTTGGTATGAAATATACTCTAATTCTAATTCTAATTTCAGATCTACTGATGTTTCTTTGTCTTTGAAGGTCAGACATGAAACTTTTCTGTGATCATTTCCTCTGCCTTTGTTGCTTCATGGCAAAGGCATAGTCTTGCCTTAGTCTCTGGGCTACCTTGTTTAGCTTTGTATGGCAGGACAGTAGCTGCAACTGAGAAGTAAATTCCTCTTTAAAAAAAGCCCACATGCAAACACACACACAAACTTGTGGGTGGGAAGAAATCAAGTAATTGTTTATTGTATTTGCAATTTCTTTCCTTTCAGTTGGAACTTCAAGAAGCTGAAACTACTCCACTGCCGTGACAGGGTCTCCTGCTGCATAGCTCTCAAAGCAATTGCGCACCAGTGCCACAGTGTGTCTGGGCAGTATGCTATGGGAATGTGTAGGATACACTTTCCCTCAAAAAAATGCCACAGAGGAAAGTGCCTGCTTTTCCAGTCTGTCAAAAGTTGCTTCTGCAGCACTTCTACATTGCGCATAACAGAAGCATGAAACTTAACAGCAAGCAGAGCCAAGAGATACGGGGGGCTTGCCAGGCTCCAGTGTTCAAAACAGTCATGTTTACCAGGAATACATACGTTAGTCTAAAACAAAGCTACTGTACCTGTAGCGATCTGACATGCTCTTGACAAGTTACAGTGGTGTTAAACAGGTTGGAAACAAAAATTCAAAGGCTAGGCAACCATAGTTTGAAAAACGAAGGTGAGCTTTTAATGATGGGARATAATGGGAAATGAAGTTGTAATACTGTTGGGTACTCAATTTACTCTTAAAATTTATTTGTAGAGGTGTTTTCTGTGCAGAGGTTGTTTGTGTGCTGAAGTCTCACAAGATCATCTAGAACAACACATTTGCAGTTCAGGAGGTCTCCTCTTACAAGGATTGCATGTTCCACAATTTCAAAGGGAAAATATTTCTTTCAGTGCTCACTTAACAAAAAACAAAACTCCAAGCTTCACCTTCTGCTTGTGTTTCTCACATAAAAAATAGACTTTAAAGTCAAAACAATGAGCTGTCACTTCTTCTGAAAGAGATGAGTAAATTAATGTATTCCATGTTGTTATTGATTGTCAAATGATTCCCAAAACAGCATAGACACTATTAACATAAATTCCTATGTAAATAGAAATCTAACTATAAGCCTGTCAGAGCTAGCACAGGCTGATGATGACTTCTCTTTCAAGTAGTTTCTCAAATTTCAGCAGCCCTGTCAGCAATTTTTTGAATTTGTAAGTCATCGACAGTCCCTATGTGAAGTGCTTGGAGCAGTTAATGCATTAGACCTCTTTTAAAAAAAAAAAAAAAAAAGTTACGTTTTGCTAGACATCTGTTTTTTCTTAACCAAACCCATAATATATTTGCTTTTCTAACTAATGTAATACAGTCTGCATCTCCATTTTGTATTAGCTGCTAAAACACATTAAGATTTATGAACGAAACATTGTACTGAAGTAAATGCCACCTTAGCTGTTTTCTAGTATGAAAAATAGAAATAACCATGTAGATAATTTGTGGTGCAATGGTATTTTCTAGCCATTGTTTGTTACTTGCTTTGTAAATAAATCATCAGTAGTCAACCAGGGGAAAATGTACTTTGATGAATTTAACTGTATTCTAAAATACAACTCTATGGAACAGGTTTTTTTTTTTCCTTTTTATTTCTGCAGCCAAAATGTATTTCTTATTTTCATCATTAAAATCTATGTAACAATACACTTTTAATGTGAAAATGTTTGTTTCTGCCATGGACTGCATAATAAATATTGAAGGCCAAATCCTTGCAAGTTGTAAATTAAAGTAATACTTGAGTTTCATCGCTGTGTTGCAGCTAAATATGTAGCCCTATGTATCAGCAGAATATGAAACTAGATTTAGCAGAAGTGCCTTAATTTTTTTTCCCTTTTCTGTTGAAAATTCCACTGTGCTGTCATAGGGATTTAATATTTAATTTTGCACTAGTTTAGCAGGATATCCTCATAGTCATCATTAAAGTTTAAACCAGTGTCGTCATCATTCTAAGAGGTTTTGCATCTAATTTTTAAACAGCATAAGATAGGCACTCGGAAGAATTTGACATATTGTTTTGCACTACACAGCAGTATTATTTAGGTAACAAGAAGAACATAGAATACACCAGAAGTGAAATGGATTAACATCATACAACATCATTACTATCTGATGGGTTCTGAGTAGTCTGCCATGCTCACATACAATGTCACAAAACTGAAATACATTGAACAACTATTTGAAAAGTCTTAACTGATCAAAAATATGTTTAATTAAACTTAAAATCATAGTTTCATGACTAGTCAAAAGTTCATCAGCTTTCACAGAATCTATGTAATGAATTGAAATGATTATTTGTTCTGTACTTAGAATGGAATGAAGCTCACAGGCAAAATACTATGACTTGCCAACAGACAGCCTAATATTTTTAAAGATATTTTCTGTTTCTACAGTCCAATAATTAATTGAGCAACCCGACTATAAATATTTTTAGCAGCAGTAATGTTGTTGTAGCCCTGATGGTCTAAGGATATGAGGAAGCAAATTTTATTAGCAGAGCATTAGCAAAAATAAGTAAAATGTCTTGTTTTTTTCCAGAAGGCTTGAATGTTCATTGGTAGCACTTTGCAGTAAGTAGCATATTATTACACAACTTCTGCATCTGCATTTTAATAAAAATGTTTGTGTTTCTTGTATATTTGCAACATACTGTATTCAAATACATGTTGATTAACATGTTATGCCATATATTAATAGCTTAGCTTTAAAAAATGCCATGCCATCAACCGATACCAGCACAACCGCCTTGAAGGTTCTCAGATTAATTACCTGGCTGCTTTAAAGAATATGTTGTATTTTTTATTTAAAAAGGGTAAATTCCAATAGTTCATTATTTTAAAAAAATTTTAAAAGCATATGGGCAGAATTCAGTTTTGATCCAAACCGCACACGTCCCTCCTGTGCTGAGAATTTGCTGTAGGGGCTCAGCTCCAGGAGCCAGCCAGCGCGGGAGCCTCCCTCCGGCAACAGAAAGACAGGGTCAGCAGAGGGAAACTTTCCCTTTCCAGCTTCTGGCAGAGGGAGGATTCCCAGGCTCTTTCCTATTAAATTAAACAGCCTGGGCACGTGCCCAGGCACTGGAACAAGTTCGCCTGGACTGCTAAACTCGGAGGCAGGGTAGAGCCTGGCGCTACTGCCTGGCTCCCTGCTGACCTGCACACTCCTATACAATTTCAGAGGCTAAAAGAATTTACTAGCTTAAATGCAAGCTGTTTTGTCCCAGTGGGTCTTGGTGTCCTGACAATGTTACCGGGCACATTTTCTCTATTGTTGTAGAAGTACTCATAATTTTTAAAAGACTTTGGTGCATTTTTCTTTATGGAGTGACTAGACAAATTCCACAATCTATAAATTGATAGAGGTTATTACCTAAAATGTCCTCTAGCAAGGAGTCGCATGGTTGAGTTGTGCTGAAATATTCTTGTTCTGCTGATTTTAAAAGTTCTGCCGGATATTTTATTTGGGCATAACTATTTCTTATATCTGGGGAAAAAAAAGTGAATAATGGCCATTCAGTACGACATTTGAGCACCACGATATGAGTATGACTATTCAGTAAGGAATAATCATGACTATTTTTATTCTCTTCTTCATGCCGGTCATGATTTTACAGATTTTATTGTATAAATCCTCAGTTGTTTCTTCCCTAGCATGCTCATTGCCATTTTGAACACTCTTGAGCACTGCATGGGTGTTTTCAGGGGATTACCCACAATGATCCTTAAGATCTTTTGCCTGATCAGTAACAACTAATTTACTACCCACTGTTGTACATATGTGGTTGGGATTTTTTTTTCTCCGCACGCACACATTATTTTGTATATGTCAACTTTGCATGTCATCCATCATTTGACCCAGTCACCCAATACCATGAGCTCGTTGTCACATCTGGCCCAGCTTTGACTATTTTAAATAACTGTGTGGTTTTATAAACGTTACTTCACTGCATGCCCCTCTTACATGAAACGTATGACAAAACAGGACAGCAACTTTCTGGGACATCACTGGAAACCTCCCTTCCACTTACTATTTATTCCTACTGTTTGTTTCTTATCTTTCATTCAGTTATTAATTCATGAAGTATTTTTTTTTCCTTTATGTCATTATACTTTGGTTTCTTTAAAAGCCTTTGGTGAGGTACAGCATCCAACAGTGTTTTCAGAACTGATGCACACAGTATCTCAGCTGGATCACTTTTGTCCACATGCTCATCAACTCCTCCAATGACCTCTAAAATGCTGGGTCAGTTCTTCTTCATTCTGTCATACTTGCCACCTGTCTATCCATTCTGCTCTTCCACCTACCTGGCTCACTGAAAAATCAGAATTACCTGTCAGTAGTTCCCCTTTCCTCAGGCTCTTCTTTTTTTAAAAAATACGAGGTTCCCAACTGTCATGTATTATTTTAGTTCTAAAGTCAGTTTTAAAGTGCATAATACAACACAGTTAGTAGCTCAGCAATTTCATACCTGAGTTCTTTTAGAACCCTTGAGTGAATAACATCTGGCCCTCGCTATTTGATCCTATTGGAAAACCTGATTTATTCTAAGCCACTTCAGCTGACACTTCATTCTGAGACGCCTCTTCAGACTTCTTCTCTATGGAGGATACAACACAGAAACTCTCCTAAGTTCCTCTGTAATGAACTCTCATGTGAAGGATTGACACATTTTTTTCATTTTCCACCATGTCTTTTATTTCCTAGTTATTTATTGGACCCTTGGCAACCTTCCAGTTTGTCATGCTATGTTTATTCTAGGTCTGAGTATTTTTTCATATTACCAACATATAACAGGAGTAGTTAGAAGAAGCTAAGTCCATAGCTAAGTCCATAGCAAAAAAGCTAACTGATCTGTGATCGCTGTCACAGTCAGACACTGCATCATTTGGAGAAATATCACAAATACCAGAGAAGTAACTTACAATATCCAGAGATTCCTTCAGAACACCATTTCTATGATCCTGTGATTGCATAATACAGCACACAGGGCCTCAGTGAAGTTTTGGATATAGAAGAAAGCCAATAAATGCTCTATATTAATGGCCTTGCTTTATGTCCATTCTGCACTCACATTTCTCTGTGAATAGAAGTCAAATGAAGCAATCCAGCAGCTGTTGAACACACTGCTCTCAGCCGTTCCCAACCTGCCTAGGCCCCTGGAGAAGAACCGTTGTCCTCAAGGAGCACATCAGCTGACATCAGGAACTAGCCTAATGACACAAGGCAAGAGGATCCCGCAGAGAGAAAAAAGATGATGCAAAACCGCATCAATCCCCAAGTTCCATTTGTTTCATAGACACCACCTGGGCAGAAAGGAAGTGAGCRTCCAGACATAGTAAACCATGTGTTGGTGTCAAGAAAGGATAGGGAGGTAACATGAGAGAAACCACAGTAGGTTCAGTTCCCAAAGACACATTTGTATGTAGTAGGCAGCAGCAATAGGTCAGCCCCCTGGACCTGAACTGTGGAGCATGGCCTGAACCGTGATGCCACTTTGGGCAGCACTGACAATTCAATTTCTCCAGCCTTCAATCTTTCAATGATTTTTTTTGCTTTGGAAGAGATGAAACCCCGCTATGTGAGTTTATATCTTCCCTGATGCACTATCTACCGCCTGGATATGAAGCAGTGATAAATTCTGTTTATGATCCAAGGGAAGCTGCACAGACACTGCGCAGCTCCCCAGCAAGACATAGCTGACCTCTGGGATGTAGAGCCATCTGGAGCCTCCCAAAGTCCCACAGTAAAATGACTCATCAGGTTAAGGGCAGGACATAGTGTTTTCTTTGTATGAGGATCTTTGCAACCATTTCATACTCCTACTCTCTCTGCTAAAATTTACAATAAGGATCAGCACAATAACTATACACAAACCTGTATTCAGTTTTCAATGTATCATCAAATTAATGCCACTGCACCAAATTCACCTTTGGCATTAGCCGAAGAAACAGAAGATATTTTTATTTTGTTGCACAAACCAGTGAAAGTTTTGGAGTGATTTGTAATGTCAGGCTAAATTCCTAAGTGCTACATTAGTGAGGAATATAAAAGTAGTATGGCTGAAGATGAAAGACAGACATTTGTTGTGTATTACTCCAATTCAACAATTACTTCTAATCCAACAGCCTTTTCTGGACTACACATAAATTTGCACATACCCACAGATTCACAGATTAATGTGCTAATATTGGTTGCAACAAAACAAAACACCCTGAGCTTGAAGAAAGGTGTGTTAAAGTCTGTAAAATTATTGAACACTCACAGTATTTTTTGCTTCATAACACTTTTTAGATAACATTTTATTTAGAATCATAGAATCATAGAATGGTTTGGGTTGGAAGGGACCTTAAAGATCACCTAGTTCCAACCCCCCTGCCATGGGCAGGGACACCTTCCGCTAGACCAGGTTGCTCAAAGCCCCATCCAGCCTGGCCTTGAACACTTCCAGGGATGGGGCATCCACAACTTCTCTGGGCAACCTGTTCCAGTGCTTCACCACCCTCAKAGTGAAGAATTTCTTCCTTATATCTAATCTAAATATCTACCCTCTTTCAGTTTAAAGCCATTACCCCTTGTCCTATCACTACATGCCCTTGTAAAAAGTCCCTCTCCAGCTTTCTTGTAGGCCCCCTTCAGGAACTGGAAGGCTGCTATAAGGTCTCCCTGGAGCCTTCTCTTCTCCAGGCTGAACAACCCCAACTCTCTCAGCCTGTCTTCATAGGAGAGGTGCTCCAGCCCTCTGATCATCTTCATGGCCCTCTGGACTCGCTCCAACAGGTCCATGTCCTTCTTATGTTGGGGGCCCCAGAGCTGGATGCAGTACTCCAGGTGGGATCTCAAGAGAGAGGAGTAGAGGGGGGAGAATCACCTCCCTTGACCTGCTGGCCATGCTTCTTTTAATGCAGCCCGGGATACGGCTGGCTTTCTGGGCTGCAAGCGCACATTGCCGGGTCATGTTGAGCTTCTCATCAACCAACACCCCCAATTTCACTGTTCTTTTCATCATAAACTTAGAGGAAAAAAGTGATGCTTCTCTTTACACTCTCACTGATATCCCTGCAAAAAGCCCAGCAACAGGCATCAAATACGTTAACAGAAACTATGCATTTAAAAGGAACAATCATTTCTAGAAAGGAACAGGACTGGAAAGAAAAGCATTACACAATGAACAGAAGATTGCTGCTGTGTTGGGTAAGAAGCAGCAGTAGGTCCACTGAGCTTACACCAGACAGGAGGTAATATAGCAGCTACAAAGCAGAGGCTTTGTTAAAGGGAAAGGGGTGTGGGAGTGGGAAGGGGAAAACTTAGTAAAACAGCCTGTGGAGATAACCACCTACATGACATTTAAAACTTGCCCTGGGTTTTACTCTGGTACAGGTAATCCTGATTTCACTGAATTTTCCTGCATAATAAATTTACTTATACTGTTCTGTTTGTTTTCTTTTTCTCACTCACTTCTAAATTGTATTTTATTGTTGATGTATGTTTGTACAGTGCCTGTAAGAGATTTGCTGAAGTTTTGCCATGGTTACCTAAAATCTACTGCTACTAGTGACCTGTATTATTACTTTYAAACCAAAACACTGAGGACTTCTTCAGATGGTGTTTTGCTCATCCCTTACAAGCAAATTCACCAATCCAGAGATCTGAAGGCCAAAATCAAATGCTATATCCTTCTGTTCAGACTTTCTACAAAACCATTCTGCTAGTCTTTTACCAAATCCAAATGATCCCACAGCATGATGTTATGTGTTTTTTTTTAAGAAAAGTGGGGAGGGAGGGTATTCTTGATTCAGTGAGTTTAAAGGGGAGAAATCCCATGATATCCTCATGATAGTTCTGTCCAAAACATGTATATGCTACATATATTTTACACAGGGGAGCTACCTGAATTGGCCATTCCTTCACTTCCTACCTATTGCAATGCCTTTTCTGAGAGTTTAAGGACCCCCTGCTATTAGAAGCCACTTCCKTGGATATTGGGTTTGTATGAGATGCTTCTTAGAGGGATAACTTTGACCTAGTGAATTTATTCTCCCAACTTTCCCTTGAGTAAATTTAAGGCAGAGAGGCAGGCTCCTCCAGGGCAGTTCAGAGCACTRATCACTGGGAGTCTCATCTGAACCGGGATGAGATTGAGCCTCATTAGGAAAAAACAGACCATTGCAAAATCTTTCTACTTCTCCAAATACATTAAATGAAACATTTTGCACTTCTTAATTTTCTTCCTGTAAGGCATGGTTTCCAAATTTCCATTCATTGTGTATCACTTACTGCCAACTAGCCTGCTAATACCAGTGTCTGTGTTGGTGTGGAAATGAGAACAGTACCCAAAGTTTCAGAAACATGCACGACATTTCAGAAATGCATTCATATACTAGCCACCGTCCTTCCTGAAAAATACATGGGGGGGGAGGGGCGGGGGGGGGCATGTTCATCCAGGGGTTATATTCTCCAAGGGCTTCATTCACTTTATCAGCATCATACCAGGAGCTCCTACTCATTTAATTGTTTGCTTTTATCTACAAATGTGTCACAGTTACTTTATTTCAGAAATTTTTTTTGTTCCCAGGTCCATGATTTTGTATCTGCCTGAATTAAGACATACAAGGTTCAAATGAGTCTCCCTTACCAAGCACCATCATCAAAAGCCAAAATAATAATGAGCAAACATAAATTTGAACATGAAACTGAAGCAAACTCTTCAATCTCCTAAAAACTAACTTGAGAAAATTAAATAGCAATAAAATAAATAAATGTTTTGTTTAAAAAATCTATTGGCTATCCGCATTCAAATTTAAAACTTCTAGCCCGTGAAGGGTCTAGAGCACAAGTCTTAAAAGGAGCAGCTGAGGGAACTGGAGCTGTTTAGCCTGGAGAAAAGGAGGCTCAGGGAAGACCTTAGCACRCTCTACAACTACCTGAAAGGAGGTTGTAGCGAGGTGGAGGTTGGTCTCTTCTCTCAAGTAACAAGTGATAGGACAAGAGGAAATGGCGTCAAGTTGTGCCAGGAGAGGTTTCGATTAGCTATTAGGAAAAATTTCTTCACCAAAAGGGTTGTCAAGCATTGGAACAGGCTGCCCAGGGAAGTGGTGAAGTCACCATCTCTGGAGGTATTTAAAAGACATGTAGATGTGGTGCTTAGGGACATGGTTTAGTGGTGGACTTGGCAGTGCTAGGTTAACGGTTGGACTTGATGATCTTAAAGGTCTTTTCCAACCTAAACGATTCTATGATTCTACTTCAGCACAGCCAATAGACAGAAACACAGGTGGTGTGACTGTGAATGTGTAATTGTGCTGCTACTTCTCCTATTTTTATACAATTAATACGGAGTTTCTTTGCCAACTCTAATGCATGGCTTTCTTAGGAGAGAAGAAAAGCTTTCTTACAATTATCCCATATTTGAATTCCAAATGACAGAGATAATGATGGCAATATAAAAAGGCAACGTAAATGCTCTATCAAATACTTTAAAAAAATTAGTCTTGTGTTGCTCTGTAATGAACTGCATTAAGCCAGAGACCATCAGCACAGAGGGAGGTTATAGTTATTAGCAACACCAATGGGAGGCCTCCTGTTCAGAGTTCATCTAGTGATAATACTCATCTTCTCCATTACCAAGAATTAATGTCAGTGCATGAAATTCTGATCCATCATAAGCTGATGCTTAGATTTGGTATGATCCTCTCTTGAAAAAAAAAAAAAAACAACTCTTAAACATTGTATAATGACTTTTGTGTTAGTCAGTGTTATGATGCCACCATTCTCTGCTTTTATCTAATTGCATTATGATACACAGAAGCAATCTTGATTTGTAAATCTTTCAGAGCAAGAGGGTTTGACTGCCTTCGTCATCAGACCCCTAACACCTTYGGATCCACCAGGTTGTATTTAACCCTCTGACTCAACATGCAGGGAACTGTGAAGAATGCTTTCTTCTGATGCTGCATACTAACAGCATTACAAGAGAAAAATAAAATAGATATTTACAGAAAGAGGCTGTGACAGTAAGCAGATGTGCAGAAACACCCAAGTAATGCGTCATTTACATGTGAATGGTGCATGCCTTGAGACCTCCTGTTCCCTGTTCTTTTGTCTTCTGATTCTCTGGAACATCAGATACAAGGAAATATTCCAATGAAGGAATATAAAAAGTAATWAAATTTGAACAGCCTGTATCATCTCTGCACTATTGACTAAACTAAGCAAACATTCAATAAAAGAGGTTGCATATGTAYATTCACAGACTTGTTAAGCAATGAGAGAGAATTTGGATTATCCTGGACTAAATTGCACCTTATTCACAAATATATTGCTTCTTCCAAAAATTCAAAAGAAAACACTTGTTGTTAGAAATCTCAGGGGGAAAAAAAGGAGAAGAATATGATCCTGGTAAAAATTCAGCCAAAATATATGAAAGTACAAGTAGTTTTGCCTTCATTCTATTTGCTAAAATGTAATACATGGAAGCACTARTCAGGAGATAATTTTTAAAAGTTCAAGAGAAACAGCAGATGGTCAAATTAGAAACTGGGTACCAGTGGAAGGTGAAGTGTTGATCTTATCGCCTGGTTTGGAGATTTCAGTATTGACAATCCCCATATGATGTATTTTCCAATCAGTTATCAGTCCTGCCGCAAGAGTAATCAATTTGATCCTATAGGATGCAGATAAAAGATTGATACAAAGCAAAAATTGAAAGGAGGCCTTTCAGTTTGTTTGTAGGAAAAGGCTTTCAAGAGAACTTATGATAATCTTAAAAAACATAGTTCTGAGAAAATCAAATAACTCAGAAGTAAGTCACTGCAAAAATTATTGAATGGTCTTTGGAAAATCATAGCTAATCTTTTTTCGTGTTAACTTACCAAAACACTGACCCTATATTGAAACCTTTTTTGGTCAAAAAAAACAGTGAATAATAAGTAGCAAGAAGGACAGGGACACCCCTAAGGGACTGTGGCTGCAGGCAACCCACCTGAGGCCACTGAAGTTGTATTTTGACCACTGCAGCTGGCACATTTTAGTTGATTTCCAGAGTTTTTCCTCAGTACCCGAATACTGATGAAAAGTTTGTGTTAATTGGCAAGAATTAGTCAAGACTTTTTTGCCCATGACACAATCTGCTATCAGTGCTCTATTTTTTTCTGTTAATTTGGAGACATGGAAGGGCGATGTGGATTTCTAAAGTAACCTCCCATTATTCAAAATGAGAGTCAGATGCCTGTAGCACAAGTAAGCCTGCTCATGCTGCCTTTAATAACAATAAAGCCAAAAAGACAGGGAGTTCAGCTGTTGAGCCCCACTCCGCAGGGTGCCAGCTGAGACCACCCCTCCCTTCGTTAGCTGAGTGAACTGGCACAAGCTAGCTCAAAGCCAGCAGCTGCATATTTCTTCTGCAAAGGCATCTGCAATTGCACACAGCTGTATTCTGGCTTTATGAGAGACAAAGTCACACAAGGAGAATTGAGCTCATAGGGTCTAACTCTGCAGTGGACAATGTCAACTCCAGGATGCAGCACCTCTTGTCAGAGGGGACACTTCAGCAGGAAATCTCTTCAACTTTCCTCTTCTCTTACACAGAGCCTCCTGAAAGCATATGGGGAATTGGCTGATGTAGTTGCCAAGCTATGCTCCATGATATTTGAAAAGTCGTGGCAGTCAGGTGAAGTCCCTGGTGACTGGAAAAAGGGAAACGTTGCACCCATTTTTAAAAAGGGTAGAAAGGAGAACACTGGGAACCACTGACCTGTCAGCCTCACCTCTGTGCCTCGGAAGATCATGGAACAGATCCTCCTGGAAGCTATGCTAAGGCACATGGAGGACAGGGAGGTGACTCAAGACAGTCAGCGTGGCTTCACCAAGGGCAAGTCCTGCCTGACCAACCTAGTGGCCTTCTATGATGGAGTGACTACATCAGTGGACATGGGAAGGGCTACAGATGTCGTCTATCTGGACCTCTGTAAGGCCTTTGACACGGTCCCCCACAACATCCTTCTCTCTAAACTGGAGAGGTATGGATTTGATGGGTGGACTGTTCAGTGGATGAGGAATTGGTTAGATGGTGGCACCCAGAGGGTAGTGGTCAACGGCTCAATGTCCAGATGGAGATCAGTGATGAGTGGTGTGCCTCAGGGGTCCATACTGGGACCAGTACTGTTTAATATCTTCATCAATTATATAGACAGTGGGATCGAGTGCACCCTCAGCAAGTTTGCAGATGACAGCAAGCTGAGTGGTGCAGTTGACATGCCTGAGGGATGGGATGCCATCCAGAGGGACCTGGACAAGCTCGAGAAGTGGGCCCATGTGAACCTCATGAGGTTCAACAAGGCCAAGTGCAAGGTCCTGCACCTGGGTCGGGGCAACCCCCAATGTCAATACAGGCTGGAGGATGAAGGGATTGAGAGCAGCCCTGCCGAGAAGGACTTGGGGGTACTGGTGGATGAAAAGCTGGACATGAGCCAGCAATGTGCGCTTGCAGCCCAGAAGGCCAACCGTATCCTGGGCTGCATCAAAAGAAGGGTGGCCAGCAGGTCGAGGGAGGTGATTCTGCCCCTCTACTCTGCTYTGGTGAGACCCCACCTGGGGTACTGCATCCAGCTCTTGAACCCTCAGCACAGGAAAGACATGGACCTGTTGGAGTGGGTCCAGAGGAGGGTCACAAAAATGATCAGGGAGATGGAACACCACTCCTATGAAGAAAGGCTGAGAGAGTTGGGGTTGTTCAGCCTGGAGAAGAGAAGGCTTCGGGGAGACCTTATTGCAGCCTATCAGTACTTAAAGGGGGCTTACAAGAAAGATGGTGGCAAACTTTTTAGCAGGGCCTGTTGCGACAGGACAAGGGGTAATGGCTTTAAACTAAAAGAGGGTAGATTTAGACTAGATATAAGGAAGAAATTTTTTATGCTGAGGGTGGTGAAACACTGGCACAGGTTGCTCAGAGAGGTGGTAGGTGCCCCATCGCTGGAAACATTCAAGGTCAGGTTGGACGGGGCTCTGAGCAACCTGATCTAGTTGAAGGTGTCCCTGTCCAAGGCAGGGGGGTTGGACTAGATGACCTTTAAAAGGTCCCTTCCAACCCCAACTATTCTATGATTCTATATTGCCAGCAGCAACCCACATATGAATCGTCAGTCCTCAAGATCTGAAAGATTCACCACGTTACAGTTGATTGTCACAGCTTGTATTGGCAACTCTATGTCATCCTCTATTTAATCAGTGGAGTAGCACTGCTAGATTTACAGCCCTCTGCAGTAGACATTTCTCATCACCAAGTTACAAACAGGGGACTGAGTGACTGGGTAGGAGTGATTTAATCAAAATCACATGTGTTATCTGTGACTGGAAATTRAACTTTGGTCCTTCAGATCTACATCCAACACCGTACACCTTAATTTATCTTTTCCACCCATATGCATTTTCTCCACACAACAAAATTACAGACAGGAAATTTATTATTATTCAGAGTATATCAGACTCATTCTTCTGGGGTGAAATCAACACACTATGTTACACTGCTACTTCTAACTTGCCTGACCACCCAGTGCCATGTCATACATCACTTCTTTTCATGCAGTGTTACCTTTGCTGCCCAAAGAAACACCCAGTAACACTTAGGGAGCAGGGCAGGAGGGCCAAACTCAGAGCATGGAATGGCTGTGGAACATAAATAGCAAAAGGGCTGTACTGTTGTCTCCTTTTGTGGTTCTAAAATATCCAAATATATCAATTTTTTTTCTTATTTTCCACAGCCAAATTTTTCTACAGGAGAGTTCCTAACAGGAAGGCGGAAGGCCAAGGGTAGCCCTTTCATGGCGACCCCACCTATGAAATATCTCCCAGTGGCTCCATGTGCTCCGGACTCCTTGAGCATCTGCTGGGCTTCTCTGCCTCTCTGTGTGCACCAGACCCAACCCAGTCCCACCTTCTAGCTCAGTGCATTTAAGAAAAGATCCACCAGAAACTCTAAAATTCATTCTGACAATGTGAATGTATCAAATATAACAGTTTTCAGTATATCCACATCTACAGGTGGTGAAGCTTTGTCCTCAGAAAGCAGTCAAAGTCCCTTTATTTAGCAGGAAGCAGCTGAGGTCACCTGAAGACACACAAGCCAGACACCACTCTCCAAGGCTGTGCAAGTTTGGTTTCACTTGAGGCAGTATCTGCATTGTTTTTACCAGTCCCCATGTACATTATGCAACCCTTTTTCTTACACAGTCAAACTGCGACTTCCTCTGTCGGAGCTGATCCAGGATTTCTGCCCTCTGCCTCCATCTTTGCCAAGGCACAAAACTGCACTCTAGAATTGAGATAAAAGTTTAGGGGAGTATTTATGGTCTTTGAAGAAGTATTCATTCTCTGTCTACTTAGGGATAACATTCACGTAATCAAGGACTGATGAGCCTGCAGTAGTGCTGGTTCTAGAAAGAGACACCAAGTTACCTTTAAGGCTATTACAGACAAAAGTGACAATTAGGGCACAGGTAGAACAGGTCTAGGGTGGGCAGAGACTAAGATGCAAATGTGAGCACGTGGCCTAACCCTAGCCCAAACGTTAGTTGTCACCCTAATCTGAGAATGTCACCCAACCCCAAATCAAAATTAAAAGAAAGGCAACAGCCTTTGCTAACCCTAAAACATCCTCTGAGTTTTTTCTGCTACCTGGAAAATAATCTGTACCTTCATCTCTCACTATGCCAAACTGAATGCAACCCTAGAGACAAGTTTCTGTCTACCCCTGGATCTCCTATCTTAAATTGATCACATTTGTTCATGAAGGACCTGGTAATAGAGATCCTAAATTATTTCTGTCCTGAACCCTGACACGGTCTAAGCCTAAWTTCAATCATGAGCATCCCCTTGGCACACAGCAGGGCCACAGTTAGAAACAAAGCAAAGATAGGTGCATGATGCAGTACTCACTCACCTCTGTGACCTCACCTACACCCAATATTAACTCACACTTTCTCTGACACAAAAGAATCTTAACTTTAGATTAATCTTTATCAGCAAGAGCAATTGGACCAACACTGGAATATGAACAAGAAACCCTGGCCAGCCTTAGACACAACTGCAGTCCAAGGGCTTTCACAGGACAAGGCCAACAAACCAGGCACTTCAGCCACTGCTGTCCTGCACCCCACTGCAGATGTTTTCAGGCAGAAATAAAAATGCAGAACTAGACCAGGTGATCTAAACTGGGCCCGGATCCACAAATCAGCATCGTGTCAGAGAACAGGTAGCATGGGTGCTAACGTGCGGAGGAAAGGCCTGGCCACGTCGTCTCTCATTCATCTGGCCCAGCACCCGGGCCTGCCTGGGGTACGRCCCAGCCAGGTTGCCCTGTGATCCCTCAGAGCAGCCACGCTCCCAAACCAGCCAACACCTTCCTGCATCTGGACTTCGTTCCCAGGGGTTACTTCGCACTCGGATTTTTGTATGAACAGTGTTGTCACACAAACTCTGCCTTCATCATTCCTCTGATTCCTTGTGGGACTGGTTTCCGTCCTTTGTTTAATGAGTGAGGTTCCCACATCCCCTTTTCAAGACACATACATCATTTGTGTCACTGTCTCCAAAGTGCTGAGCTTTGTTTGCTGTCTCAGCCCTGAGACTCTCACCTGCTCCTTCCAACCAATATCAGCACCATAATTCAACCTTTTTTGTGTGTTAGAAAACACAGTTCAAAAACAGCACATAGGATGTAGCCACCTGAATTGCCTCAACTTGGCATCAGCAAGACGAGCAGAACAAATTATTTCACAGAAAACCAATGATGCTCATGATAAAATATCACATCAAGCTGGGAAGGTGATGTGTTTTACAGCAGTATGAAATCTTATTTGGGGCTCCTCCTGGCATCTGTAGAGTGAAATTTTCAAATTACACAGGAAAGGACACCACCACCAGGGTCATTTTCATCACTGCTGTAATTTATGAACTTAAATGCTAGCCAAGGTGAACTGAATTTACTGTCTGTAATAAAAATAAGTTTTAAGAAAATACACCTTAGAAACATACCTTCTACTTCAGCGACAGGGCTGCAAAAGCACAGACAGGCCCGTAGATTACCAGGATGTGGCTGCCATTGCAGGGGCTGAGGACATTGGAGATGCCCCTGAATTTTCAGCTGTCTTCCTGTGCCACACAGTGACAGTGGCTTTTGGGTTTTACCAGATTTGCGCAGACATTTCATGAGGGTCAGAAACATGCCACGGTCCTTAACACCAGCATGAGAGCATTTTCCACAAAACAACCTCCGGCCTCTCAACCCTTGTCTTTTAGGGTGGTCTGCAAAACAGCTTCAACAAGTTACTGGCTGAGATTCATGAATGTTAAATAACCAGATACTAAAAATCATCCCCTCTGAGACATCAGTTGTATGGCAGGTTGTGGGTTTCCACRGATCTCATGCCCCTCATTTTCCCGCAGGCAATAATTACCCCTTTCCCCCCCAGATTTACCACCTCTCCCTTCCTAGCGCCTGCCTTGGCCCCTCAGGCATTAACTTGCTTTTCCTCACAGAGCATCTTTACCCTCAGACTCTACTTAGTTTCAGTTTACTGCTTCTGTTTCACGTCTGGAGAGGGCCGGTGTGCCAGACAGCATCTCCATTTTTCCACCTGCAGCAAACGCTGTCACCTCACTGTAAAACTTGCTCAGATGTAGACTGAGACCATCACGCCTACAGCAGTAACGCTATTACTTCCCCTCTTACACACAAACCTGCCATTTTCTCCCTCGCTTGCTGTCTCGCTAACAGCCAGCAGGCTGTGCCAAGGGATCAGTTTTCTCCGTCAGAAAAACTTGCTGAGACACGTTTGCAAGAAGCTGTGTTTTCCCACCGGCAATACAAGGAGAACTTGTGTCTGCCCAAGACTGACAGCGCTCTGCCCAGAAGTGGAAAGAGGAAAGGTACACGTTTCCCCATCAAAATAACAGAGCAGTTTGTCACCATGCACAGTATCCCGCGTACTACCAAGGCTTCTGTCAGACAATTTTAAACATCCCCTAGTGACAACAAGGTCATTTCTTGAGCACAGGAAGATAACCCAGGAACTTTTCCCCTGACAGTAGGTACTTTCTTCCAGCAATAAGAAACAGCCCATGATAATATCAGAATGATGACTGAGCCTTTCTAAAATGTGAAGTGATGAAATAGGGTCAGATGCCAGGAATGGCGCCTTTGCCCTCTGTGTTACCAGTGAACATACTGACCCCAAGCTCACAGGGACTGCCTGGAAGCCCGGTGAAGCCCAGCGGTTTTTTTTAAGCAGACAAAAGACAAATGTCCAAATGATGATGAGCAACTCATTTCTATTCTCATAAAACTTTGGAACCGGTTATGTTTTGTACTACCACAGGAGGGTGTAAATCAAAAGCCAGAGGAAAACAAGAGGTTTCATAGCTAGTGTAAACAGGTGCACATATGGTGTTCCATACCAGTGGTCCCCAACCACTGCCTCTCTCATGCCTGCACCAGCATCCCTGCAGCAAGCATGCCAGGAAAGAGCCTAAGGAAACATAGCATTGTTTTTTGTAGAGTTTGGCTTTCAGGCCCAGAAACAACACTTTTGGCCACGCATGAGGCACGGAAAGCAAGAGCACAGGTTGAGATGACAGTAAACCCCGCATGAAAACTGTTCCCTCGGGCTGTCTTCACAACCATGTGTTGCAGGGGGAACAAAGGCAAATCATCACTTGGTGAAAGTGAAGCTACAGCTTTGCAGGAAGCTGAGTCAAGCTAATGCTCTGCTCCTAAAAGGAAGAGGTGCCCCTCTTCCCTCCTGCTTATGCAGCTCTTCTTCCTTCTGCTTCTGCCTATACAATCCAGCTGCCTCCCTTGTGAGGGCTCTGGCAGGCACTGAACCTCTCCATAAGCCGATTTTATTCACCATCTCAGTAGAYGACTATCCAGCTTGCTGTGTCTGTTCCTTGCTGCCTGACTCGATTGAGCTGACAGAGGTGCCAAATGATGAGCAGATTAGCCCAAGGCAAGCAGTGGGAGTATGAGGAGACTGGGGGAACAGAGGGGGACAGGGACATTCTTCCTTCAGGGCAGCCGAGCCCTTAGACAAGCTCATTTCTTAGGAAACACACCTTCACTGTGCCGGCCTATCTGGCTAAACTGAAACTCTTTTGACGAAGATCCCAATCCTCTTTTAACTGAAACAGGCTGCTYTGTGAGCTAAAAAAAAACCAACAACGTCCCACGCCTGTCAGAAGAGACCATCCTTCTTTAAGGGTGGCTACAGCAACCAGTTAAAGAGAATTAACTAATTTAACAGCAGTTTCAAAAATTACATTGCCAACTAGTGGAAGGCATTCCTCAGTCAAACCATTCATTGACTCTTCCTGGTTCCAGATTATTCAACTTAATAGTAATATTAGTCCCAAGGGGAATTTGCTTGTTTAAAGAACCAGCAAATCCTTATTTTATTATATAGCAGCAACCTGAAAAATCCGCAGTGAAAAGTAAAAAAAAGGCTGAGCAAAATATTCTCTCATTTCAGTGTTTAATTGACAAGTGCAAACATAAGGCTCTCATTCTGCAAGATGTGTGTATCATTCCATTAAAATCAAGTCACACGTGTGGGCAACAAGCAGTAAAAAGGCAGCGCTGAGTGCAAATATTGTGCTTTGAGTTTGAAACCAGTGAAAAAAAAAATAGACTTAGCAGATAAACTACCAAATTGGGATTCCATATACCTTCATGGTGCTGTAGGCCCTGCCCCTGCCTAACAGATATCCTTGCAAATACTCCTCTCTGCATGGCTTTCCCTGTCTACACAGAGGGTAATGGAATAGACACCCCCATTCCTCCTTTTGGCCAGTCCTCAGCACTGAAAGCTTTGCACAAGAGCACTGCTATTAGTATGCACATATGGAATTTCACCAGGTGACTTTTTTTGCTAAACGTTCATAAATAAAGTGACTTACCTGAATCTTTGCTAGACTAGTGCTAGTTTCTCTTCACATGAGAGTGGGAGACGTTTTCATATCCTCTTTTCTTTATTTTTAGGTGGGAGAAGGTAAAACTGCCATAAACAACTTCAAGAGTCCAAATAATTTGGGTAGGTCCTAAGGCATCTAGGACACAGGGAGTGTTAGAGTTCACATGGTTCCTAAGCTATGGTATGGTGACGTAAGCTATTTGCCCTATAGAAATGCCATACACCTACATCCTCAAAATGGACCTCATGTGGGCCAGATGGGGAACATAAGCCTCAGACACTGTGGTAGCTACAGTGGTTTCCCAAAGAAATAGATTTTCTGTGTTAAAGGCTGAGTCATCTAAAGTCAGTCATTTCAAGGTAATACATCAAGGTTGATGAACTATCAATGAATTACATGCACATTTCATTTTTAACTTTCTGCCAGCTTATAAAGCACTCCCTTTGGATTTTTACCAGGAGGAAATAAATTCAAAAAATATTCATTTTTCCAGAGCAGACAGGTCTTGGAACTTCTCCCATAGCAAATTTCAAGGAATGTAGTACTCTCCTCAGCACCTGACAGTCTTTCTTCAGTGTTGAAATGCCTAGCTTTTGGCAAGCTTAGCTCCCATTACCCTTATGCACAGAGACAAGAATTTCAGCCTGATCTTAGCTCAGAGCTTTTCTGTTCTGTTTTTCCTTTTCCTTTTTTCACCTCAATTTTTGTTTTAGTTAATAATGAAGCCAGTTCTTAAAAATGCAAGAATATAGCAGCTTGAAGCAGACCGAACTGGGGTAAATCTTCAAGCCATCAAGGAAATGCTGACTGACATCTTAAACTGTCTGCTGCTTCAAAATGCCCCACACAAAACAGGAAATACCACTTTGGCTCTACTACAACAAGAAAACCACTTTGGCTTCCTGTTAACAGAAGGACATGTGTCATATAAATGAAGTAAGCCCAGGCCCTCATTGCAATTGGTCACTTTTGTACCACCAAACAAGCAAAACAACAAAAAAAGCCCAACCCCCAAACTTCAACCACAGTATGTGGAGTTCCTCACATAGAAGTATGCTTACATGGACTCCCTTGCTACTTTAAGAGTTAAAAAATACAAGTTTTTATATTAACTCTGTAATAGACATGTAAGCTTACAGGCTCACACAATAGATGCATCATGCCCATAATTTTTCCTAGTTAGAAATAATTTTAAATTCTGAAATTCTAGGTAGTTTTCAATCAAATAACACCTCTTTTCTTCCCCTCCCTCCTTGGCTGTCCCAAAACAGCCTCTTCTGTCAATATGAAGGTTTCCTCCAAAAAGAAAATTATTTGCAAAAAAAAAAGGTTGTAGCACATTATTTACTCCTGTTTATTCCTGTTTCAGGTGAAACCCAGTGTTGAGTAAATCATCAGAACTAGATGCAGAAACGATTCACAGTTCCCATATGAAACTTTTCCCATCTTAGGAAAGGAAATGTGATCCCACCTCATTCTGGTAGCTCGTGAGATCTACACCACCAAAACAGAGAGATTCCATTTCCAGAAAAGCCACCAGAGACAGGCTGCAGAAACAGCTGAAGTTAAATATTGTCATTAGTTACTCCAAAATCTGCATAGCTGGACTTACTGCACCAATACCAAAAGGCTTTACTGGCAAAGGAATAAGTGTGATGTGCACACATCCATGCACACACRCTTTTTCCTGAAAAAGTACATAAAACAAGTCCCATGAGGCAGATGGTTAAAGACTTCTGGACATTCACTAGGGATGCACAGTTTCCCTACACTATGAGTCAATACTGCAGGCCTTCCAAATTCAGACCAACAGATACCGTTTGCCCTAAGTATCACTGGGCGGAGCACAGAGTTGTCCAAGTTTCCCCTGCCAAGGTGGCTCCTGCTGCATCCACCAGTTGCAGCTGTCGGCTTGTGCACACTTCTTTCTCCGACTGTGACTTTCACGTTGCTGCAAAGTCCCTTGTGATGAATCCAGCACCAGGTCAAAACTGTCACATTAATTAGCAATGCTGGAAAATGAATCCTATTTTACTACAATTTTCACTTCACTTTTCCCACACTTTCCATTTGTTTTGGGTCTAAATAGTAGCTGAAATAAATGGAGATAGACTCCCAGCACTGCACTTCCATAAAACTCATACATTTGTTTTCTTGAACACACAGAAATTTGTTAAAATAACAACTGCATTAAAGTAACCCTGTTCAAGAATTTTCTGTTCTTTTCAAAGAGGGTGATACAGCCCATCCTCAGCAGGTTTTCAAAAACTCCATAGTTCAACATCTACTGACCATCTGAGAGAGAGCAATTTAAAAGCTGGTTTAGGCTATCTAATCTCATCAAAACCAATTGTAGAGTTTGGGCAGTTCAAGGACATTTGTCTGTCTCTGGGAAACCTGTTTTGTATATGCTTATGCAAGCTCAGTGTGAAAAGAGCCAACACCACGTGTGCAGGCCACTCAGTGCTTTCCTTTGTATAGTGCAAACCTACTTCAGCAGAGTTGACTAGGACTTTGTTCAGAACTGCAAGGCACTGACTAGTCTCGCTCGGTTTGACAGGCCACTTAAGCTTGTGCTTGTTTTTAAGACCTAAGTGAAGATGCTTTTGAAGAAAAATGGTGTTTACGTGCTTTGTTTCATGAGAAACTGAATGGTCTACACGTGCAAGAGAAAATCTGAAGTGTACATTCAATCTGACCTCCATTATTTATCAATTATTTAGTGCCAAGTAGTTAAAATTGAGATGGACCAAGCAGATTAATCCCTACACTCCTAACTTTCAGTGTGTGCTCAGCGGTTAATTGACATCATGTGAAATTCAGGGGCTATCCCTCTCCCACCTATGCATCTGCTTTGAAGAATTTCATTCACGAGCAGGACACTCACAGATGTCCACTGTCCAGAGGGTCTTCTGGAATGGTGAAAGATAAAAAAACCTTAAAATGGGCTCAACTTTTAGGAAGCGATTACTCTAAACCAATTTGCAACAGGTATTGAACTTGCTTAATTTCTATCAACTTCTAGTTAGGATTAGTGAAGTGATGAAATCACCGCTCATATGACAATTTCCTGAAAACAATAGCTTTTTAACCAACCTGGGTTTTGTGTCTGCTTCCCCATTTAGTCATTGTCACCCACTTGCAGGTCTCAGCTAACATTTGTTCCCCACCAGCAGACTAGCCCCACTTGCTAAGCCCTGACCCAATATCAGCCCTTACCCTCACACTCCTAAACCCTTTTATACCCGAGGAGTGATGCTGTCCCAAGCATAGCCCTGCTTCTGCATTCACCCAGCCCCCATTTCCCCTGACCCTCTCCCATTACAGCCTGTATCAAAGGAGCCTACACTCTTCCTTCTATTTCCCCTTTCTTATAGCTTACCATGTGCTCCTCAGTTCTCACACTCAGCACAGCCTTAACTGCCATTTTTGGATGCATTGGGACATAATTCCATGTCTCTTATTTTAAAACGAAAGCTGCTGAGTGTTAAAAATGCAATATCAACAGTCAGACTTATCACTACACAGGTGGAAAAGACTTCACATGTTCCCACTAACACGATTAACTTTTGTTTTCTCAGTCAAGCTATGATAAAACATATAATGTATAAAGACAGGTGAATATGGCTGCATCTGTATAGTGTATTTTGCTTTAAAAGATAAACTGTGTTGAAAACTAATGACAAAGAATATCTTCACAAAATAGCAAACAGAAGTGCAGATTGCCACAGTTCCTGTAGTGGCATTAATTTGAGAACGGTGGGCTAATTCTTGCCTTCAAAAATTCAGCACTCTGCAAAGTTCCTTGCATTTGTACATATGCAGAAGATGGGAAGGCAAAAAACCCAAAACTCGTACTGAGGACAATGAAGCCAAAAAGCTATGATCCTGCAGCAAAACCTCTTCACATACCTATTTTTGTTTGCCCAAAGGGAAATCCTGAAACTTTCTAGAAAATTTATTTTCCTGCCCTAAGTTGTACAGAGTTGCTTCATCTAAAATTCAAAGTTAGAAAGACAAGAAAAAGTTACAGCAGATGTCCCAGGGTAGTCTTAGTTGTAGAGCCATTACTGTGATTCATAATGGAACAAAAAACAAAGAGGCATTTCAAGTCAACCCGTAAGCACTCTCATCTGGGTGGGTCTGGTCTGTGTGTGCCTATCTACATTAGGAAATTCAGCATATATAAATATATAAATAAAACATATATACAGTACATAGTCACATTCATATAAGCCATAAAATGACATATATTTACAAAAATATTTGCAGCTATGTTTTACACTTTCAGGTCCACATCAGGAATTTAATTATTTAGCTTCTGCCTTGTGAACTTGACCACCTTCCTAAGTAGGAATCTGGGATGAACTTGTACCTTATATATTCACAATTGTCAAAAATAAGAAAGAAGAAGATAATCTTCCAAGGAATTTTGCCAAGTCCATAAGAAAAGTTGAAACTTGTTGAAGCATTAGCTGCCTCACTGAAGAGTAAATTACATGTTAGCAAACATTGAGAGACCTTCTCTTCTTCATGTAGAAAGACAGTACCTTGGTCTAGTCCATAAATAAATTTGAAACTCGTGAAACATCAGGCAGAGCACAAACTGGGTGCCTGACAGCTGTCTGTAGTATAAACTCATGCATAATTACTATTCTATTTGTCTCAGTTTAAACTGGTAGAGTGGTGAAAGTGAATGAACGTAGAGATGAAAATGCATACATCAGGTTACCTTACAGGGTAAAAAGGTGGAGAGTAGACTACATCCTGTTGGCATTGTTGTAGCTTCCTTTAACAGTAAGTTACATAGTTAAAACAACCCCAAGGATCTCACATTTATACAGTTCATATTATACAGTTCTGTGACTTCCAGGAGTTGGACATATTTAATTTACTTCTCCCAAGATGGAAAAACATTTCTTTGCTGTTTCATAAAATAGTCGTCTTAGGTATGCAGCCCAGGTTTGGGCATGCTTTTTTAATTTGGGGGATTCGCCCTTCTGACATGAAATAAGTTTTGCAAGAGGAATTAAAGCTTTGGAGAAGGGGTTGTTTTCCTTTCGAAGAACACTTGGAAAAAACAAACCTCAAAATGCAGCAGTTTAAAGGGCCTGTACATGAAGACCCGTGGGGAAAAATCTTGCCATGAACCACCAAACGATGTCCTCAGATAGCACTTTCAGCGATAGGCTGTGGAGTCATCTCTTGCTCCTCACTATTCTCTGTGGACATGTCCTGGACCTCCTGCTGCTGATAGATATCTTGGACCAGCATGATGTTTGTGTTCCTCCACTCTCTGTACTTCATTGCCGTCAACTTTGGGTCCTCTAGCAACTGGTTAATTGTGGCCAGGTCATGTTCCTTACACTAGAAATAGAACAAGTGGTTATTTCCCACAGAAACTGTCAAGCTCATTGTCCATAACAAAAACACTCTGGGAACATTAGAGAACCCTGTCACAAGGAGATGACCAATTGTCCATCCTCCTGGCAACTTGTTCCCATTTCTAGAACATAGATTATCAAAGTTAAGCCCACAGCAGAAATTCGTCCCAGTTGAAGGCAAGATTATGATTTCATGTAGATTTTTATTTTATAGGAATCTTAGCAAAACTTCATGAGAGAGGATTCATGTGAAAATTAGACATTGTTATGCTGTCTCACAACAAGTTAGTACTTGCATGAAACTAGACACAACAGCATTTACTTCTGTAATTCACACCAATACCAACTTTCTCAAAAAATACTTAATCCCTGGCCATATGATAAATGTCCCTTCTCTGGGAGCTAGACAGAAAATAATTTTGGATATAATCTGTGCACTGGCAGTAAAGTTTATGGGTGCCTAGAGCACATGTGGCTGCTAATACATCTAGCGCCAGCTACTACTAACAAATCTGGTCTCTACTTTTAGACAAGAGCATCTTAGACCGTATATTGCAGGCACCCTGGTTCAATTGTAAGACATGAATGGTCACTGATATAGGGACACTGAGACCCTTTAAGTCACAGAATCACAGAATGGTTGAGGTTGGAAGGGACCTCTGGAGGTCATCTGGTCCAACACCCTTCCTCAAGCAGGGACACCTAGAGCAGGCTGCCCTGGACCATGTCCAGATGGCTTTTGAATATTTCCAAGGAGAGAGACTCCACGGACTCTCTGAGCAATCTGTGCCAGTGCTCAGTCACTCTCACAGTAAAAAAGTGTTTCTTGATGTTCAGAGGGAACGTCCTGTGTTTCAGTTTGTGCCCATTGCCTCTGGTTCTGTCACTGGGCACCATTGAAAAGAGCCTGGCTCTGTCTTCTTCACACCCTCCTTTCAGGTATTTATATTCACTGATGTCCTCACATTTTCTGACACAACAAACCACTTTGGTTTTCCAGCCCTTATGGCCTATCCATGCAGTGGATCACAGGATAGAGAAGCCCTAGTTAGCAGCTACAAATAATGGAGGTACCATGCTGCACTAACAAACCTTTACTGCTTTTGCCTAGCTCCATCCCCCCAGTCTGTGTGTGAAAGCAACGGAATAGTTCTCACCATCTTCTCCTGCTGCCACCGGTTTCATCACGCCTGAGGACACTGTGCTAGTGGCTGCCTTGAAAATAACTTGAAAATGCTCCCCCACATTCACGACACTTCCTGATGGTAGCAATAGTATGCTCACACATCCATATCCCACTACTACTCTAATGAACTATCAACTCCTCTAATCCCTCTGATGCCTGAGCGCTTTTGAAACACAAAAACTTGTTCAACTGTTGGTTTACACAGGTCCTACCCTCCAGACCTAGTGCCAGCCCTTGTAAGAGGGCTTCTGGTGTCGATGCAGAGATATGTGCAGTTAGCCTAAGAGAAGAAGAGGAGATAGGGAGGTGGAAGGAAGAGAAGAGTATTTCCAGTGGACAAAACTGGTGGCAAAAAGCCATGCCATGGAATTTTTCTGTAGCACTAAATCTATTTCCCACATTCATTTAGCCTATGATGCATTTGCACACAGCTTCCCTCTCTTCCAAACTATCCAAAGCATGTTTTGTTAATGATATATTGTGGCAGCAACATTAATCTGTTGTAAAGATGTGGAGTCAAAAGTCCAAAATTAAAATTGCACTGAATCTTGCATAAATCACTTGTCTCAAACTAATAGGGTTTTAATTAAAACAGAGTAAATATGGATCAGATGCAAAACTTTTCTGATTTTAAAATTTCCAGTAGATCATTTTCAATTATCTCACGTCTCATGTTATATCTTAAGAAAGTTGACTTTAAAGGCACATAATCCCACTGATGCAAAGAATATGGCACTTTCCCACTGCAGGCATTTGCCTTTCAGACAGGCTAACTTAAACACTGCTGTGTATAGAACTCTGTTTGTGTCTGTGAGAAAATGTCTGTGCAAAAATGTCTGTGCTATATTTGTCTTGTCAATACTCCAATTTCCTAGTTTGAAGAAAGCAAAAAAAGATCAACATATTTTATACATTATGAACACTCCAAAAATGATTTTTCCATATTAAATACAAGTGTTAGACAAGCCTAAGGTTATAAACACTGCTAATCACAACTTATACAATACTCCCGTGCTAAATCAATGCAAAGCTGTCCTCCTTGCTCATGTCTGGCAGTAAGGCTTCTAGGCTTCCATTCAGCTCCATACTAATGAAATTGATTGTCCCACAAGATACAACTCCATTTTGTACTAACTGGTTCTTCGATTTATTAGGGAGGCTCCTATTGGGGAAAACTTTGCAGTTTGTTTCTATATTTAGTTTCCTGTCGCATAAAATAGGCATACTTTTTAAACTAAATTTCTGTTATATGATTGGCTCACTTTATTGCTGATGCAGATGAATACTGCTATAGTCAGTACCATGTCACTGAAGACTCTTTGATACTGAGGAGAGACTTCACCAGGTCTCATCCGGAGCCTGGAAGCCCTACAACAGGGAGAGTGCCTATATTCCCACTTGTCTTTTCAACGGTATCTTCAGGAAGTTTAACACAGGCCGGAGAGCCAAAGCCAAGCCTCCCATTGCAACTAATAACCAAATCAATGATTGTGCCGATAGGAGAAGTTTTTCATGCATTTCTCCAGCGTACAATGCCTGAAGCCAAATACACAGACTTGAAGCAAGATACTCAATTCCTGCTTCTAACACACACGAAAAGGAACAAGTGAAGCCCCAGGTTTGCATTTATTCTTTCTTCTCCTTACAATTTAAATGTTATGGTTAAGCTTTCTGTTTCCCCCAGTACCATTCGCAAGCAGGCTTTGAAATCCCGTGACACTTGATGCTGGCGAGTAAACAGCCTCATAAATCCCCATATTCCAGATAGATTTACTGGCCCTTTCATGGAATGTCCCCTGAACCCCTCCACCCCTCCAGTTCATGATATGTTTCCAACATAAAAGCAGGATGCTTTTGTTATTAAAAATATTTTAGTTACAGGAGGTCTTTACAATAGCTTTGGCACATCCTGTACGTTCTCCAATAATCACATAAGGAAAACTTTTTTTGGCTCAGGGTCATTTTCATGTCCTTTATCATCAACGTACTTTGTCTGCTCTTCCTTTTTTAAGGCTCCCCTGTTTAGTGCATTCAGCCGAGCTTGCAAGTTTTCCAGCTAACTGAGAGAAGCTTTCTTTATTAAATTTTCCAAATGGGCTGGAACTTCTGCAAGAAGGGTCCCTTCTGAACTATTGCCTCCATTTCCAGTTCAAATTTAACAACAAAACACAGATCAGTATTCAGAATTAAGTAGAAAACAATTTCAAAAACTTAACCAAATTCTCTGGGGCTTTAAGTAAATATGTAATTAGAGTTTGGCTGAAGTCTAGGCTTGCTTCTTTTTTCATCCAAACTGTTTCTTTCTCTCAGGCTTTTCCTTGGCTCGCTCTGTGACCTCACCTTTAATGTGCTGTTCAGCATTCGAATTTTGTGGAGTTTCTCATTAATGGAGGGGTTTTTGCTGCGTTTGATAAATGACTTCCTAAGCTCCTTCTTCGTTGACAGACGACGATCACCAATGGGAGACAGGCTTGCTTGTTCTAATGACTTGTAAAGTCGCTCCATCTCGTCATCATCACATTTTTCCTGATCTGCAAAGAAAAGAATAAATTGGGTATGAGAATGTGAATATGGCAGCAGATAGCAGAAATGTTAAGTTCAGCCATCAGAAAGGCACTTAGCCAAGTCAAAAAGTAACAGTATTAGAGTTAAAACCAAGGGCAATTTTTAGGGTAATTTATAGGGTAATAATGCATATGAGAAAGGCATACTACCAAACTCAAATGTTTTTAAGAATCAGGACGTGATCTAAACAGATATGAGCATGTATTTCCACTGATAGAGTGCTGCTTTAATGCTCCAAATATATCACAGACTTTGAACAACTGTCAGTAATGCTACATTTGAATGAAAACAACTTTGATAACATCTACACCCATTGACCCTTGCCCTACATGCTGCACACAGTGAATTACATTTCTGCCTGGCAACTCACAGGTCAAATTCTATTTGGTGTACCAATTCATCACCAGGTTTTGGTAATTATTGAAACCAGAGTTTAAAAAAAATGAGCAATGAAATGAAATGTAGGAACATTTCAGGGGCCCCAAAAGAAGGTCCCTAGAAAACAGATTAAAGCAGAAACCCTTGGGGCACCTGATGTTTAACTCCTGCTATTCACATATGGCAGCACAGAATTTGCTTGTGGTGCCTCACAACAAAGCCTTGATTATCTCCATCTTAATTATTCTGATGGCTCCTGAGCTGCAGCACCATCTTCCATGACAGAGAGGACATGAAAGGAAAAGCTAGCAAACAGCTGAGAATGAAATAGCATAAAATAAGATAAAAATTGAAACAAAGACATTTTTTCAGAATAAACCAACTTAAAAATGAACAGTCAGAAACTATATATGTACCAGGCATATATAGGGGCATTTTGGCAGAAGACCATTTTCAGCAACAGGATGCAGAACTCGCTTCTTGTCCCTGAGTCCACACTGCAAGCTTTTCTACTTCAGTGTTTTGCTAAATGAAAATCTTAAAGTTATTGGTGTTTTCAGGGTGCTAATGAGTCCCCAAGATCCACTGGGATAACATTCATTTTTATTTCACTGGGGATGGTGGTGGTGGTTCTTCTCAACTGCAGTCCTCCATGTGCCAGTTGAACTGGCTGGGCATTTTTTCTTTTAATTAAAAGTTAACCATTGACTTTTCTAAATCATCTTCAGTCAGCAAACATTTTCTGAACAAAAGGAAGAAGTCCTTTTGCTCACTCATGCCGCAGCAAAAAGACTTCTCCAACATGTCAGCACACTTAGGAGGCTGCTTCTTATCTTTTCCMTGTTTTAAAAAGTACAGCATCCTCCTACACCCCTGTTCTTTCTAAATATTTAAGTTACAAGAAGGTTTATGATATGCTACAAATATTTGCCTTCACTGTGTTGCTGGCCTTTTTTTCACTACTTTGTGATTATAAAAAACCTGCTGTAACTTGACAAGAACTAAATATAGCTTCCAACATTGGTACAGTGCTGGGGGAGGAAAAGGAGAACTGTTGTATATTTAACAAGCTGCGGGAAATAGAAAAAAATGCAAGTGTAAGGCATAATACACGGCAGTAGTATTTCCTGAAAACTGTCGGCTCATGCCATGGGGCTCGTAATTATAACTAGCTTCCTGCCTACTTTCTTGGGATGAAGCAGCTGTTTGTTTCATTAGCCAGCTCCTGCACAGGACTGGCTCAGCTCTGCTGTAGACATCACCCATCAGGACTGTGCACAGTATCACTTTGAGAGATAAATTGACCTTTATCAGATATGCAAGAAAGAGTATATAAGAAGAAAAAAAATTTATCTTCTCCAGCAACTTTAAAAAATAGTCAAGCCTTGGGGGACATGAGATCCCTGCTCCAGATATTTTTTGAAGCTAACTCATGATGTTCCTCGGTGTCCTAAAAGGGTTACAAAGCAGCAAGCATGAGAAAACACCCTCGCTGAACACTCTTCTTCCATGCTAAGTACTCTGATATCTTCCGTGCACTTGTGGGTGAAGGTAAGGAGGACAGTAATATTCAGCACAGAAAAAGATGGAGCCAAAGTCAGAAAAGCCCAGCAAAAGGCTCCCAGACGATGCACTTGACCAGCAATGTGCACTCAGCTCCTGCATTCTTTCAAGATTGCAACTTTAAACCCCTCTTCTATTTCTCATTCTTCCACCACTCCCACCCCCTAAAGGATTGATCAGGCTCAGGTAATTTCAGAGGGAAACGAATGTGCCAGGTTCTTCAGATTGGGTAGATAAAGGGAGTGACAGTGAAGCAGCTAAATGGGATTTCAGGAAACAGTTGGAAAACAAGGGTGAGTGAAAGCTACAGGCAGTGTAGAGCCAGGCGTGAGTCACACAGTACTTTTTTCTCCATCTTTGTTTACACTGATGAGCAGTGAACTTCTCCCACAACAGTTAAAAATAACAAAACAGTATCTTAATATTGTGCTCTTGTATAGAAGCAGATACTGTTGCTATTGACAAAGAGTATGTCTGCCAATAAACCTCTATAAATTGAGGCCAGACTGTCTGATACCTATCTGGACTTTTACCTTCAACGTCCTGAGTTCCCCTGAGCCAAGCTCAGAAAGCAAAAGCCCATGTTTTGCAGGCTTGAAGCTGCCACTGAACACACTAGATTGATGCTGTAAATCTGAAAGGGGGAGAGGTAATGGAGGAAGGGGAGAGGCATTATTTCTAGCAATCAATTAACAAGACCAATAAAATGATCTGCAATAAGAAAACATATTTCTTCTCACTCAAACAATGGTTCATTACGGTATTTCACAAGCCTCTTAGTGCCATGGAAGTAAATGAAGAAAGTGCTACCCATAGTTTGCTTTCTTGTTTTCCCCACAAAATATCCAATTAAGGTTGGATAATAGAGATAAAGCAACCTGACTCAAGCCTTAAGCACAGACTGGACTTTTTCTCCAGATTCAAATATTCACAGCACATTTTCCCAGAACTTGCTATTGCTTAACTTCCTTGCACCTGGAGTCAGAGCACTGACCTGCAGATGAGCAAGTCTCTAATAGAGGCAGAGGTATTCACCAGTTCTGTATTTAGGCTTCCGTGACTTGGACTCCTCCTATGTAACCTGGGCTGTCTAGACMGTACTACTGAATTGTTACAAAATATTTGCTTTGCATCACAAAGTAAAAATTTATGCTAAAAGCACATAGTACTCAAGCTCAGGCACTGGTGTAAAAATGAACAGATTGTCTGTGTCAGCCTCCCAAAGATAAATGTACCACCCCTACTCTGAGCTTTGTTAACCTCAGGAGATTTATAATGATGGATATATTCCGCTGGTAAAAATTGTTAATAACATGGACAGGTTGGGCCCCACTAGCACTCCTCTGAAGTGAGTCTTTCCAGTCGGGTCACACAGCTAACATCAGGCACATTCAAAATCACTTCAAAATATAATACTGCAAGTTATCTCTTCCACCAGTACTCTTCAAGCTAAGCACTTTCTGTCTCAGGCACGCAAGTTAGGAAACTGAAATGCTACTACAGCACTTCTTTATCTCATCCTATTTTAAAGATAAAATACATTCATTTTTCTCTCAGGACCTATTGAAGGATTAGTGATAAGGAACAAATGGCAACAGTGGAAGGATATTACATATTGTGTGCATTTATGAGCGTGTGCATGCACACAGGGGAACATGCGCATTGTGCACTTTTCCCTTCCCTTGGCAGTATTAACCATAAGCAATTCTGTTGAGTGATGCCACGGGAAGGATCAGTCTTCCTGGGCTCCTGCACCATGCCCTTCGCTCACAAGCCTTGCAGCTTGCTAAAGCTTCATAGCACTTCTGGAAAAATTCTGTAGTATTGTATAGCTCTTTTAACTTTGTCAGATTCCACAGTGGGGAAAGTGGAAAAGAACCAGTGCTGACCCAAGGAAAAGGGAAGTCCTGCCCTGAGATATTTTAACATTCAAGAGAAGGAAACCTGCTAGGTTGGGGTGAAGAAAATAAAGTAATATTTCAGGCAAGTCAGAACTTCTGACAAATTCTGTTTCAGGAGAAGTAAAACACAATTTTGTGGCTTGATGCCACTTATCTGGAATTTCCCTCTAACTAACAGGAGATATCATAGACAAGAGCAAGCTGCCAGAGGTTCAACATGCCAGCTCTTCACCTCCTCAATTTTCAGCTTCCACTGTCCTGTTGTCCAACTTGCTACAGGTGGGAGACATAAAGGTATTGAGACTCCCCACCTTGCAGGAGCAATACAGGAGCCTGCCTGAAATCTCAACTTTAATGCTCTTTAAGCCTACAAAAGTGAAATTATCCAGAACTTTTCAAAAAGCAGCTGTGAAAAATCAAGCTGATTGTTTCCCAGTGGTAAAGATATAGAAATTGGCAATGTTTGGCAGAAAGACCATTTTGCATTGAAAAACCACCTCCAACAGAACATATCTTACCAACTCTAAGCTGAAATATAAATACTTGTTCTCCCATTCTCTAACTGAKATCTCACAGCTCTCCAACTGTGTATTAACCCCAGGAAAAAAATGTGCTTCTTCCTCCTGTCTTTGCTACTCTTATGAGCTTCTTGTGGCTGTGCCAACACCCCTATTTCTGCTTCTGCCAAAACCTTTGATGCCAATGGGACAACATATATACCCAAGCTGGGGAGAGGAGAGGAAAAAATCATAAACCGCTTTTGCCCTTACCTACCTACCTACCTACACACACCACCCCGCACCCATCCATCCTCCATAGTGGTAGTAGACTTTTCAATGGGAATATGATGACACCTCAAAGAAATCACATTTTCCACAGAACTACAGAACAGAAAAGACAGGAAATATTTGAATTAGGAGGGCATAGCTTAGGCAAACTCCTCACTGGAAAATGCAGAACTAAAGGTAGGAGACAGTGGGAGAAAATAACAGGAAAAGTATATTACCACTAACAGTTAGATGCTCTTGACTATAATGGTATAGCGGACTCAGCAGTGAGGGATGCCATTTTAACAAACTGTGACTGAACTGGAAACAACACAAATAAGTATCTCTTTTTCAGACAGTTCAGAAAACTGTAACACCATAACTTTCACAGAGATTTCTAACGCCTTTTTGATGGGTAGCAAAATAATCATTCAAACACAGTTGTTTCTCTACACAGTTGTTCTCACCATAGGCATACTTCTTGGCTAGTCTCAGCCACAATCTAGCCATTTTCTGTAACTTTTGCAGAAGGAACAAAGGGGCCAGAGCACACCAGAGGATCTGTTCTGGCTATTACTGGCAGAGGCAGACTCCAGAGGGGAAGAGGATGTCAGTTCTGAGAAAAGAAGGAATTGACTGCATCCAGCTCCTATTTAACCAACTCCTCCTCACAAAACCAGCCCAGATAGAATTCAAGTGGCGTGTGAAAAGCTTTCCAGGTTTTTCAAAATATCAGCACACACCAGATCTTCTACCAGCTACTGTGAGCTAAGGTAAAATAAATAAACCAGAAGTGGTACCATAAGAATTCTTTGCCAAGACACATTAACTTCACATGATCATAAAACCCTCAGAAAATGCAAGGAAGAAGGATGTTATTGCTGTACTAGAAGATCCCTAAATAAATACAAGCACACATTCCTGTGTTCTTATAGTAACCTCTCAGTTTCTGCAGCTTCCTTTTGTTATCATAGTTTTTGATGGTGGTGGTGGTGGTCATAGTCAGATACTTTTTGTTCCAGTGGTTGCCAGAAGAAATACAAAGGGTGGAGTTTGGCTGCAGAGTGTGTCTAGCCATCCCAGACAGGGCAAGACCAGCTTCTGGATATAGAGCACGTAGTCAGATAGTTGTTTGTATTTTCAACTGTTTCTTGTTTACCTTGCAGTTTCTTTGTGTCACAGGCAGCTTTGAATCCTTTGTCACGTAGCAAGCTGCAACACGGAAGTATTAAATATTCCAGCAAAGTAAATTGAAACCTGATGCTGATTTCCCTTCAAAAGACAAAACTGTTACACTCTCCTTTTTTATACCTTTGTATTACCCTCTGGTATGTAACCTCTCCCCAGTAATCAGCACTGAGAATTAAGGCCAAGAATGGTCATAACACCACTAAGAGTGGCTGGAAAGGTCGTTAAAAATACCATATGATACAGCTCCTTGCACCAGACACTTACAGTTGCTTAGCAGATTTCATTAAATAATCTTCATTGAAAAAATAATCCATGATCATTTAGTTGAATCTATAGTTTCTCTTACAGAGATTCATCCATTTATCTCTGAGAAACTTTCATTGTTTAACTCATTGCTGAGGTTTCTTCACTATTTTTGTATTTTCATGATAAGCTCTTCCCACAAAGCTACAGCTACTCTTTCTTCCTTCTAGGTACCAACTTTTCTCACATTGGCCTCTGTTTCTGACTTTTGCCAACAAAAGTGCTCTTCAGTTCTTGAAAACTTTCACCTCAGCTCTAGGCTGCTATCAGCTACAACCAAAAATTCCTCATGGGGTTTTACTAAGCAGAACGTGGCCACAAAGCAGTGTGTGTAACAGGTTTTTTCTATCCTCACAGGGTGAAGGAGAGAGCATGGATAGACATGAAGGCTCTGTGGGGAGTGGGTTCAAAGACCACACAGCTGTTCTGATAACAGCAGGGCCAGCAGGGCCACACAGCTGTTCTGATAACACCAGGGCACACGGGACATGCGCTTTCAGGACAGATGCCAATGTAAAATGGACCTGTCTCCTCCTGGATGCAGTCTCATTACTCTGAAACATGATGAGCTGTCAGAAATGCACTATTCGGAAGTGTTGTAAAGCAAATAATACAGACTGCACTGAGGTATGCATTCTTGTTTTGCATCTGGTAACAAAGGTGTTCTTACTAGTAATTGTAAATCATGAGGTTTTGCAGCTAGCTTTTACCCCACAATTTTAATTCATCTCACAGTATTTGTGCACATCCTTATCAACTAGCTGGAGGGGGAAACTCTTGGAGGATAAGCCACAGAACCAGAATTGCATCCTTTTTGATAACTTTCATTTGGAACTGAATTGCTATTTTACATTAATCYTTTTTTCCACCTCATTCTCAAACTGAAGCAGCTTAACTAATCTCCTTGCAAATTATTTCATTTATTTTTTCAGTGGCCATTGCAAGGGGGGGGGACACACAACCCCACACACCAACACTTTCCATCCCATCCCCATACTATGCAGACTGATAAAGGAAAGAAAAATGCATGTATGGTGTATGTCTTACTTGCTCAACAACAGGTTTCCATAGTGAGTGTCTCATTGAAAGGATCTATTTCTGGAATTCCATCAGAGATCACCAATGTGGTTAGAATGGAAGTGTTCTGCGGTCAGGGTTGTCCATCAGCTAAGCAGTGAGCGATGAAAGAATTCATTTCCCCAGGAATATTTTTGGGAAAATTAAACCACCTTCCAAATGGCAACAATATACCAAAATGTGCCTTGATTTACATTTTAATCCCATTTTTATTGATAAGTATTATTGAGTCTATCAAACTGTGCTTTAAATGATTATGAATGTGTCATGCTAATTCTATGATCATCCATAAAAGTACTTGTAACCCTTACACTACGATGGAAAACATTAACCTATGCATTATTGCAGAATTGCTGACAATACCAAAGTAACATATTCTAAGCAAAAGTTTAGATTTCTGAAGAGCAATCACTGAATCTTGCTCCAAGGGATCTATAAGACATCATGCCATAGATGGCCTACACTCCAACAATCCACCTGAATGTACCTAATATTTCCCAAAGGCATTACTTGGTCAAATTTAACCCAGAAGGTTAAATTACAAAAGGCAGTGCATTCACTACATCTTTGTGACGTTTTAATTAGGGACCCCATTTCTGCCAGCCCCAGCCATTTCACTACTTGCAGTGCCAGAGCTTATGGGACTTAGATTCCACGGGAACTCTCTCAAAACATGCACTCTTTTCCACCACATAGAAATACCACATGTGCTCACTCTCGGTTTTAATTCTTACTGATCTTCATTGCTACAGAAGTCTCTAGCAGAGCAGCCTAGAAGATGGATAATGAAGCTGAATGCAAAACACTCTGAAATCAATTTTCACTTTTGTTAAAATCTGTACTTCGCTCAATTTCCTTTTTTTTTCTTTTTTTTTTTTTTGTAAAATCAGAAAAACATACGACAAACTAAAGGGGTGCTAACTGTTGATACCTGTAAAACAACTGGGAGACTGACAATGTAACTAATGTGCCTTATACTGTCATTTATGTGATTCAGCTCTCAGTGCCCAGTTCACCTACAGAGAAATACCCTAAATTCCCAGTGAGTCCAGTGCTGTTTTTTCCATCTTTGCTTTACCTTTAGCCTAAGCTTTTGGATGCACCTTTGTTTTGCATTGTACTGAGACAACACTGCTCTTTCAGCAAAGTACTCACTTCAAATCCTTACAAGGATTTCGAATCATGGGTAGAGCCAATGCACAAGAACATCATTCCTTCCTTATGTATTACCTCTTTAGGCAGCATGCTGAGTATTTTCTCATTTCAGCGTATTGTATGCAAGAAACGCCTCTTATGCTTCAACTGCTTTTAATGCAGGAAGAAGAAGCTTTGCTCAAAAGGCAAGACACATTGCCTCACTATGGTAGGAGAGTTATTAACAGTAACAATGACCAAATTCTGGAACTGTGCCACCTTTTTAATTTAACAGTACATTTTGGTAGGAGGATACCTATGCAGATATCCATTTGCTTAAACAAAATCCAGTCTTAATGGACTTTCTGATTCAGGATTGCAGTTGTTTCCCCTTGATTACAATGAAGCTCAGTGAAACAAATAGGGAAGTAAACGCAACTGCTTTTATTTTTAAAAATTGGATTGACCTAACCCCATGTTCACCACTTCCCACATATGTCATTTTGCTTAGGGTGTCAGTTCTGTGACACATTTTCTTAAAATTTTGATTCAATCCTAACTAATAAAAAAGACAGCTGTACTGAAATAAAGAAAGGTAATAAAAATATATCTGTGTTAGGATTTTATACAGAGGCTATGATCTTAACGTTTAGGTAAAATTTGAGAAAAGCTGTAAAGGTACTTACTAATTAGATATTAGGTTATATATTTAATGCACAATAAACCAAATGTTTGTTATAAATGATGTGCCACTGGAAAACTCTTCAGTGAAGAACATAAAGGAAGGAAGGGGAAAGGAAGTTGAGGAAAACCCCTGAACTCCCATATTGTATAGCTCTGCAGACGAAAATCTCCTCTCTCATTAGCTCACCTTTGGCTAGTGATCTCTGTCCTGTTGCATCTGGCACAGCTAGACAATGTGTATCCGGACCCAAAAAAGAGTTTTGGGATCCACCACTGGGTTTGGAAAGCCGGACCTCCTGGCTTTCTGCCGCTTCTCCACAGTCTACTTCTGGCGGCTCATGAGAGTGAATCCGTACGCAGAAAGTTAAAGGCTGATCACCCTCCTCTGTGGCAGAGCTGTTAACTAGGTCAAGCCAGGACTGCCTCTCGGAATAAACCACTTTGGACGTCAAGGAAGACGACGACTCTTGGGAGTTGAAAGTGCTTTCAGGAGAGGAGAGAGAACAAGATGCTTCACTTGACAGAGTCGAGGTGAAAGAAGACTTCTGCTGATCCTGCTTTCCAGAAACATGGGGGGGGGAGAGAGAGAGAGAGAAAAAAAAGAAAAATTATTTCCAAGTTATTCCTGTTCCTAGGTTCTACACATTACAGATATGCAGCTGAAATGCTAACTGACCAAGAATTTATGTAATCTGATTAATCATCCACCCAAACAAGCCTAAGGTATGGCAGCCAACCTCCTACAGAGCAGTAACTTCAGAAACTAAGCCACAAGGAAGCCAGAGGTAAAACAGGTAAAAACCTGACAATGCCTAGAAACAAAAGACCAAGGAAAAATATTGTGTTGAACGTAACCTTCCATGCTAGGTCTCACACTCACGTTCACTCTTTACTTTGTCTTCACTTTATTAGTCTAATCAAGAGTGCAGAAGAGAAACTCTGAATTAGCCATTGAACATGAAGTTGTCTTGAAGCATTCAATAAATCCACCAATGCCATAACCACGGATAGACAGAAATGGGCCCAAGCACTGAAGTACCTTGACTACCTTGACCTTCTCAGCACACAAAGCCATTTTACCTGGTCCATTCAAGGGACTAATCATTCACCAAGGCAAGAAGGCTGACAGGTAATATGATAGCAAGTTAATGGTGGAAAGAAAAAACAGACAGCCATGGGGCAGAGGGCAGGAAAAGGGGAACAGTACAAGATTTGTGCTGCTCGTTCACCTGCTAAGATTCATCCTTCAGCACATGAATCTAGAAAGGGACCCAAACTTCACTAGAAACACATCAGAAATCATTAAGACATCCTAGGGCCCTCCATACTGTACTTGTCACCCTGCCTCAACATAAGCGCATAGAACCAGAGAGGTCTCAGAGACATCTAACATCATCATTAGGAGCCAGGAGTTGAATGAAAGAGGGTATGACAGATGCACAACTCCATGTAAAGAAAGGTTGAGAGAAAGAACGAAGTTTTGAAAAGTATTTAGCTTCCCAGACAAGCAAATAGATGCCTAGGTCTTTGTCCACAGTAGGCATTTACATTGATTGAGTTGTACTATTATCTGGTCGTCAAAAGCAACTCACACAAGAAGAACTAGCACTAGTCTGTTTCTTAGCCACCAAACACCATTGAAAAGATGAGCCAAGAGAGTCAAATACACAAGTAATACATATGCAAACACACAAATATTCATACAAATACCCAGAAGAGGAGTAATTGACAGTGATAAATAAAGTAATGGAAGACAAGGGGAGACAAAGCCTTATAGTGAAGCTCTTAGCAGAAACTATCAGAAATCATGGTGAGATCATCATGATATGAAAGCCAGATTTCTTGTATCTGCTACTGAAGAAATTTACTCCTTCTGCAAATCATCTGCTACTGGCCAATGCCAGAATCAGAACAGCAGACTTGATGGACCACAATTCTGGCAAGTTTATGTTCTCAGTACATATGTAGAATAGATCTGTGTAAGGATTAAAACAGATGATAACTAAACTGGAAGTACTGAAAATTACTGAGAAGGTGTTGCTAGGGAAACCCAGACAAGCTGCAAACACAATAAAGGGACTAGCCTGGAATACTTATTAATAACCTGGTAAACTAGAAATAAGATGTATTCATATAAACCAAACCAAGAGTGACAATTTTTTGGATTATGATATATAAACTTCTGCAATTCAGTGTTGCTGTAATGTATACTACTTCCTTTTTACATTAAGAAAAAGCAAAGTAGATTTGCCTTCCTGTGCTTCTGATCTAGCTGTATCATGTAGCTACTAATCAATTCAGAAGATAAGGAGGACCAATATCAGATTGTGGGTCACCATTTGTTTGTAATACTTTCTTCACTTTTGTAAATTTTCAAAGCCATTCCTCCAAGATGGTCCCAAACACTGTGGGACCAGACTTAATTTATATTCCTATTACAAGAAGTACAACATTGTGTTTCAGGTGCATTTTTGTTCTTAAAAAGGAAACCTTCACAAATGTACCCTAAAGCAAAAGACAAGGAGGTGCTGTCATAAACTACATGTATGAGTGATAAAAACATCCTTGGGAACACAGCTGACCTGAAGCATTTAATCTAAGAGCTCCTATCACAACGACAAATTGTTGAAGCATTTGTACAGCCAAGCAGAACAACCGAACAGTAAAAGCTCTTGCTCACATGGTGTGGATGGTCTAATCTCAATTGTTCAAAGACAGGAAAGGAAGATGTTAGATCTCTCCTCTATTTTTCTGGCATTTGTCCATGCAAAAGAAAGTGCCATTGAAATGCAAACTGTGCCTCACTGAGTGGAATATATTTTTGTTTTCGTTTTCATTGTGTGTTAAATAAAAAAATGTGGGTGAGAATAAAGATGACTGCCAGAATGTGTTTTTCTTTACATACGTGTTGTGGGTTTTTTTTTTCTTTGGCATCACAAATGTTTACTTAACTTACTCGAGTGGTTCCTTTGGAAGTTTTGCAATCATCCATATAATAATAAATCTCCATTTGGGGACATTTTAAAAAGCAGATGCTTGAGCCAGCAGATCATAAGGATTCCATTGGATATCAATGAGTCTCTAGGCATTTTTTAGAGAAAAATTATCACCATGAAACACCTCAACTGCTCTTTTGGGACTGCTGCAATCTATTGTCTCAACATAGCTGCTGGTTTTTGAACTGTAAATCCATTCACATGTGGAGAAATTAATGCAGAAGGTCAGTTTAATTTTTGTCCTACAGATGTTAAAATGTACTTGTTCCTCACTTGCTTTTTTCTTCCACAGTACCCAAAAGTATGCATAAACATAGAAAGCTCATGATCACTACTTTTTTCTTTTTCAAGTTTCAAAATGGTTTGGGTCAGCAGAGAACAGAACAGCAAGTGAAAACTTTGTGCTAGAAGTACAGCAATATGTTTGCTGCTTTAACACATAACAGAGCTTGCACCTGGGTGGCTATTAGTTTCCAGATTAATAGTTTTCAGTTGGAGTTGATCTCAAGAAGTTTGGAGATGTTTCTGCTTAAGACAGCATTGGTTTGATTTTCCAAAACGTCCATAGCTCCTAAGTCCTATTTTGCAAAATCCGTTTGGCACTCGGGAGGAAGCTGAGGGGGCCTCATTTCCAGCCCCCCCATTCCTGGGATATAAAAGTTCTCTGCTATCCTCTAACTCTTTGATTGGCTATAGGGGTTTCACATCAGCTGCCTGCTTTTTGGCTAGTTTTGTCAAACTCAAAAATCCCTGTTCACTATCCAGATTCAAGTAAAGATATGTTCGATCATCAGACCCCTGCTCGTTTTCCTCCAATTCAGACCGTAAGATTTTATCTCGGTCCAATGGATCCAATAAAGCCATGTGAAGCCGCAGAGTAGTATTGCGTTCTGCCGTCAATTGGTCCTGTAGGACCTTCACCAAATCCTGTAAGGACTTCATCATTTCTTCCTCAGCTTGTTTGGTCAGACACCCGTTATTTTGAGCCACCACTAGTGCCGCTMCTAACACAGTGCACACTATGGCTTTTCCCTTTCCTAGTCGCAGTCTTTTCTCTTTAGCAAGTGTGGTAATTCTTTCTGCCACCGCTTCTGGATTATGCCAGTTATTATGAGCCTAGATCATTCCCGGTGGAGAACTTTAAAAAAAAAGATAAAAGGCAACTTCAAAAAAAGATAAAAAGAAATGAACTCCAGACAATGCCTGTGACATTCTTGATGCTGGGCTGGGTTTCCAGGACGAGTGTCTCTTCCAGTAGCAATCTGAAAAGATTCAAGCAGGCCTTCCAGAAGTGGTGTACCCACAGAGTATCAACCCGAATCCATCACATGTTCAGGACCTCATAGCTTGGTTCAAAAACTCTGCAGTGAATGAACAGGCAGCAAGCAATGTTTAACCAGCCTTCCCTGAGACAACCAAGAGCTCCACTGCTAGAATTGACTTCCCAGTGAAAGCTGTGCTTTCTCAATCCTTCCAATGGTTTTCTTGCTCCMGTACTTGTCCAGAAGGGAGAGGGGCATTAAAGTGGGTATTTAAAAGACAACTGACAAGTGTCTTTGTGCAGTCAAACACAGCTCCATTGGTACCTAACTGCTCCCTACCCACCACACGAGCAAGCTGAGCATAGGGCAGACACATGGCAGCTGGAGCTTTTTTCAGTAGCCACTTCTGGGGTGAAAAGATGACAACTTTGCTCAGGAGACACTAACCTTTGTCCATGGGGGACGGAATTTTAAGCTGGGGATGAGGAAAAGGGAAATCAGCTGAGAGAGGTAGAGGCTGGAGGGAAGATAATCTTTAAGGGAAAGGCCGAGGAAGCAGGACCCCTTGGCACATGCATCGTTGCCTGCCTCCCACATGTCCCCTGCTAAAACGTGGAGGCCAGCGCTCAAGAAGAGCATATGGGAAGGAGACAGCCGGAGATCGCCTCTGCAGCAACAGACTGACAAGCAGCAGGAAGCCAGAAAAACAGAAAACTAAAAAACAGCACCTGTTTAAAACTTATCATCTGGAAAAATGCAGGCAATTCACTCAGAGGTGAGCAGACGGAAAAGACATCTACAGACGCTTAAAGGCAAGCCAATGAGGTTTAAAATTCAAGATGCTTCATTATCGGCCCTCGGCCCAGGATAACTCTTGGAGATGTATTGCCAAGGTTCCTATTTTCTCTGATATTTATAGCCACTTAGCCATATTTAACTTCCAGTTAATACAGGCAGTAAAGAATCACGTTTAACACAGCAGTGAACACCACAAGTGTCAGGTGGATTGTTTTACAGTGATTAACGTTACATAACTGTTTCAGGAGAGGAAGTGAAGACTGACTTATCTGACTGAAACAGAAGAGGGCAAGTAGGTAACAGTGTGACATATGCTCCCAGCTTTATGCGAGCTAATTCAAGACTGCCAGACAGGCAACCCTGTGCACGACACCTCCTTTTATTACTGCCTCTGACTGCGCAGGCTTCTCCAGCTCATCTATATTTTTCAAATTTGTTCCTGGTTTGCTGCCTCTGTGCCCACTCCAGCTACTGGATGTCATTTCAGCATGCCGTACAGGAACCTGTACCACACCAAYGAGGCACAGACACTTCCCTTCCATGAGATGCAATGAGATGATTTAGTACTAAGTATACTACTGCATACCCCTCGATGTTAACTTTCAGCTGGGGAAGGGAAAGGCTTGAACTCAGGATTTCTTATTTCAGCTGCATTACCAACCCAAACCAGATTACTCATTTCTAAACACAGAATTAAGTAAACCTCATATCTTAAAGCACATGTAAGGGGAAATGAGATCACTGGGAAAAGCAACAATATAGAAACAAGATTAATAGGACGATAAGTGGCTAATAATTAGGCAAGTCAATTTGATTAGGTACATGAGGGTGCATAGTGCTTATTCTAATTTATGAAATGAAGCGAGGCAGGAAGGAATATTCTGGACAAATACTCCACAGCAAGAGACAAAAATAGTATAGATTTTGGGAGGATGCTTATTTTCTTTTTTTATAGTCTATTTTTCAGAGGTAGAGGAAAAGAACCGATTTTATCACTGTAAGAAGAGGCCTCTTTCCCTTCACTTCTCTTCACTGCCACAAAAGCAGCTTCAAATGCAGCAGTCTTAAGAACAGCTCACTCAAATAAATAAATACAAATCTGTTGGATGATGCTACCGGGGTCACAAAAAGAAAGAAGATTTGGGACTGATTAAAAAAAAAGAATAGTATGAAAAACTAGGTTATGGCAGTGTGTTAAAAACGTTGTAAAGAAAAGACACAGCGTGTGTACAAGGTAGAGTGACACTTTCCTTTCTCCAGCAAGATAAATACACCTCCATCTGAGGGAGCTGCTCTTTGCAGCGCGATGCTCCCAGCAGCGCAGGCTGCAATAACTGCGTGCTCTGCCACGGGGCAGGGGCAGTCAGTGCATCCTCATTTCACAGGCACATAGGGTGAACATTTCCAGCCGCTGTTTTAGGTTATTCCTCAAAGGTCCACCACCTCAAGAAAGTTTTGTTCCAACTGGCTAGCAACTAGAAACAAGCTAATTACGGTAACACTTACCGAAGGAGGAGGTGGTGGTTGGACTGTGTAGGGGAGAGGTGGTGTGTCTGTTATTTCTGGATCATCGTGTTCACTTTCGCTGTAGCATTCTGAGGCAGACATGGAAAATGAGCAAAAACAAAGTGTTAGGCCAACACTCATTTATTCCTCGCAGCGCTGTGGTAACCAAAGATCACCAAGTAGGATGTTCTGGGCTGAGGACMACGCTGTAACAAGTCAGTGTCTCCTACAGTGAAAATTAACCCACTTGTGGTAATGCCACACTACTTCATGGCAATCTTTTCTCTTTTTTTTAAGTCAAAAAATTTGCTAATTTGCTATGACAGGAAACACTAGGTGGCACTGCTCTAGATAATAGCTTCACAAATAGGTTTGGGGTGGGGTTTTTTTTGCTCCCTTTGCAGCCTTTAAAAGAAAGGCTGCCTCATTTGTGGTATAAATTAAGGAGACCTGCTGCAAGTAGTAGATGCTGTCCCTTAATCTCTGTAACCAGTAAGTTTTCCTGGAGCTAGCAACAGGCATTGGTGTTTTGGCTGCAGTTTTGGAGAAAACAGATTGCTGGCATGGTGCTTTGGAAACCATAGAGCAGCCTCATGAGAGTCTTCTGTCACCACACAGTTAACTCACATAGGCATGCCATGCAGCATGGCAGTACRTGTGCAGAGCTAGTACTAAAAGTAAACACAGTACTCTAGGACTACACACCCCACTCATCTTTTTTTTTAAATAAAAAGCAAGCTGATAGAGCCTCAGTATCTCTTGACATGTGGCAGAGAGGCAGTCATGTTGTTATTTCTTTCAACTACCTGTGTAGCAGGTGAAAGCATTTTCTCAGAGGTTTTTTAAAAGTGGATTAAATGAAGTGATAACCATTGATAAAATGAGACACAGAAAAGGGGAGGTAGGAAGTTGCTGGTTCCTATTCCCAGGGCCTGGCTGTAACCACTGGGCAAGATGGCTTCCCTCTGCTAAATCTCCCAGCACGCATCAGCCTTTCACATCCAACCTTGACAGGAGCAAGTGCTTTGCATCCTGCCCTGCACCATGTGTGAAGGGTGACAGCGCTCACTCCCCACCCGACTGAGCTGGGGACATGAAAGGTTGCAAAGACATAGTCGGAGCTTAAGGAGGACAACGTGAGTGAGTGCGGAGTGTCACAAGAGCAGAGGCTGCCCCTGTGGTCTCCACGGGAGCCGGCGCTCTGCACTCCCGCTCCCTCCGCCAGCTGCACGCAGCAGCTTGGGCTGTCCAAGGGCAGCTGGGTCTCTCCGGTGGAAGCAACCCTCCAGCTCTCTCCCCAAGCGGGCGAGGGTTGTTTATGTTCTGGGAGTACTTTGTAAGAGCTGGACTTCATGGGTTCACACCACTAGAAAGCAGTGTGTTAGCACAGTCTCTGGGAAATCACCTGTGATTATCTCATCTTTTAACTAAATTAATACCCGCACACTTTCTTTTTGTGCATGTCATTTGGGGGTTTTAATAAGCACAGTGTGAGGGGAACAAAGCTTTAAGAGAGAATAATTTTATACACGAGAGAGAGGTTTCCAAGATGTTAACAAAGTGAAACTTGAAGAGATTCATTGCTTTTTCTCCCTGTACTGTTTGCAGAACTATAGGGTTTTTTAATAGCGTAGCTGCTATTCTGTTTACTGGAAATATGTGCTGGCACATCTTAGCATAAAGGACTGAGACTGGCTGCAATAAGGCCTATATCAAATTCTAAGGCTCTATTAATACCTTCTTGAATAACTCTTAGTAAAGAGCTTATTGTTTCTACAGCTCCCCTTTTAGGCACACAGAAGAACTGAAAAAGAATCAACAGCTGTTTCTGATACTCTAAATAGGCAAATGGGGTTGGGGGGGGTGTTAAAATGCATAGAAAGTACATGAATATACAAGAGCTGCCATAACAAGAGCCAAGACCCTCCTGAAGAGTTATGGTGTGTGATACAAAGGGGAGAACCAGGTCAGCAGGAACAGAAGTGGCTGTGGGTAATGACAGCATTTTTCTGAAACATAGCAATGCCTCTGCAAGGGCATGTCCACCCAGGCGCGTCAGTGGGGTGCTGAACCCACGCTCAAGGCAGCTGCTGGAGCACCTGTGGGAAAACACGCGTGGAAAGATGGGGAGGTGTTTGACACTAGAATCAGAGTGCCTTTTCCTGAAGGGGAGACAGGCCACCAGCTTCAAAAGCTGAAGAAATCTTGGCTACGTTATGTTTATTGCAGGGTAATTAGATAACCTGCTGCAGGTTACTGAGTGGCTTATTTTGTATCTTTCTGTCTTTTTTTTTTTTTTTTTTTTTAAATTAAGATTAGTGGGCTGTCTCATTTTGAATTGTTTTATAACTCTTGACTCAGCCAACACAACCAACACTACATTTTTTGAGGCTTTGGAAAAAAAATATAATTGGTTTCATGTATAGAATTTTGACCATCCTCATCTTCCATCAAACTCCTCCTTTGTGAAAACAGGGACAACACGTTTGGACACTTCCTCCCTGAGTACAATTACCATGTGGTACTTGCTACGCAGCCTAATACTCAACGTAGCCCTTTATCCTAATTATCTCAGGCTGTTTTGACACAAAATTGGGTTCAAAGAGGACACAGGCATTCTGCAGGAATTTAGGGGTATGGGAATTAACAAGTCTCCTGACAAGAAGTAAAGAGGAACCATGAACTGAAAACAAAAATTGATGAGACCTGCTGAATCTCCAGAAATCAGTAGTATCTATGTTTACCAGCCCAAAGCTGCTTTTAATGGCAGAGTATAAATGGAGCCAGAGTATAAACACAGCCAGATCAGACCAATCAATAATGGCATTACATGTCCAAAGCCTGATCATAAACCACAACCTTATTCTGGGAAACAGCAGAAGGGATGCAGAGAGGAGCATTTCAGTGCTTAGACAAAATGGGCTGCATCACCTAAGTGTTCATACTGCTACAAATACCAGTTTCTTCTTCATAATGCCTGCTCCTTCACAACCTGAGCAGTTCTAAAAAAGGCACTGGGTACCAATACTCTAAAAATGGAGGGTCAAAAGCCCAGAAGAAAATACATATTCTTCAGGTCAGAGTCCATCCCTGGTTCGCTAACATAATACTACCCACAGCACTTCTCATTGTAAACCAGCTCCCAGCACGTGTCCTCACCAGCAGCTTTTCCAAGCRCTCTGACAGGTGACTTGCTTTGTCCTCTGCCCAGATTTGTGATTCGAGTGCAGGTATCCTCCCACCAAAAAGTTCTGTTAGGTCAGTGTGCAAATTAAGACAATAAATAAATTGCTAGGGAACTTTTAAAATTACTCATTCCACAATTAACTCCTGGGCTTGGCTCTGAAGGAAACTGTAGGCTTCAGTACACCACTACCACCCCCACCCCCCAACATTGCTGCTGTTGAAACCCCCAGAAATGGAGGAGACAGTAGCGACAGGTCTACATTGCATGATATGTTCCCAAGCTAGCGAGCTCCCGGGCCGTAGCACAACTCCTGTAATATACCTTACGAACTCAAAACCCAGAGCAGCACAGCTGTTTCTCTGCGCACTTGGTAGGCTTAGCAAGGCAGCAACTGCCAGAAAGTAGTTACACACCTCTCACAAGATCACTGAGTGTCTCTCAGTGGCACTGTTTCTCACCATTGTTTCTTTTTCTGTGATTACTGTGTGCCGTGTCAGTGTGGTTTCTCTAAGCTCAGTCGGTAGAAAGACCCAAGTTGACAATTTAAAAGAAAGAAAAAAGCTGACAAAAATTTGGGCAAGCAAGAACTGTGAAGAACGTGATGTAGTTACACACTGAAATCACCGTTAGGAGCATACCTTCCTCATTCTTCCCGTTGGGTGCCTGAGGGTCTACAGCCATCCCCAGCTTACTTAGCCACCTGTGTTTGAAACAGAGGGAATATAGAGTTAGGCATACTCGCATGCTGTTCGGACAGCATTTTGCCCCTTTCAGATGTGTTCTACATTACTACATCTATTTTCATTAACCTGAAGGCTAAATGTCAAAGTTTCCTTCTATTTCTTAGAGCATCCTCTAGAAAGGCACCAGTTACCTGAACACTAATATTCCCTGTAGTGAGCAGGACTAGTTGCCTGGGACAGCTTTCCCTGATCCTGAAAAAAGCACTACTGATGACCAAGGAGTTGCATTCATGGAAGCTAAAGGAAAAATATGTGTGCTATAACACAATGTCAGTGGCTTAGTCCTGCTGTTGAGGTGTGATCTTTCATCTGAGACGAGGCAAAAGGCACAGGAGCCACAGAAGATTATGTCAGCTGCCCTGGTCAAAGCTATTGTAGTACAGTCTAAGAATCAAAGCCATTTAAAACTAGACTTTCTGACCATTATATACTGCTTTCTTTAACTCCCTATGTATTTTTGTTTTTAGTGAGTCTCACTTCCTGTGTTGCTTTAAGCTATTAACAGGTTTTTTTCATTTCTCTTCCAAGGTGGCTGCATTTTTCTAGTGCTAGAAACAATCCCTGGATAGAATTTCTGTATATTGTGTTYGCCTGTAGGTCATTCAGATCTATCCAGGTTTTAAGAAACTAACAATAAAAAAGCTCAAGCCTTTCAGATTAAAACTCAAGGCCTAAATAGGGAATGTATGAAGGGCAGGAATTAAGATTCATAACTCTGAAAAAACATTGTGTCTGATCTTGATTCTACTGAAGCAATGGGAAATTTCCTAGTAAGATCGGTGTCAAAGTAAATGGATTTTTAGACTGCAGTATGAACAATAGAGCCACATAACAACTCAACTCAAGAAAACAAAGTGTAATTTCTGTAAGAGTGGATTATTGACTTTCTTCTAACAGCTAATTGTAACAGAATGATTTTTTTAAATAAAAAAATCTAAACAAAAGAAAAGGTTTGCTAAAAAATGCAGGACTTCATTAACCACAAGGTCAGACAGATCACTAGTAACCGTGTGCAACAGGCCAGGTAAATGCACGCAGCTAGCCAGCACGTGTTTACTTTTCATGCGTGCAGGACAATGGCAAATACATGCTAAATTAATGAAGCAAATGACTGTATTAATAAGTGCACTGTTGATTTAATAGATATATATGCATGAAGAATTACGAAAGGTCATGATCCATCGAGCATTTATGCACACCAGTAACTCGACACACATGAATAGCCCAGTGAGTTCAGTGGAACCACTCACATGCATATGTATTTGTGGGGCTGGAGCCAAGAGAACAGATGTCTTCTAGTCTGTTTTGACATATGCGTGTACTTTATGTATTAAATGCCTGTATTTTATACTTTGCCAAGGAAAACATCATCAGTTACAACAGTGAGGAATTAGTACTAGTGCAGTATAGTGCAAGCTGCTCTAATGCTAGGCTACCTAGCTTTAAGCCAAAATGAAATTTACTCGAGAAGTAGAGTTTGAAGAAAATCATTCTGGGGGCATAAGAGCTGGGACACCTGCATAGATTTCAATCACTCACTCACATGAGACTAAACATTTCAAAAGTGTCATTAAGACACTGAGAATTTCCAGCTGGGCTCCAAACTGGCTGCTAGCACTCACTAACGTCCTCCATTAGCTCTAATTTTTCTTTTCCTTCTCCCTACATCCTTCCCTCTCTTCTCTCTCAACCAGGGTTACTCTCTCTACAGAAATATTCCTGTCCAGGAGTCCCTCATTATCAGTCATCCTCAGCCCATCTGCCTCAAGAACTTCTCACTCCGTTCAGGAGCTCTGGTAGGAAACGCAGCAATACAGAAATGGATGGTTATCTCCCCACCAGTGTGCTCTGTGCTGCTCCAAGTTGCAAAGGACAACACGTTCTTTCCATCTATTTTTACTTGTATGCATCTATGGACTACAGATTTATGAATATGTATGTACATACACTACTGTAGTATCGTATATTTCTGTATCTATAGCCCTTTCGGAAGGTCACACACGTTCTCTCAACCTCTATCCTTTTCTCTTGTGGTAAATATGTATGAGGTCTCCTGTTTATAGAGGAAAGAACAGTCAATGCCCTATGAAGAATCTCACAAAGGTCACCAGCAGAGCCATGATTAAAATCCTGACCTGACTATCACAGGAGCTCTCTTCCCATTTAAATTGTACTGCTTTGTATCCAGTATTTGGCCATTTAATGCAATAGCATTGTGAACAGACTGCAATCTGAAGTAAAAAAGACAAAGATATGACACGTATCTAAATCAGCCAAAACTGGATCAATAGCAAGTAGTATCTATTTCTGAGAGCTCAGTGGTTTCTAAAACAGCAGTTTCATATCCATTTTTACTTCTTGCATTAAAAACTGCTTGAATGAATTATTGTTCTTACGGACATTTGTGGAAAGAAAATTTCTGATCTGTCATGAGGATCATTTAACTGCAGCATAGTTTGGCAGTGAAGTAAATGCTTACTTACATTAAAGAAACAGCCCTTTCTATCCCTTTAACCCTCCTCGTTAACTGACATGCTACTCTGAAAGCAGACAATATTATATTCTAGTCCTAGATCCCTTCTGGGACAAAACCATATTAAGCTTTTCCCTCTCTTTTCCTTTCTTCCCTCACTTCTCCCAAGGAGAACTTGTTATCAAATCTTTGCACCTCTAACGGAAAGGAATTTATACCAGCAAATGTCGGGAAGATTAGTATCAAAATCAAGTTAATAATACGATTCTGCTTTCAGCTGTCATTAGTGAACAAATAGCAGTATTTTCCTTCTGTACAATGACCAGAAAACAAAACAGACTCAGTAATTCCCCAAATAACTTTGTCAACAACTGCTCGACAGTGAGAGAATGAACTTTCAAAGGGTGTTCTCAGGCGTGACACAGGATGAAACATGGCCAGTTGCTCCTACTTACGTGTTCATTTCCAGAACATTTTCTGCCGCAAAATAAAATGTCTTGATCTGTGGGTGGCTGATTTTAATAGCACTTTAAGAAAATAAAAATAAAAGAGATATGAAGAAAGCTAGTTGACATAAGGAAAGAAAAAAATAGCTGAATGAATTATGTAAAATATTTATTCACTCCACTATATTAATCCAGATCAGCTTATCCATCCATATAGCTCTTTCCTTAAAACTCTAGTCTATTTTTAGCTCATTTCCTAGGCCACACATTATTCAGAGGGTATAAACTAAAGGAACTAAAAAGGAAGGAATGAAGAATAAAACAAAGACCTTCATTATGCATTACATAATTCAGCTGTGTGCCCACATCTCGAATACTGTGTGCAGCTTTGCTTCCCCCAGCTCAGAAAAGCATAGTAAACCTGGAAAAGGTTCGGAGAAAGCGCCAGGGGTGACCCAAGGTATGGAACAGCTTCCATGAGTGATTAATCAGGCTAAGACCCCACAGCATGGAAAAATGATGGTTGAGGGAAGGGAGATATAATACAATAAAATCACAAGCAGCATGCAGCGGGTGAATAAGGATTGACTCTTCACTGTCTTTTCCAAGGCAAGTTTTAGGAGGCACCAAAGAGGCAACTAGGCAGCAGGTTTGAAACAAACAAAATGGAGGTAGTCCCTTGGCATGCCAATAGTTAACCTGTTGGTCTCAGCCCCAGATTATGCTTTAGTTGAATAGACATCGGTAAGACTTTTCAGAGGGTTTTTTTTCCCTAAAACATAGTCTCCGATCCTGACACTGTGTGGCTTCCCTCTTTTGTTCTTCGTTAGGTGACCGATTCTGTCCCGCAGAAGCACACACTATTTGACTGGGCCCCAGCAGCCCCAGTCACTCCTCACAGTTCTCCTAACTTACCCCATCCCAAATAAGTGATGAGCATGTGTTTTCCTCCCAGTCGCTGACAGCCAGCAGCTGCAGAAGTGAAGGGCAACATTTTCTCATGGTCCTGAACTACGTGAGACTCAACCTTTCCTCTGAGAAAACAACATGGAGCTCCCCATATTCAAAATAGCTGTCCCCTTGCTTTGGAGGAGCCAAGCCCACAGTTAGTCTCAAGAACACCTACAGCTAATGTCACCATGAGACCCGAACAGAAGAACAAAGGCTTTCTCTTGAGGGACAGAATAAAAACCATGCTGAGCTTTATAACTTTGAACAGCAGCAACACCCCTCCRAGCCTTTGAATTGTACTCAGAAGCAGCTGGAAGTCAGTGCTGCATATGGAGTTTGGAGAGAATATTTTGAAATTTGCAGCCTGCTAAACAAGGTTGCACCACAGCAGCCTAAAGAATAGTCCCAACTCGGAGGGAAGCAGCATTACTTGCACCACTGTTGACTTCCCCACCTAAGAGAAGGTATCTAAGATAGAATACAACTTACTCATAATCAGTGAACAAGGAGAAGAAAAAAAAAAAAAAAGCATTTGACATACTGATCTACTTTTTTATTTGTAGTTTTAACAGAGCACATCTGGCAGAGAATTTTCAAAAATATTTTTGCAATATGGTTTTCTTTCAGTAGCTCAATTAATACCTCATTATTTATACAACACAGAAGAGCTCCCCACAGCTTCATTGTCAGGCACTACTGAGATTCAATTCCTTGCAACGTTGTAAAAATCATGCAAAACTGAGGGCAAGAGATAAACTTACTGCTTTTTTTTGCATTCAATCGCTCGGTCCACACTGAAGTCTGGAAGTCTGATGAATCCTTCTGCTTTTTCAGCCTGCAGTAAAAAAAAAATTAAAAATCACCACATCAGCCAACTGGTGAACTACCAGACTCCAATGCGCAACGATATTTAACATGGAACGGCTTGGTTTTGACAGCTTTTTATAGTGTGAAAATATATGCTCATCACCATGGGGACAGATTAACACCCAATGTTTTGGCTGATATTTGGGAACAAGAAATATTCCTATACCAGCTACTCTTTGCACAAGACCTGGATGCTAGAAAGCCACCACTCCTGCCTGTGCAAGTGGCAGAGTGTGAGCATAGGATTTGTTGTACGCTTCCAAATATCAAAGCACCTGAAAGAGGAAGGATCCTCAACTCCTACAATAGTGCTGGGGTAGATTACCCCTCCTCCTCACCTCGAAGCATTTGTATCAGAGCACCCTTATCTAAGATTCATGAGTAAGTTGTAAGTCTAGTCCAGAGTCTGAAATTGTCAAGGGCAAAACTTAGGTTTGGATCAAACCAGGACTAAAAATAGCAGGAAGGTGGAGGAACCCGATTCCTTTGCAGCCACCAGTGATCACACAACTTCTTTCGACAAAGAGACCAGCCACACTTTGTGCATAGACCACAGAAAATGAAACTACTGAACATCAGCTCTAAAAACAGAAGCCTCTCAAAAGAGACGGATAACATAAGAGAGAACTAATAAGGGTTATATCACCCATTCAGGTCTGGATGTTACGTACAATCTCAAAGGAGTGTTTGTTCCATTATACAGCATGCAGGCGTGTTACACAGATGCATAACAGCACCACATATGATGTTCTATGTATATTTGAAAAATACATGTCTATAGCGACGGGAATTCAGAAGTGACCCAAAATGATCCTAGGTGGAGATGGAGAAGGGTCTCCCCTGGGTAATTGTAACATGGACCATTTTGTAGGGTGACCTATATATGCCTGTAAGTGAGCAAGGCAGAGGCAATACGGGCTGCTCCCACTCCAGGAGGTGAAACAGTGCAAGGGGATGGTCCCACGCAGCTGAGCTCTGTTGTTAAACACTGCAAACCAGCCTCAAATGGCTTTGGCCACTTAGCTATAACTCGCCCCCGAGAAATTTGCAGGCATGGTACAGGAGGTAGCAAAAGTCAGGCAGACATTTACAGTACACTCTTTATATGAAGTCACCCCTTTCTGGACAGGAGAGGGTTTACTGGGCATTGGTGTCTCTGTTCCAGGTCAGCTGGACTCTGTCAGAGAGTGGCTCCAGCAAAACTGAAGTTACCAGTTAGCCTCAAATTCCTGCTTTTGCTGCCTGCAGCTGAAACATCTTCCTTTACTACATCTATCTACATTCAACCGATCAGCCGCAATAAGACTAGGACTCCTCCTAAGAGGAGCAATAATGTAGACAAAAGTCTGTAGCACATAATGTCAGGAAAAACTGTACTTTCCAAAACACAGAAAGTGTTCATTCCTGAATCACTTTTTTGCTGCTCCCAGCCCTTATCCCTGGGCACATTAAAATTCTGAAAACGTACACTGAGTTAAAGCAGGTAAAATATACACAACAATTACAAAGACAGAGGATAAATGAAGTTGACTGACAGCATCTCAAGTCACATTATGCATGAATATGAAGAGACTATAAAAAGATGTTCATCGAGACAAGTCTTTGAGCTTTAATGCTTGGAAGTATGAATCTCTGAGCACAGAAATATGGATACAGAGTGGATTTTTCAGTGGGTGGCTTCCCCATACTTCTGCATATCTGTTCTTTGGTATACAATAAATCACAGCATAACCATCATTCCTGCCGTTTACATGTATTAAATGTTCATATGAAAGGTTTATATTTTGCATCTTCACCAGTAAATGGTTTTGCCTGCTCCAGGACCAAAAAAAAAAAAAAAAAGTGGTAGAAGGGGGTTTTTTTGGTTATTTCCTTTCAGTACAGAAGAAACAATGATGTTTATTAGCATCTGGGCTGAAAAAAATCTTGATTTTGCAACATGGCTTCATTTGTACAGAAATGTGCTTATTTGCAGTTGTGGGTTTTTAACTTTCTCTGATTATATTTGTACCTGTCAAACTTGTTTACAGGCTGGCTTGGGGAGCTTTTGTTTCCATTCCACAGGTTGGAATTTAGTGAGACTAAACTCATTGAGAAGAATAACAATTAACTAAAGCAAAAAAAAATTACAAGATTTTTAAAAAGGTGGGGGGTTTTTTAATGTATATTTTGATCAATTAGACCTTGAGCTAGTATTTCCATCCCAGATCCGTAGTACACTAAGTATATAGGGATGAGAGAATGAGTAGGGGTAAGTAAAGGAGGAGCTCTATTCATGGGCTGGATTGCACTAAAGATAGAGAATGTACTATCTTGTGTTTCTGTACCAAAAAGAGAGGTCGCTTACTAGAACAGGTGCAGCAAGAACACTGAAATTCCTCTTTGGTTCCCAAGACCAGTCTAAGAACACCAGAGACCAACTTCAAAAAAGCAGCTCATGGGGTATCAAAGCCATTATTACACATCGCTGGATGAGAAACTTATCCAATGCCAGTTATTTCTCTGCAGCATCAATCAATAAGCCCAGTTTAAAAAAAAGAAAAAAAATAAAGACCCTGTAAAAAGGAATATACCCAGGTACTTTCTCACCCACACACCAATAAATCCATGGCCTGAGCTAGGTAAACCATCAGGTGGGTGAGTAGGTGACTAGGGTTTGGCCTTACATGTAATCACAGCTCAGSCAGTTTCATCTATTGGTGCAGTAGCTGTTGGTCTAGACTGCATCCTATAAATTGCTTAGGGTGCTGCACAGACACTCATGAGGAGATTAAGTCCATGCAATGCCATTAGATAAGTCACTGTCTCTGCTGTCAATTCAGTTTTACTTTATACAAATATTTGATCCTTCAGATTTTGTATTGGGCTACTGAATTATCAGGATCCTGTAAGCCAGTGGGGGGGGGCACTCACCTGGGGTGCTTCCACCCATGTGGAGATGGAACTTGGGCTTGAACCACTGACATATCCAAAGAGTATCTAAATTAGAGGAATACTCTCTAAATTGCTAATGGAAATAGGACTGTAGGCTTTGATTTCAGTAATTTACATTTACCAGTTTTACAACAGAGAAATCTCCAGACTTCTTATGCAGTATTTGGCACGTTCCAGTTGGTAAAAGATTATGTTCAATGCAGTCAGGTTTTATATGAATTCTGTCAGTGGTTCCACATTTGCCTATTTATAAGAAAAGGCTAGTGTTTCATTTTAAGTATGAGTGAAAGGAAGGAGGATAATGGTGTGAATTTTAGGAACCACATCTCCTTTTTTTTTTTTAATGCACTATTGGTACACATCTCAGATGTGCCATCTATGTAATAGAAAACAGGGGTTTGATGGGTRTGTAGTTCCATAATTATCAGAAAAAAGGAAGGAAAGAAAGGAAAACAAAACATAACAGTAAAACCTTATGAGCGTTATTACAGTCAGCAAATAGAATTCCAAATAAACACTAGGAACAGAACATGTGGAAGTCATCTTTTTGGTCATTCTTGGGATAAAATGACATTTTAAAACACTAAAAGTGTATAGAAGTCCTAAATGTTTTCTTTTTCCCGAAATGTTATCTTTAATGTGACTTTAAGCATGCTATTATTTAACTCACACATTTCACTCAAACTTCCTTCACATTTTATTGCAATGCTGTCAAATAGCCCTAAAAAACKCAGATTAAAAGAACCTTGACCTGTTTCCTATTTAATCAGGATGTTTAAAAGAATAAGCTGTTACCTCTTGTGGTTTTTATGCAGGTTAGCCTAATATATAAATCTGCACTTTTTGCTATGCCCAATTTTAGGAAAATCATTTCGGTAATAACAGTCTCTGCAAATGCTTGGGGCAAAAAAGAAAGTAACCACTTTTTCACAGAAAAAGCTTTTCACTCAAAAAAAAATTCAAACATATTTGTGAAATTTAATGCATGAATCCAATGAAAGAGGCTAATGTTCTTTTTAGCTTGCCTCAATACATTGTCTAAATTCTGTGGCTTTAGGAGATTTAGTAAATCATTTAATAGACCTTTTTCAATATTTAAAGTTAATGTAATGATGCAGAAAGATTTTAAAAAATAGTGCTGTAAAGTGAAAATATCTAGTTATTATGGAAGAGCTCTAATCTGCAAATCAGGGTACTCCTGATGGCTTCATCACAGTGTTTCAGAGCTGCCCCCCAGAAGACCCAGGAGCAGTTCAGTCCTCAAGTCTTTTTAGTCTTTTTTCTCTCTGCCAAGTACACCAGTGAGGCAACCTATAGAACTGTGAAAAATTTGTGTAACATATTGGACCAGAGGTCCCCAAAGCCATCGGCAAAATCAACCGACATCAATGACTTTTTATCATTCACGTAAGCAGCAACTATAACTCAAAGGTGAAAGGTTTCTATTTTAAAAGACTGCAATTATACAGCTCCTGGCAAAGCTGTTGGAGTGAGGAAAAATTTAAATGCAGTGAACGGGGAAAAAAACCCAAATATAAATAGTGACAGTAGATCACAGCCTGCAACCCTTTGATTTTACATTTATATTTCTTTTCAGCTGAATCCCCATGACAACCATCATTAACACATCCTGCAAAACTGTATTTCAACTCTACTTGGAAAACCAGCTGAGCTATCCTAAAGGCCCACAAGACAGAGGCGTTTAGTCCTCTGTCCCTTTCCAGCCAACACTATCCAACATAGTCTCAACAAGTGCAAGGAGCCAGGAGCCTGGGATTATATGTGACAATCTGACCCCTCTACCCCTCTTCATGTGCAGGAGTTCTGATTCCCTCCAGGGTTTCAGTATGAGAACTAAAACTGCTAAAGGGGTAGGCAGGATCACACACTATCCTCTTTAAACACTTGTCTTTAAGGCAGCTGCCCACAGAGAGCAGTACTCAAAAGAGGGAACTGAATGCTAACGAAGCACAGTTGTCCAAGGAGTCTGATGTTCCTGAATGCACTGAGAAAGTCTGACTGCTCACATTCATTTTCTGACATTTTCTGTGTTTCCATTGCAAAATCAACCCTTCTGTGTTTCTTCCTAGCCCAAACAGCTTCCCCTCCCCAGGATGGGGGCATGTCCATGCTGCAAACAAAAGTTTACCTGCCTCATGTGGTATCCATGTTTTATAGAAAGAGCAAGCATACATGGGAAGAGGTTTCAAGACAGTCTACCCAAGCCTTTGGGGTAGACTTTGACCAGGGCCCTAACTTCACCACTCCCAGTACCTCAGCTAGCTGGTTGAAAGCTAGTTTGGATTTGCCTGTGTGCTCTGGTTTGCTTTCAGTGAAGGAGATGCTTGACTCTCGGGGTCTCTGATCTGCTGTTGCTGACCCTTCTCAGCATTTTATTATTTTTTTCTCTTTTGAGCTGTGGCTTTCACAATGTATTTTATGTTAAATTGAAGGAGCTACTGTCTGGAGATGTCACCACCAGTGCCCTATATCTCCTCCCCCAATCTGCCTCATGTGCAAGACCCAGAATCAGAGTGGCTTGAAGGCAGATTAAATCAGAGTGACAGAAACATCCAGAGCTTTGGAGGYGCCTGAAGACAGACTTCACCAAGAACACGATGTCAACTGAGGTTACCTACCCAAATCCAGGACAATGCACATTCCCATACAAATTCCACCCACTCCCTATTTTCTCCATCTCCATTAGAAAAAAAGGTTAGGTCCAGCACCCTGTTACGCTACAGTTGCCAGTGTCTTGTTGACTGTGGTTTCCACACAGCCACGAACAAAATGCGCTCGTTTCTCACAAGAACGAAACTGGTCAGGCAGAGCTACAGGCAGCCAGCATGCCCCAGTTCCTTCGACCTCAGCCCCGCTCCTCCACCACCACCTTTCGCTTCAGCCTCGAAGACGGCCTGTCACAGGAAGCCTTGGGCATGTGAGGAGCAGGACTCCTCCTCTTTCAACACAATTATGAACTTAAGATTGTCATCTTGGATGGCCCATTGGGACCGAGGATTAATTCCACTGAAGACAGTGGAAGTGCAGGCAGTATTAAAGCCAGGCCAGACACAGAAGTAAAAAGAAATATCAAGCAAGCCAGTGAATATGTCACTGCTATTTCTGCTTCATCAATCTAGAGGTGAAAATATCTGTGAAAACACAACAGGTCTAATTCATCTCAGATATGACTCTGAGCATGGCTCTGGTCTCATCAATGTAAGTAAGTAGATCTTAGCAAAGGACACCTCCTCTCCTTCCCACACCCCCTAGTTACTGCCATTCTGCAAACATTGCCTGAATATACAATCATGCAGAGGTTGCACTTTAAGTTGTCCAAAGAAACCTCAGGTTTTTAATGTAAAATAGTGTGCAAAAGTCAGCAGAAGTTGAAAGCAAAGAGCTGCTACCAGCCAGCGTGTTTACAAGAACAACTGTGACAGGTGAGAAGTCAGGGCTGACATAAGCCAACAGTAATTTGAAGCCATATGAGCTCTTTAGAGTATATGAAATAAACCGGATTGAGGCTGCCACCCGTTCTTCAGCCTTGTTCATTTTGGGACATCAGTGACAGCAGGAGAGCAGGCATGAACCAAAAGGACAAGTTCACCCAAATGGTGAATGCTGTCTAGTAGCACTGGGATCAGCACGACCATGGCTTCTCTGGATCCCCAAGAGGGGAATTTAGCCAGGCCACAATGAGTAAAGGAACTGGACGACTTTGCTCCTCTCCCCCTTGACCCTTCTCCTCCCTGCATGCAAAATTTGCCTAGTCTTGCCTCATTTTATTTCTTCCTAACTTCATGTCAGCCAGCCAGCTCACCTTTCTTAACACTGCTTAGCCAGAAGTACAACTGCAAGCAGTGATTTAGAATAGTCAATGTTAATAAGGGTTTGCAGGGTATTAATGCCACTGATGACAGTTGGACTCAATGATCTTAGAGGTCTTTTCCAACCTTAATGATTCTATGATTCTATGAGTATATCTGCCAGGCCACGTCTTTCAAGCAGAAATATTGCGAGCATTGGAAAAACAAAGTCTTTTTTTTTTTTTCTCTCTCTATTTTTCCTATTTCTTTTATTTCTTTCTCTTTCTCTCATGCATGTATTTGACTTGGTCTTGAAAGGAAGCTAAGTCAGACTACCACAACACCACAAAAAGCAACAGCCCAAGACCAGCAGAGTTGTTTTCACTTTTCCCCCAAAAATGAATAGCTAATACCATCTTTAAACGCCATTTAAGAAAGGTCAAAGTTTTTATTCTGTTAAAAGAACCCCAACACTGTACCCACACCTGAAGGGAGAATGTGAAATACTCTTTATGTGAGTAAAGTTTTGTTCAGGGTTTTGGGGTGTTTTTTTAGGTTTAAACTATTCTATTTGTAACTTGAATGAAACAGCAAGATTTTTAATGGGGATTACTACAATAGAAATAAACAAGTGGAAACAATCCAGATATTGCATTTAAATTCTTAAAATATTCTAAGAATTAATAAGGGTTTCTTTCATCTTTCATCCTTCACTGGGCCTGGGAGATGCTGATTTCCAGAGCAGCCCATTTACATTTAGGAAACCTGATGCCCGTCCACAATTCCACACTGAAACTGCTCAGTTTCAACCTATGTTGTTGCTGACATCCCCTAATCCTCTGCACACCCCAATTCTGGGCTCTGTCAGTCCATCATTTGAACATGATAGGAGTTTTTTTAGAGGTAGCAGTGCAAGAGAGCAAAGTGAAGAGAAAAATTATGTCTGAATCCTCCTAGGGTAGGCAAGACACCATCTCTGTCCAATCAAGCAGAGCTGTAGCAAACAGCCTGGAGTAAAGCCAGCTGTTCCCTAGGACTCACTGCTTCTTTGCACTCAGCCATATCCTTTTATTAAAAGGGTTACTCTGGATTTCTCACTATGTCTTCCCCCACCCCCCGCCTTTTTCAGTTTTTAATTCCTAGTTCTTCAGTTGATTACAGGAATTCAGGGCCTGCTGTTCTTTGTCTCAGACTATTTCCCACTCGCACTGTACGTGGAGTAGGCTATTTGGGCTGGATCAGCAGGAAGAGAAATGCTATCTATACCGGCTGTCCTGAGGAAAGTTCATCCTCTGAACAGAAAGCTGGACCTTGAATTCAAAATACTGTGTCCTCCTGCAGATTTTACTTTTAGCATCAACTCATCAGAGCAGGAAGTTAAAAATCAGCAAAACATGAGAACCTTTAATTGCAATGCTCTGGATGAGACATCAGCAAGACCGGGAGTGAAAACATCACCAACTGACAGTGCTCATACCTACCAGTGCAAACTGGGAAAAAAAGAAAGAAAAAAAAGGAGGGGAAAAAACCCCAAACAAAAAAGCAAACAAATAAGCAGATTAATCTCAGTGTGGAAGGGGATGGAGAGAGAAGCAGGAGAGAGACTTCTGAAAATTAAACTAATTAGTGAAGAAGAGTTCCTGTTTTAAGTCTTGATAGCGAGTGTCTGCAAACTGCCCAACCCAGGAAAACCTTTCCCAAATTCAAATGCCACCAACACCTGCAAAGAGCAGCTCTTTAAAGGGCAGAACAGACAGCAAGTTAACATTTCACAGTACTTACTGAACTAGAAAACACACAGTTTTCAGCATGTTTCACATTCACATAGACACTTCCCAGATTACAAGAAATGTCAGGGCTGAGAAATAAACCCAGTCATTTGTATGTCTCCAGGGTGCATTTAATTGTGACCCCAGCTCCCCTTCTCTCGGTCCCAGCAGATGCTGCTTGCCTGGCACCCGGAGCTGGATGGACGCTGTACTCACCAGCTGACTGCTGTACCAATACAGCGATGACTCCTTCAGCACACACCAGAACTTTTTCCATTTGTTGCCAATGAAAGCTCCTTTTTCCTTCTTTTTGTAGAGCCATCCTTGGCAATCGGTTTGCCCCAGCTCTTTACACGATATCCTCCGTCGGCTCATTATAAAGAATCCTGTGCCATTAAAAATACAGTGTTCTGCTTGTTTAGAAGTGCATTACCAGGAAAGATGTTGCTGCCAATTAAAGATATCAACCTTACTTAGCAATCTCAGCAAGTCATCCAACCATATCTTAAAATATACTTAGAAGTTGTTCAGTTCTATAATGGCTGTGACAGTAACACACATTCATTTGAAAGGCATTCTGATGTGCAGAAACAAAATAGTAAGCTATAGATAATGCAGACACTAATTAATGCTAAGATAACCATACCTGAGTTTTTGTAAATTAAAAATATATCCTTTGATCCTTTTAAGAGAAGCATGCATATATTTCCCTTCACACAACTGCACTGAAAAGAATGCATCTATTTAAGTCAGCTAGAGAAAACTATTATGCCAAGTACGTGAAAACTGCTAGTGTGTGTGTGTATGTGCATGCAGCTGATTCTACCTCGCTGATTTCCAGCTTTGATTCAATTAACATACCACAAGGATTTAGTCCAAGGGAACAGTCCGTTGTCATTTTTCTCAGAATCGGAGCAAGAATCAGTGGAGTTAAAAAGCAGCCTTCTACCAGCTGAGTAGCAGTATAAAATCCTCACCCTCCCAAGAATAAGACATACTAAGAAAATAACAAAAGAGGAACCCAGAAGAGAAAAGAAAAAACAATCTCTCATTACCTTGACTTTTCTTTTTTGTCTTCTGACGCAAGGGAACCTGTAAGAAATGCAGGAAGGAAAGAAAAGAGGAAATTTCAGATTGTGTTGCAACATTTGTGTCAAAAGGGGAGGGGGAAGCTAGAGAAGGACGTGGTGGTGATGCTGGTGGTATATGCAGGATGGAAACGCATAACCCACTCACTGCTGAAGGGACGTTAGTAGCTGAAGCATAAAACGTGTTAATTAAAATTGATGTATATCTAGTTGAGCAAGAGCAAACGTAACTCCATTGTACATGTGTCTGTCTACTAGTGCTTCCTGTTTCACACCCACAGGCAGCTTCTACTTTGCTATGTGTTTGCCTGAATTGCATTTTGCGTTCAGAAGTTAAAATGTAGAAGTTAGAACTCCAGCATTTTAATGCTTCATTACACTCCATAAGAGGGATTTACAAACATGGGGAGATTAAAAGTACATGCCAGGTGTTTGATTGTCCTTTAGCTCATTCTAAGCAATCCTGAAAAAAGAAAAAAAAATTGGATTTTCCACTCCTCTTTTTTTTTATTTAGTGCAGAGAATGTGTTTCCCCCATGTAAGAATTTCATAATACTTCTTAAAACAAAAAACAAAAAAACAAAAAACAAAAAAACAAAAAACAAAAACAAACAAACAAAAAAAAATCACACAAACCTGGCAGATTATCCAAACTGTAAAACATAAATATGCCAGAAGTTTGCCATGCCATATATGAGAGTCTTAGTCACTGCAAAAATAGCACAATTGAATTGTATTTCCTCATTTGCAGTCTTAATATTTCACCCCACATAAACACATAGAAAATGAAACTAAAACAGAAGACCACGGGCTGAAAAAGAGGTCATTAGAAATGTAAAGTCTGGCTTTTGGAGTAAATTCTCCCCAGACAGGCTGTTTGGTCGTGCGATTGTGGACAAAGCACTCGACTTCTCTTTGCCTCAACCTTTCCATCTCTAGCATGGGAACAAAAGCATTCACCTTTTTCTATTTTAGGAAGGTTTTGAAGCCTCCTGTGACAAATGCTCGATAAGGTGATGTATGATTTAATATGCTCAGCCACAACGTTGCTATGCAAAGCTGGTAGCTACCTGATCCGCTGGAGAGCTACACTATGAACATCCCTAATGCAGCCCCTCTGCCTAGCCAGCCAGCTTTTCAGGAAAACAAAACCTCATTTCATATTATTCTTGAAGGATTTGATGGATCTTCTCACAGGCGAAGTAAAGGTGAGTAAAGCTACACCATCTGGAGACAATAATAGAAGAGACCACTGCCACCAGTATTTACAAGAGCTAGAACTTTCTCTAACCAGTGATCTTTGCAGCATGTATCACAGAGCACAGAACCGCGTATCGCAGCCGTGTGCTTATCTGGTGCCTATTTGAGATGACCTGAACAACACACTTGTGGGAGGCTTCACCAGGAATGAATAATCCCAGACTCCTGCTTAATCATCCCGTATTCTTTTTTCCTTTTTTCTTTTTCCTTTTTGTTTTTTAAATTCTACCACTGCCTGCCTCTCTCTCAGACTATTCTCCATGACAACAGACAAAGAAAAGCAATGAGAAAACACAGCGGCTCTRTTGGAGGCTCTGCTATTTCTCCATCCTAGACGGGCCACCCTTCGTGTCTTCATTCCAAAGAAAGTACTGCCCTATTTAGGACACATGAAAATAATACATGGCCTCAATGAATCAATGGGTCACCCAGTCACACTAATTACTTTCCTTTAGAGCTACCCAAAGTGATATTAAGAAAAACAAATATGAATCAGCTCTCCTTTCACAAAAACTATGTAGTGGGGCAACGTCACATCTTTGCCACGATACTACAGTGGGGTCATTTCATCTTTAACCAACACAAAGTTGTACAACAAGAAGAGCAATACTGAGACAGGATGTGGCTCTCTGTAAACAACCGAGGAAGAAGTAGATCTTTCCACTAACCTTATTGATGATATAAAGCAAAATAACATGGTCTATGGATCACCTGTCAAGAAAGGATTAATATCTATATTATGTAAATCATCTGTTAGGGCCTGCTTTATATACAGACTGAGGAAAAAACTGATTACCTAGTAAGAGCTTGGGGTAGCAAAAAGAATTTACAAATGTACATTTATTATTCAGCGGCAGTGGTGGTATGCTGCTGCAAGTTGACAGGGGTGATGGATCCCCATCTCTTCATATTTTGTGGGGGGAGTTAGGAAATTAATGGGGGAAGGAAGGGCAGTTTCCCCAGCCACCACTGCATTTAATTTGCCTGGTTAAAATCAGTGATAAATCTGTAATAAAATCATTGCTGAGTGAGATTTCGTGAATTAAGATACATTTTTGGTTTTCTTTCCCAGTATTCCTGAAAGCTGAAGTAAATTTTCAACAAATTAATCCTAAACCTGGAATTCAGAAACTTTTAAATGTTTTTAGTGCTGTCTAGAAACTCAGCATCATCTTATAAAAAATACCTGTTTTGCTCTGCACAAGAGAAACCTCTGATCCCAGACTGCAGCAATGAAATCCAGTGTTATTCACAAAATTGCCTTCCCAAATTTTATTGATTCATGAACAAAGAAAAGCAACCTCTTTCTCCAAAACACCGGTGTTTGGAGTCAGATAGATATTTTATGAAATAAACAGTTTTCAGCAAAACTGTTTTCATCTTAAACCAATAGAAAACCTATATTTAAATGAATCTACCACAAAATTCATAAAATGCCTCACCAGCAGGATTTGGATTCAGTTTTCCACGAGAATACAACACATTAGCAAGTCTCCAGTGGCAAACTTTTCCTCAAGAAGTAAATTAAAGTTTCCTCCTCTAAAAACTGGCTTATGAGAGTCAACAGTCTTTCATTTCAGTGAACCTGGGTGAACATTGATGAAGAGACACTCTTAAGTTTCACTCCTTATAGGAGACATTAACATCAGTGCAGAACAAAGAGAAAACTGTGGCAGGCAGAGTTATTACCAGTAAAACCAATGGTACCGACCGTAACAGCAGTTTCAGATGTGAATGTACTGTAGCTACCAGGCATAGTCACTGGAACAATCTGAAACTGAACCAAATGTCATGATTTTACTATGCTTCTGACAATGGTGGATGTTTCTCTATAAAGCTCAATTTCCTGATGGCAAATGATTTATTTCATTATCACTGGTTCAACTGAAAAACAAACAAAAAAACCCCAGATCTCTTTCTAGCTCTTCTTGTTACCAGGGAAAATCCAAGAGCAATAATCCTCAGAAAGCTCTGAAATAAATGCAAAACATTACAGTTATTTGCAACTTTAGGAGGGTCGTCATTTTTGTGCAAGGCTGGCAATACAGGGTAGGTTTTAATCTTTTTTGGTAGGTTTTTATCTTTTTTGGTAGGTTTTTGTTTACTCATCAGTTTACTGAGACCTGAGGGCTGAACAGGATGGGATAGTGATCCTGCAGGACAATGCAGGCTTCAAGCTTGCTATCCATTACTCCTCCATTTGGCAAATACACCCATGAGCCAGTTGCAAAGGGAGCTGTACAACTGAGCGCTGTTCACAGCCACTTCTGTACCAGGCAGGCTCCACCAACGAGCAAAAACGTACGAGAGAAGTGACAACTTCAGTGAGAGACTTCTGTCCATTTAGAGATCCTCTTTTTCCACAGAATCACAGTATGGTTGAGCTTGGAAGGGACTTCTGGAGGTCATCTAGTCCAACCCCCCCACTCAAGGAATGACACCTACAGCTGGTTGTCCAGGACCACGTCCAGACAGCTTTTGAATATCTCCAAGGATGGAGACTCCACAGCTTCTCTGGGCCACCTGTGCCAGTGCTTGGTCACCCTCACAGTAAAAAAGTTCTTCCTGATGTTCAGAGGGAACCTCCTGTGTTTCAGCTTGTGCCCATTGCCTCTGGTCCTGTCACTGGGCACTGCTGAAAAGAGCCTGGCTCTGTCATCTTTGCACCCTTTCTTCAGGTATTTACATGCATTAATAAGATCCCCCTGAGCCTGTTCTCCAAGCTAAACAGTCCCAGCTCACTCAGTCTTTCCTCATATATTAGATGCTCCAACCCCTTAATCATCCTTGTGGCGCTTCATTGGACTCTGTCCAGTATGTCCATGTCTCTCTTGTGCTGAGGAGCCCAGAACTGGACACAGTGCTCCAGGTGTGGCCTCACCAGCACTGAATAAAGGGAAAGGATCACCTCCCTTGACCTGCTGGCAATACCTTGTCTAATGCAGCCAAGCATACCATTTGCCTTCTTTGCAGCAAGGGCACTTTGCTGGCTCATGTTCAACTTGATGTCCACCAAGACTCCCAGGTCCTTTTCTGCAAAGCTGCTTTCCAGCTGGGTGGCCCCCAGGATATACTGATTTCCCCTGGCAATATCATTTGTGCTCACATGGAGTAACAGTAGGGGTAAAAGTCAGAGGGCTGAACAAGCTTTGGCAGTCCCTCCACAACATCCTGGATCCTGGCCCCTGCCAGGCAGCAAACCTCTCTAGATGGTTGGTCAGACCTACAGATGGGTGCCTCTGTCCCCTGCAGCAGGGAGTCACCCATTGTGATGACTCACTGTTTCTTCCTGGTAGCCTTGCATGGTTTATGGTTAAGTGAACCAGGTCCTTTGTTAGCAGGCACGTCTGGCTCCTCTTCAATTTTGAGGGCAGTCAAACTATTTTGCAGCTGCAAGTTCTTAGGTGGGGCAGGAGCCTTCCTCTTGGTACTAGAAGTCATCAACTTCCATCCTTCCCCTCTCCAGAGGTTTTGCTTACTTTGATAGTGGGGGTAGACACTGCCTGCTTCTCCATTGCAGGTGGGGACTGAGGCTTTTCCAGCTGTTGTGTCTCAGAGAAGACCCTATCTATCTCCCTTTCATTTTCTCTGATGCTGCGCAACCTGCTCACTTCATCCCGTATCTCCTCCATTTGCCAGCACAGCTCCTCCAAGACAGCGCACCTCCTGCAGGGCAGAGGGCCATCTCTCCTCGCCTCAGAGAGAGGCCCCAGGCACTTCCTGCAGTCTGGGACTTGGAGGGCTGCATCCGCCATCTGAAGCTCAGTCTGTGTGGAAGCSTCTGCCCTAGCAGGGACAGCTGCTCTCACATCTGTTGGGGAAACTGCCCTGTTACCACCATGTCTAAGACTGTTACAGCAGCACAATTTCAGCTGAGGCCCCCTTACTTCGTTCCTTCTTCACACCCTGCTGGGTCTGTTGGCCATGCTCTGGGCCTGGCTCTTAGATGGGTCCCTCCCAAGCACCAGTTAAAGGGTGCTTGACTCTCTGCAATCTGAGGGAGCTGCATCAAAGGCTCCAGACACCCTGGGTCAGGGGCAGCTGATCACAATCATTAGAAGCTGCTAGAGCTTCCTTGGGCCCACACCCTTGTGGTGCCCCTTACATTGTCCTTGCCTGACAGCAAGGATTTGCAAATATATAGCATGGGGGGCTACATGTTTCCAGCCTCCCTTCCAAATGGGTGGCCTTGAGCAATCCTCTCTGGGAACCAAACTCGGGTGGGCAGCATCCCTCTGGGGAGCTGCCAGGAGCAGTCGAGGATTGCCCCAGGGGATGCTTCTGCCTAGAGACTGGGGGGCTTGAGCCTGCAAACTCCCCAGGAGAAAAAAATGGGGTGAAATAGGTATATGAGGCTGTTTTGGGGGAAAGAAAAAAAATTGTTCTACAAGCAAAAGCAGGGTCATTGGGCTAATACTGAAGACCAGACTTCACATCTCATGAAGTTCAACTCACAATGCATGAGTCTGAGAAGGCACCAAAGGCAGCTATGATCGACAGTTCATCTTCTAGAGAGCTGTACTTTTCTTAAGCTTCTCAAGGGTTAGACAGATGTGTGGCTAAGAAAATCCTTTGCTAAGCTCATGTATCCTAAGTTACTGCTTTCTCATCCATTGAGGGGTAAGTCTTGGAAGTGAGGGCACCCCTGGCATCAGGCCCATACAATAGACTTCATTTCATCCTCAGAGCAGAACTGGGGCAGCCTGTGGCAGTCTCACCACTTGGCCTGGCCCATAAGCAAGATCTTGTTTGGATATTGATGTTGTCCAGCATATTATATGATTACAAGGACACAACCCCAACATACGACCTCCTCAGCTGATCAGTAACTCTGGCATAACTTCAATTATACTTACAAGAACATTGCCATCAGCTTCCATGAATGGTTTCAAAGCTTAGTGGGAAAGCTGTAAAAAGAGAAAGTTTTGTTTACTTAAGTTCTGTATTATATTTTCATATAACATAAGTCTTGGCAGTAGAGTAAAAAAATGTGTTAATACGCTTTGACCTGCCAACTTTACCTCCCCACTCCACACACCCCTCAAAAAAAAAGACCTTTTCCAAAGATAATGCTATGTGAACAGATTTTACTGATTTAGAAGTCAACCAGTGATAAGGAATACTAACTCAAAGCTATCCAAGATTTTCTATGAAATAAACAATAAAGCTCATGGATGTGGTCGGGGGTTTGCTTTTTGTTTGGTTGGGCTGGGTTTGGCAGTTGGGTGGGAGGGGGTGTTTTTTTAGGAAATGCATAGAGAACAAATAAGTAAAACTTGGGGTGGTTTGGGTTTTTTTGGTTGTTCATTTTGTTTTTTACTTTGAAAGAAATCTATAAGATTTTGATTTCTCCTTCGGCTGAGTAGTTCCCAGTGTTTTCTGGGAACTCTAATAAGGTAATCTGCCGGCTCTCCTGAGTGGGATGAGATCTCATACTGGACTACCCATTTTATAATTAATTGCAATTTTCCATTCTGGAGAGCAAAATCTGTGCAGTCCAACAGTAGACACTAGGGTTTATTTTCCAAAGATACACAGAGTTATTAGTTATCCATTTAGGTGACAGTTCAGGTGATTTCATTTGGTATACACAACCAATAGTCAACTCCCTACATGATTTTCCTTTGGCTGGTAGAATGGACAGATGACAAAAGAATCGGTGCAGTGTACAAGATGAAGGAAAACATACCAACTTTTTAGTGCCAGCAAAGTTCCTATAAAATTCACCTCTCTGCATATGAAAGAATCATTGAGTGAAAGGGGAGAGGATACAAGACTCTGCTGAAGTGAGCAAGAAAGAATTTCCAGAAATAGAGCCACACTTCAGAAGAATTTCTAACAAGAAGTTTTTCCTGTTACTAAAACCAGTAATTTAAGATATGTGCCATTCCTCATGTATAATATTTGTTTTAGTTTGAAAATAAAATCTTAAAACAGAAAATAAAAACCCACCTACTGGCTTCCAGCAATTTCAAACCAAAAATAGAAAGGCAAACAAAAACATATTTTTCTGGCTCCCAACTGTTTCTGTTCAAAAATAGAAAGAAGCACTTTCTATAAGTGGCTCAAATTGAAGTGATATCTTGACGAGGAGAAATGTTATGGCAAATAATTTCAAGGATGTTTAGAAATCATAGCTAGTATAAACAAGCAGAGGAAACACCTTTAGTTATACAAGCAAATTAACATCGAGCCTCAAATACCGAGCCAGAACGCACGGGAATAACAGGCCAAATTATAGTAATTATTGTGACATGTGGCCTTTTTCCTGTCATTTCTTCATTTCATGTGTGCTTTGGGTTTGGGGAGGGTGGGATGTAATTATACGAACTGCACAGAGTTGAATCAGCCACGGTACCAGGAGCAAGAGGAGAAGTGTTAGTTGACTGGCAAGGAAACATTTCCGCCTGCGTACTTTGTGCCAAAGGAGTTGAAATGGATTTCAGCAGAACCTTCTCAGTGACTTTAACTCAAACTTTTGTTTAGTTTCCAGAAACTGGATAAGCAATCTTTGAGCCAGCATCCAATTTTCAAAAGCAGCATTGACTTCTGTCTCATTCTAGTTAAGAGTATAATTTATTATTCCCTGTGTAAAGAAAGATATAAAAAAAAAAAAAAAAAACCCACACATTCACTGCAGAAATAACTCTCATACACATAACCTGAGTTTATTTCTCCTAAGTAAACTCAACCTGAGTGAGATTAGTTGCACTGTGAAATAGCACTAGGATTTTTATGTCCGCTCAAGTGTACTCAACTGTTGCAAAACCAACATTTCAGAAGGGCATAACCTGTTTATCTCTGCACTACAGTAAAATAAGTGTTTCTTTTCAATTTTCTGCAGGTGTGCTGTGGGAAAACCATCTACCCTTTCTAAACAGACAGGTGAATTAGGAGAAGGAGCTGGATAAATACAGCCACTCAAGTAGAGCTAGTCTATACCCACCTTACTGGATGGTCCAGCATGAATCTGCAGGGGCTGTCTCTGGGAACCATAGCCCCCCACCCCCCAATATTCCCCTCCCACAGGCTGCAGTTAGCATCCCCTGCTGATCTGTGCCCCTCGCGTGCCCTCTGTGTGATGGTAGGTGGTCACACCATGGCAGCCCAGGAGCGTGCCCAGGGCTGGCGGTTTCGCTGGCAGAAGAGCTTCCCAGCCCATGAAAGCTACACCTGAGCTTGGGAGCTTGGCAAGCTGGCGAGAGGTTAGTAGGAGACAACACTTGAGTTTATACCACCAGGAGTGTGTTTCAATTCCTAACTGGAACAGCTGCAGCAGGAGAAGACTTGGCCCAGACCGCCTCATTTCATAGCACGCAGAGTGCTATATTACAGACTGGAGACACCCATGTGTGAATCCTTGTCCTGACTTAGGTGGACATTGAATTTGAAGCGGGGTCTCACACCCAAAGGCGTACCCTAAGCACCAAGGTGAGGATGTGGGATTCCAGCCCTCTTCCTAAGCCTTTCCATTTGCAACGAAATAAGATCTAGGAATAGAAGGGGAGGGAAACCCTCCAGCCTACAGATTAAGGTACCCACATGGAAAAACGTGCACCAGGATTGCAGTCTGCTGCGATGGATGTTCAATTCACTAAAATTGCAAAGTGGAACAAACCAAAGAGAGAAAATAAAACAAGGCACAGTGAAACCCCTCCCACTTCAAATGGCTTTATAAAGGAGAAAACAAACTTGAATCTCTCGCTTCCTGGAGGATAAAACATAATGGATCTACTGGATAAAAGCAAAGGGGATGGATTTACATTATCAGTTTGTAAATCATACCTACATTTCTTTGGCTTTTCTCAGAGATACCCGAAACAACTCATTTAATTTCAGTCTGAGTTGAATACAATATGTCAAAAGTGGTCTCAGCTAAAAAATTTCTAATTCAAGTTTTTGAGGGTTTTTTATTTTGATTCAACAACTGAACTATAAATATCAGTTTGCATAGCTTTATTAGTCCCACTTCTCTCCTGCTCTTTCAAGAAGAGTAATAAACAAATAAGTACATGAGTAATAGCTGATGCAACAAATGTGGAAACACAGCAAGTGACTTATCAGAAATATCTTGCAATCATTTCCGTTTGGCTACATCATCTCTTCTGAAATATATAGAAATATCTCTGTTAAAGACCAAAGGCAATGTTAAGGGTGGAAAAAAGGGAAAAAAAMCACTGAGGTTCCAATGATTCTAATTGCAAAAAGCAATCTTAATTCATTAGTAATATTCCTCTTGTGGAAGTCAAAAAGCACAAGGCCTGACGCTGTCTCTTACCAGTTACGAGCTACAGTGAGCATGTCGATTTGCAATGATATTGGTATAAGCCTGCCAGACATGCCTTCCAGGCATCCCTCAGATGACATCCAGAGTGGGCATATGCCTTCCTGCTTCTGAGCAAAATATTTGAGATATGTAACATGACTCAAACTATTTGTGTTGCAGAAGCACCCAAAATGTGCATAGCTCAGTTCCTGTTCAGATGGCATTGACACAGACTACTCAAAAAAAAAATTCCGCTTTACCAAGCACCAAGTCAGGACTATAAGACAACCTGGAAAATAAACTTTTTGCCTTCCTTCTATTTACATTTCTCACACTGGTCACCAGCTTTAACCTCTCTGCTCGCTTTCTCTTTATTTGGCTGCCTGCAACAATCTGCACTTCAATGGGCAATGAATTGACAGGCAATATGAAACTAGGGATAGCGCTACAAAAATATCTCTAAAAAATCAATGATTACTTAATCACATCTCTCACTTACCWGGCATTAGGAATAGCATTGCCCCAAATCATAGCAGCACTTGAAGCAGTGTCCTGTGTCAAGGAGACAGCCTTATATAATAGTCCTAAATTATCACATTACCTCTAACCGGGGTTCTTGCAACAATGCAGGGGAAAAATAATCACAGGGACTGTAAACTCATAATTGTCCTTTGGGTCACTAGAGATCAATTTAATCTGACAGAACCTTGCCATTAACTACTAATTAATCAGATCTAGTCAGTTACTTAACTGGTTAATTAGCTATCTAAATCAACTATCTTACTTGTACAAGGAGTTTCTTGATCTGCAGATTTTCTCTCATTTACTGGCTTACCAGGCAAGTCGGATATTAAGCTGGTGCTGTGCCATGGGGCAATGACAAATAGACATTAAGGCACTTTTCACAAAAGCTCATGGACCRTCCCACCCCGGTTAAGTTATGTCCCACCCACCTTGGTCCCCATGACTTCGTGTTTCCAATTGCAGATGAGACTACGGATTCACCATTAGCATCGGAAACAACCAGCCCATTAAAGTATAATCATAAGTCATAGTTGTCAGAGTATACCTTCAGCTTTGACCACAATGGATAAATTGAAGCTTATTAAATAAAAATTACCCTTTGAAAAGCCAAAAGGGTTCTTATCACAGGCCTAGCAGCAAGGAACTGCATTTGTCACATTATAATACCATTGGTTATAACCTTATTTTCAAATGCATTTGAAATTATTCAATCCCCTCACCTGCAAGCAATTAAAAAAGACAACTTCTGACTCCGTTTGGGAGAGGGCCAGGAAAAACTGGAACAAAGTTCACTGCTCCCGTCTCAGAGACAGAAAGGGTCTGGAGACATCACCCTGCTTGGATCACGGCCAGGTCCTGTCAGTCCAGCCAGGAAACCCAAGAGCAGCAGGTTACAGGCGTTGACAGCTCTGAGCAAGCAGTTGCAGGAGGCCGCGCTCACCACCTTTGGGAGGAGAGGGGCTGGAAAGAAAGAAGAGGTTCAACAGAAGAGAGATGCTCCAGCTGCCTCTGTGGCCTCACAGACAAAAATGAGAAATCAAAATGGCATGCTTAGTGAAGTGTGTCTGCCCCAAATGTGAGTTTGCATGCAGGCTCCTTAAAGTGTTGAGCTGATTCCTAGTGCTGTTTGAAGGCCAAGGAAGAGGTTGCAAAAACATTAAGTGCAATACTGCAATTACTACTGCCTCCTACCTGGCTCTTTTGCTGTGGCAGGCAATAGAAGCAGGCGGTTAAGTTGGCTGCAGAAATGGATGAAGAGTTAGTGCAGTTAAGGGGTAAGGAAACACTCCAGGTCTAATGAAGCACTTCCCTGGTGTTCTGCTCTCTTCCAAAGATGCACAGTTCTTTGCTAGCCCAGAAGATGGAAGACAGAGAGGAGGCAGGAAAAAAAGCCCAAAGCCTATAGCCCCTCCTGAGACAACAATCTAAGGGGTTTCCCTTGAAGCAAGTCCCTTGCAAAAAGATACAGATGAGGGGAGAGGGAGCATCGTTCCCTCCTCTATTTTTTCAGATCAGCCGTTCAGCAAACACAGTTTTGAGGGAACACTGCAAGGTCCAGCACCTAAAGAGAGAATGAGGGGGATGTTTCCCCCCAGCACAAAGGCACAGAACCGCTGCACTAATCGTAAACGTGGATCATTGCAGTGACAGGAACCTGAGACATCCCCGCTGGAAGGCAGTTCTGACAAACATTTGCTGTCAAGGCATTGCAGAAGGTTTTATGCATCCAATGGAAGGTAAAAATTGAAAAAATTAATCACAGCAATAAGCTGCTGCAAAATATTTTGTGAATTTGGAGGACGAGGTTCAGAGGAAAAAAGAAAGAGAAAAGGTATTGTAATCAAAAGGAACCAGATTTCCTAAAATAAGACTAATAAAAAAAAAATTTCTGCCAGATAGAGCTGACATGGGGAGGGTGCCTGGCACACCCCAGCTTCCAGCTCTGCCCCACGCCATTTCAAGAACAAACTGACTTCGGGGCCCTTTGCCCAGCACAACACAGTGGCATTTTTCTTTTGGAGAATTTTTACTATTTCCCCTCCAGTGGCCATCGGGATGAAAACCCACCTCGGAGGCATGAGTGACCCGGGTGGGGAAAGGCCTCCCTGCAGCCCTGCAGCGGTGCTGGGCTGCCTGGAGGGGGTCAGCCCCCACCCACACGTTGCCGGAGGCATCTCATGGACAGTGATAGTTTGATTTAAGACAGTGAAGCCAAGGCTAGAGCTGAAGCCGACCAGTCCTTCCTATGTTTGCAGCTGCTCTCCAGAGCGCTGTGGATGGAGTTTTCTCCTATGTCCAAAAAAACAGAGTTACCTGAGTGATATTTCCCAAGCTGCCACCCTGATGAGAGATGTTACAAGGAAATTCAGTCCCATTACAACTGCCACAACTGAAATGTAATAATCAGGATAACAGGAGCACACTTTTGTCTCCTGCATTTGAGAACAAAAGGCCAAAAAAAATTGCTGCTGTTTGCACTCTCAGAAGCTTAGATGTGAATCCTCTCCTCCTTTCTTTCACCCAGGCAATGCTCATTATATCGACAGCTCTATACAAAAGGCCAGTGTTCACACTTCCAGAGAAATGTCAAGAGAAGAGCTTTTAAAGAGTAAAGCAAAATTGTTATGCTAGTGATTATGAGGATGAAGTAAGGAAGAAATAGCTGGGGGACTTGCTGCTTCTTCCATCAAAGACTTGCACTCCATGTTCACAAAGTTCACAAGAAACAGAAGTCTTGAGAGTTCTGTTTGATTCTTCATTAAAAGATCAGGAGCATTGAAGAKTTTATCTTCCTTCCACCCTTCACAGTACACAAAGTACATGCACTGTACTCAAACATCACCTCTGCAATAGAGCAATCTCAGTGGGACGAGGTATAGCAATGGCAAACTGCCCTGGCAGGTTGCACCAGAGGAGGGTGAAACTGCTCCTGCACTGCAGTGAAGCCTGGTCAGCCATAGAGATTTACACATGGTCTTCTTTTCCCCATGGGTGAAAGGCATTTCCCCAGGAACAAGAGAATGGAGAAAATTGGACTGCTCACATCAGAGCTTTTCAGGAGAAATTTAACTGGCACCCATTCCTCAAATCAACATCCAGGTCCACGTGTTAGTATATAACACAGAGTTTTTCCAAGGTCYGGGACAGGCAGGCCAGCAAGCTGGGCAGGCGACTGGGAGCCCAGTGCTGTTCTCAGTACATCTGAGTTAGACGAGTATGGACTGCTGAGAGGCAAAAAATCACCTCTAGGATAAAAGCTCAAAGATATGATGAGAAAGTGCTCTTCGAAACACTTTGCCCTGGGAATCCAGTTTAATCAGCAGCAGCTTCACTGCTTCTAGACTATTTCAACAGTAGATTTGGTTTTCTTTTAATCACATTAACTTTCATTATATGTTCAAAGTGCTACCAGCCATCTTTARCTTATGTTTGCAATGAGCAAGAGAAGAAAGCCTGCTACACCACACAAAAAGAGCATAGTAAGAAATATCTGCTGGAAGATAGCCTCCCACCAGCATGAAAAGGGGGTCTTGTCCAAGATGGGTAGCATCACAAGCTGGTTGGCCCTGGGAGCCGAAATAAAACTTAGAAAAAACTATTCCTGGTTGCAAAAGATTGCTGCAATACTACTCTGCAGCCATCAGTGCCTCTAGGCATTCAGAATTTACTGATTCTTGCTTCTTAAACACTACAGCCTTTGCCAGAACATCTGCACACAGAAATAAATCATTAAACATGACTATTTGCTATTCCTGCAAATGCATCAGACACTTGCTTCTTAAATCTTACAGAAATTAACACTTTTCCTTACTCCTTTTCTCTGGGGTTGCCCTCATTGTAGTAAAATCTGAAAGGAAAGCAGTGAGCATTTTTCTAAAGGAGAAGGTAATATGGTGAAACTATTTACAGAAAACTAAAAACTGAACTTGTTCTTTCACAGGAACAATTTCCAGGTTTTCTCAGAAGATCTGGATTTTTTTGATGTCATGAGCCATATTTCACCAAACTTTTTCCCTTAAATTCCACCATATGATGGCTCTCCCAACACTTTATACAAAGTTAAGTCTCTGTCTGTCTCTCTCCTTTTTCTTCWAAGGAGAGATTCTCTCTCTTCAGTTTTTCATCTAAACCAGTCCCCAGCTGTTTATGTCCTTTTATATTTAGATGAGTGTATTCCAATATAGAGTACCTCCATTTTTTAACTTAATTCTTTTACAAATATCTTTCAAGTTTTACATAAGAAAAGAAAATAGACAAAATAACTTTTAGACTTCCCAGTAATAAAAAAAATTAATAAAGACAAAATAAAATTAGTATTGTCAACTATTTAATGACAGTGTATAGCTCACAGTAATTGCAGCCTTGATAGTTACTTTTACTTTTATGATCCTCTTTAAATAAATTAGTTTTAATTGTTGCTTCAGTTTTCCCTCTCATGCCATGTGCCATTTTGGCAACAAAAAAATTTGGCAACAAAACCCCCATGGTCGTACAAATAATTAATGAGCAGTAAATGCTTGGAGGAAAGCAACCCCATGCTTGGTACTTCCCATTGCAGCAGAGCTATCATTTATACCAGTTGAAGAGTCTGAGGCTAACATAAGGATTTGAACACCCATAATTTAAATTGTCTCAGTTTAAATCAACCCACTCGATGACACAACTTTCAACACACACTTTTTCTGACACAGGGAAGGAATGGTGTATTTGTCTTCCTAGCTGATCTCTCAGACTTTACTCAAGTAAGTGCCACGACGCATCCTGTTTCTGTTGGCAGCCAGATAGCTTCTCATGCCTTCTGACCAGATATTATAATTTAGCACATCTGTTTTGCAAACGTTGTTGAGCACAACAAGGCTGTAATACTCCTGTCTTCTTGAAGTCATGGAAAAGATTGGAAAGATTGGAAGATCATCAAAAAATTTGGATACAACTCCTCTAGGCACATCACTGGCAGAACACAACTGAATTACTGCCTCATGATGGGTAACGGTGCTTTTCAGACACGTGGGCATGACCAGAAACACCTCAGTGAGCACACAGAGCTCTGAGGGGAACGTTTGAATGCAAAAGTCCTACTCAATACCAGTAAGCACTTTGTCTTTCTGAGCAAGAGCTGTTACTGTCCATTCCACCCTCATTTTTTCAGTGATGAAGCAATACCTTGAAGAAAGTCTAAATGTGAACAAGATAAGCATCACACTTCAATGACTTTAACATGCCAATATGACAATCTTAAATCCCATCAACTAATGTGAGTTTTATTCACTAAGAAGTTAACGCCATAATCATGACCACGGAAGATTTCTCATCTTCAAGCTATCATTAGTTCTACTTTGTACTTCTCTTCCACAGAGAATTTCAGAGAAAATAATGTTTTCATTTAAAAAAAAAAAGTAATTTTGCTCTCTGCCCAAAACCCAGAGATTTTAAAACAGAAAATATAACAAGCTTTGTTTAAAAATATACAGCTTTGAAGGAGAAGACTTATTTTCTTATCATGAAAAAAAATGAATGGAATTGTTTTTATCTAAAAACACAAAATAGATAAACAGTCTAACAACTAAATGACTAATTAGACAAAARTAATTTCTTTTCAGTTGTATCATCTCACAATATTATTTCCTTTTTTTCATTAATCTTTCCTTTTGCTGAAACCTATAGCCCAACATAGGAGGACAAAAACATTAATTGGAATCAAGCCACAATATCATGTCTAAAGTTCATTATGTCCTGATTTTAAAATATTTATTTTTAAAATTATATTACAGTCCTTAAATTTAAATTTTATAACTTACATACAATTGAGCAATAATATAAAATGCACCCAGATTCCTAAGAAGGTTGGCACAAGAAACCCACTTCTCATGAAGTGGACAGACTTTTGACCACCTGTGATTTGTTGAGATCAATGAGGAAGAAAAAATCCAAGCTACTCCTAACAAGAAAAACAAACTACTCCAGATGACACACTCAAAATTTTTGTGTTTGTTGTTTTTTTTTTAAATGTCTGCCAGTCCAGAGTTTAAGCCCCAATTCTTAGCAGAAGAAAGTGAGCTGACCACAAATATTAGGATAAAAGAATGCTGAAATGTTGAATTCAAGTTAGCCAGGGCTGAAACTCCGCAGAGCTTTGTAAGTCAGGTCAGAAGGTCGAACAGCTGTTCAAACTGGACATCAGTCAAGTTTTCAGCRCATTTCGTCATGTGTTGCATGTGCAACCAATATGTTCTTACTGTGTCACTTCATTAAAAGTGAAAGAAGGGGGAAGCAGCAGTGGAGAAAAGATACAAACTTTAACTGACCACCTGATGTCCTTGCACATCTGCAGGCAGCAATATAGGGCCCAGATATAATATAATGTGATATAGTATAAAGCAATATTATGGGCCAAAAGCAGGAGCAAAATAGTTAAGCATGCTGAGTAGCTGTCTCTAAAGCTGTCCAAAGGTTTCCATCAGGAGACAAACAGGCTAGAACGCAACTAACATCTGAAAGTAGGTCTCATCAGAAATTATCAAAGTGGAGGAACAGGAGAAAGCCCTACAGACTCAGCAATTAACCAAAACAAGACCAAGATATCTCCTCTGTGGTTGCAGGAACCCAAGACCAGGGTTAAGTTGCTGTGATTCACTGTGTTTCTAGGACTGTATCTCCACAACACATCTTTACTGGAAAGGCAGTTTATGCCAAGCACAGACAACACATCCAGAAGACAGAAAACTGCTGGAGGATCTTGCTTACCCCTGCAATGGCAGGTACTATGTGGCGCTTTAGAGTACAGCTTCAATCTTCATCTCAGSAGGAGGAAAAGTGCTTTAAGTGCGCTGGTAGTGCACTTGGGTGCAACCCACAAGACTCCAGATAGAGACACAAGACAAAAAATCATACCTGAAAGAACCCCTCCAGTGCACTAAATTGCTAGTACATTATTATTATTATTATTATTATTATTATTATTATTATTATTTCTGTTTCCCATTCCACCCTCCCTTCCCTCCTCTACCAATTCCCTATTTTGCTCTTAACTGAAGAGATGTTCAACAACAAATTTGGGAAGTGCTGCTTCCTACTTACTACAAACATCTTCACACTATTGCTTTCTGAGAAAATTTGACATCATCTCCATTCTCCTTGCACTTTGTGAGATCCACACAAATCATTTAAAGACTGCACTAGGGAGCTACAGAAAGCTCAGACACACAAGCAAGTTACTATGTGTCGGCCGAGACATATTAACTACGAAAGAGATTTAAGCTAAACTGAATTGCCTAGCAGTTGCATTTGCTTTAGATGAAGAAAAAATAAGCACAATTAATATGACTCAGCTGGTATGGTATTTTGATGGTGCTTGTACCCAGAAGTTGTTCCTGGAAGAAGCTTATAGACTTGAATGCACCAAAGAATAAAAGCATGAGTTCTCCTGAGACCTTGCAAGAAGGAATGGGGATAACGAAGCAGCTACACAATGTAACAAAGCAGGGAACTATGTAAAATGATTTACAGCATTACCACCCAAAATATCGTTGAAGAAACTTTTCTAAAGTAGAATTATAGAATCATAGAATCATTAAGGTTGGAAAAGACCTGTAAGATTATCGAGTCCAACCRTCAACCCAACACCACCATGCCCATTAAACCATGTCCCTAAGCGCCACATCTACACGTCTTTTAAATACTTCCAGGGATGGTGACTCCACCACTTCCCTGGGCAGCCTGTTCCAATGTTTAACCACTCCTTCAGTAAAGAAATTTTTCCTAATGTCCCCTGGCGCAACTTGAGGCCATTTCCTCTCGTCCTATCACTAGTTACTTGGGAGAAGAGACCRACMCCCACCTCGCTACAACCTCCTTTCAGGTAGTTGTCGAGAGCGATAAGGTCTCCCCTGAGCCTCCTCYTCTCCAGACTAAACAGTCCCAGTTCCCTCAGCCGCTCCTCATAAGACTTGTTCTCCAGACCCTTCACCACCATGCTATTGGCCTTCTTGGCCACCTGGGCACACTGC
>JAYKAV010003343.1:453300-502111 GCA_035582835.1 Phoebastria nigripes
TTCCGACAGGCAGCTTTCCAGCCATTCTTCCCCCAGCCTGTAGCGTTGCATGGGGTTGTTGTGGCCAAAGTGCAGGACCCGGCACTTGGCCTTGTTGAACCTCATGCAGTTGGCCTCGGCCCATCGATCCAGCCTGTCCAGGTCCCTGAGGGAGCACTCAATCCCCTCATCCAGATCATTGATAAAGATACTGAACAAGACCGGCCCTAAAACTGAGCCCTGGGGAACATCGCTCGTGACCGGCCGCCAACTGGATTTAGCTCCATTCACCACAACTCTCTGGGCCCGGCCGTCCAGCCAGTTTTTTACCCAGCAAAGAGTACACCTGTCTAAGCCATGAGCCGCCAGCTCCTCTAGGAGAATGCTGTGGGAGACAGTGTCRAAGGCTTTACTGAAGTCCAGGTAGACCACATCCACAGCCTTTCCCTCATCCACTAGGCGGGTCACCTGGTCATAGAAGGAGATCAGGTTCATCAAGCAGGACCTGCCTTTCATGAACCCGTGCTGGCTGGGCCTGATCCCCTGGTTGTCCCCCACATGGCTTGCAAGCGTCCCCAAGATGAACCGCTCCATAATCTTCCCTGGCACTGAGGTCAGGCTGACAGGCCTGTAGTTCCCCGAGTCCTCCTTCTGGCCCTTCTTGTAGATGGGCGTCACATTGGCAAGCCTCCAGTCGTCCTGGACCTCCCCCGTTAACCAGGACTGCTGATAAATGATGGAGAGGGGCTTGGCAAGCTTCCAGTCGTCCTGGACCTCCCCCGTTAACCAGGACTGCTGATAAATGATGGAGAGGGGCTTGGCAAGCTCCTCCACCAGCTCCCTCAGCACTCTCGGGTGGATCCCATCCAAGTATTAGCAATAGGGTTGCAGTATGTTTATTTCCATTATAATGGACCATGTGTCAGGTACTGTAGGAACATGGAAGAAAAGAGAAGGTAGCTCTGCTCCTGGCAGCTTCCAGTTTAAGGCAGTATACAACAGGAGAATGCAGACAGGAATCAGATGGAGTCCAAGATAGCAGTGAGACAAGAGTCATCAGGATCATATGTCGGGTCTTAGCATGCCTAAGGACAGACATTGTCAAGGTTTGTGTGAGTGCCATAGCAAGTGGCTTTGAAAAATAACGAGCTATAAGGTTTTCAAATGTTTGTAAAACTAAGAGAGGGATCCCAGGGAGTTTGAAATGAGAGTTAAGGCTCAGTCTGTTTGATGCTGCCCAGAAGTGTAAATAGATAGGCTGGGAGATTCAACAAAGAAGCAGAGCAAGAAAATTATCCTTGCAGTTGGTTTCTGAATTGATATGAGGCAGTGAAATTGCTTTTGTCAAGGCCAGAGAATAGGAGATTTCAGTAAATGTGACGTGAGTTAATGACAACTTGGATGACAGTTTATTTCTGTGTATGGAGAGTGAAGACATTTGAAAGTGTGTGTAAAATTTAAACATAGCTTGGAAATGAGGACACAGAAAATTGAAGAAGACACTTGGACCATCATTTCATTGTCAGTAATGAGCAAGGATGATTTAGGAGAGGCAGAAGTTGATCAGGCTGGGTCCAACTAAAGGCTGAGCTGTGACATATCAGAGAGACAGGCCAAACTCTACATTTGGTAAAAAAAAAAAAAAAAAACAAACAACTCTGTGTTATAGGAATATATCTGTCCTTCATAGGGAGAGAAGCCACGCTGACGTTTGTGAATAAAATTACTCGGGCATAAGGTGCAGAGGAAAAATGGATCAGAGGACAGGATCTTTTAGTAGACCATAGACAGTATTTTGGAGTATACCAGGACCTTCTGAAAAGCAATTTGTAAATGTGTCTCAGAAAACAGGTAGAGAACCATTGGCAGACAGAATCACGGACAATAAGGTTTTAAGAAGAGATTTTCAGATAAAATCAAAGGTAAGTGCCAGGATAAAATTATGACAGAGAACAGAGATTTTTGTTGGCTGATTGTATTTAATAGAAGAAATAGAAACATACTAGCTGAGGAAAGGGAGAAAGACTAGAGGAGGTTCTGGGGAAAAGCAAGATAAGGAAGTCAAAGGAAGAAGAGCTCTGTCCAGATGAGGAAGCCRTATCTGCAGGATAAGAAGCAATTAAAGAAGTAATAGGTGAGGCAAGGCCATGTCACTTTGTTGATTTTTTTCTTTCCCCCTTGGAAGCAATCAGCAAGACCTGTTTGGAGAGGAAAGAGACAAGAACATGGGGACAACTGAAAGTGTATGCACAGAGAAAGCGTGACTCAGCTAAGCCAGAGGCAGGGGGATAGAGCTAAAGAAGGACAGACACACTCATCATGGCAGAAGAATTCAGTCTATTCATGGGACCTATGCAGAGATGCCCTATAGCAAAAGAAAAGAAGCAGACACTGGAGGGCAGCCAGCCTGTAACTTGATGATAGGAAAGAGAAGTGAACAATTAGAGGCTAGAGGAGGCTGCAGAAGGGAAATATTTTTAGAAATGTATGTCACTAAGGCATAAACATAGTGCACACGCATAAGCACTTTGATGAGCTATGCCTTTAACTGCCTGTATTGCTTTTCAGAAAAATCCTTAAAAGATAGAAATGTGGCTCTGCTTCAGCTGAGAGGGAAGCTGAGATGCAGAAAGGGGTAATAGGTATAGTTTCACATGCAACGTTACTTCAGTGCCCATCTCCCTGTTCAGTGATTGTGTAACCACACTCAGCACAATTTCATTAGCAGTAAGTGATGCATCAGGCAGGACACTTTCTCCAGGCACATAAATAGTTCTTGGTGCATTAGCAGGTGGTTGAATGATCCCTTGAAGACAGTTCTGCGCACAAAATAGTGAAACTATTCAACTTGTCATTTAGCGACACAGCCCTCTCTCTGGATTACTGCTCCTACCTCAGGATCCAACACCAGCTAAGAATCTGCTAAAACCTCCACATGACAAGCTGATTTGCAGCAGGTTGCACTTCTGTACCATTTAATCAAGCAAGTGCACAATACTGTTGTCTGTACAGTATCCTACCGTTGCATCTTTATCCAAACCAGCCCTCATCCTATTTACCCACAACCAAGTCGCTGTTAGTTTAGCTAGAGCATGTGGGAGTGTGGAAGGAACAGATTTGGGGRGCATGGGGAAACATCTGGAATTAACAAGAACAAAACAGAGAGCATCTTAACAACTGTGGAAGCTCTTCAGCCCATGTCAGCTTGATGCCTTCCCCAGCCACCTTGCAGTGACTGCACAGTTGCTGGTGGAGAGCATGCCATGCTGAGTATGCAGCACCTGGCTGCTGCACCCACTCAGGGAAACACACTCAAAGAAGCGAGATGCATATGCTGCTTTCTGGCCATCAGACAGCCCCACAAGAAATCAGGTCTCCCAGTATGCATGGGGCCAAGTAGAAAGCAGCTTGCACAAAAAGTTCATGTAAACATTAGCAGCCTGACATTAAAAGCTCTTGCCATTTATAGAGTGAAACAGAGCTTTCCGTCACCCTGTTTCTTCCTGGCTCTGGTACAGATGCTGTCTTGAAGCAGGCTTTTGCAGACAGTATACATTTTCATGTGCCCTTTCACCTTTCCCACCTATGAAACCAGTATGACTTTCCAATGGAAAGCAGGTGGTGGAACGCAGCATGTGAGAACCCACTCTCTCTGCTTCGAGGAGCAGATCACTCTCTCAGGGGCAGCGGTGAGGCAGCACGCTGGGCAAAGTCAAAGTGATGCAGCATTTGAAAGCAGAGAGCTTCAACATCCCTGACCCAAGGCACGCAGCCTCTGCCATGCCACAGGGCTGATCAAATTGTGTGCAGCTGTGTCACCAGAGTCAACGCCAAGAGAGGGGCATGGTGGTCTCTCCTKCCCGGAGAGGCACTTTTCGCCTCTAGAAAGTGTAAAAATTTCACCACGGGGGAAGGTACAGAAAGGCCATCTCATGAGAAGTTACCAAGCAATTTCTCTCTCCTTTATGAATTGTCACAAACCATTAAAYGTTGGCATAACTGGCAGGCAGGAAAATCCTGCTGAACTGAACTGCAGTTCCTGAGCAGGGATAATAAACCTTCCAAGAACCCCAATTAATATAATTGAGCCCAGTAAAGAAAGATATTACCCTACAGCCCAAAAAAAGACTTGTTGGAAGCAAATAGGTAAGTGAATGATTAAACAAGCTGTTAATCTCAGYTTTCACCAGAGGCACATTTTGTGGAGGAAAAATCGAGTCCAGAGATGCAGTCAGGGTTTTGAGTTTTCTGCTTCAGGGCAAAGGACAGGAGGTTTTAATTCCAGCTGTCCTTTTGTTCACGGTATGGGTGAGCCCATTCACATAGTACTTTTGCTGTGTCTTTACTCACACGATTTCATGTCTGTGAGAAAAACATTAAAATTAATGTATTCTAAAATTCTTTTCATATTAAAAACAGAAATCAATCTGCTCAGTGCTGTCACCACAGCATGTTACCATCTACCCCCATATTGCACCTTAAATAATCTTTACACGATACTAGATTTGCACATTTTTCTCTAGGAACCTAAAATCAATAAAGGAATTGCTTCCATTTCCGTATTACACACTTGTCTTCACAAATATCCAATTTACATGAAACAGTCATGACTAGACTGTCACCCTGTCCTTTGATGGATCTTAAAACATAACTGAATTAAACTTGTCCAAAATAGGAATCATTCACATACCTGCTGTTACTTGTCCTCACTCCACAAACTCACTCCTTTATTTCTAATTATTTCATTATTTTTAAGTAATTCATTTGCATTTTTAACTAAAGGGGGAGGGGGGGAGGAAGGGAAGCATAAGACCTTTTACACAGCCCCTAAAAAAAGGGGCAATTACTTGCCAGTGTGAACTTCCTTTATTATACCAAGTAAGAATTGTTCCTCATCAGCTAAAACCATATTAAAAAAAAAAAAAAAAAAAAAAAAAAAAAAAAAAAANAAAAAAAAAAAAAAAAAAAAAAGAAAGTAGATGTCATTAGACAGAAACAACTAACATTTGTCACTTAAGAGGAAAGAAATAAGCCACAACCTTACCAGCAAGGAATTCTGACAAACAGCCGCACCTGTCCCATCAACTCCCACACCTCGCAAAGCAGAGAGGAAACTTTTACAGAAATGGACTGCAATGCTGAAATTGCCCAAGAGGAAACTGGTGTCTCTTTTACAAGTCATGACTACGCAAACCRCAAGCCAGGCATCAAAGTAAGTGCTAAAAGCCATGCCTGCCGGAACTACTAATACTAGAACCAAACTAGGTAGAAATGGGGTAGGGGATGGGACTAAAAAAATTAGAAATATTCCCAGATAGCTAGTTTTTTAATTTTCTGTTTCGCAAATGGAAATTAGTTTAAAAACTGTGTTATCAAATACTTCTGAGAAGAGGCTCAGAGCACATTGTGGGAGACAGGAGAAAGCCTATTATAGGTGCCCCGTAACAAATCGCACTATCCAAGCCTCAGCGCAGTCCCTGTTCCTAACCTGTTCCCCAGAGCACCCCTTCAGCCTCAGTCTCCCGGGGACTCTCCAGGGTCCAACCCTGCACCCCGAGGTGCAGGCGAGCTCAGGGCCGCCCAAGCCCAGCCACGCCRGGGAGGCCTCAGGGTAAAAGGAAGGATGGGGCATGAAGCGCTACCAGTTTGGTTTTTCTGGGTCACCTGCAAGGTGTGTCCCAGGAAACACCATCCAAGCAGGGATGGGGCTGACAGCAAGGTCGCCAGAAGAGCACATGGGTCTAACAGTTTCAAATTAACAATCCTTATTTCCCATTTTTCATTTTTTACTACCTGATGCAATGGCAAGCCAAAATTAATAGCCCTATTCAAAATATGAGACAGATGCTTTTGTAAGTTACATTTTCACTAGACTTGGGGAACAAAGAAAAATGAAAATGAGGGCCTTGTAGTTTTGGGTACTTTTCTGGCTTGTGTATTTAACAGTTTCAGCCACAGGTATGTGGACTTCAAGAATGAATAACATCTAACTATAGCACAAATATCTAAATTTTTATTGCGCTCTCTATGCAATACTCTACTTATTTCACATATCACATGTCTTTTCTAGACAGAGCACACACTCAAATCTCATTCTTCTTCAAAGTGATAGGCACTGCTAAAATAAGGTAGATCACTGCATGCTTTGAAGTGGGTTTTTCCTTTTTGACTCACTGGAATATTACAGACTGGTTTCTTCAAAGCAGGACGGAGGGGTGCTGCTGCCTAGGGATTCTCCTGTGTTTCCTCAGATGTCTCTCTGCTGCGGCAGGGAAATTCCAGGGTCCAAAGGCAAGTAAAGGAGACATCCAGAGATCTGAATGCTTTACTATTCATGACACTGAAATTACAGTGCCACCTGTAGGACACCCAGRAGAAATTTAATTTGGGCCTTGCTGATGCCACAAATGCCAGTTGTTATAATTATAAGGCTTTCTAGTAGTCTTGGCAGAAGCATAAGGACATAGAAAATGGATGACTCATGTCAGTCTATGGGGAGTAACTTGAAAGCCTTGTTCATGCTGAACAACACACATTGTTTTAAGTACCTCAGTGCACCCAGAAGAAGATATTTAGCTATGAAAATGAATCTTTTGTGGGAGGGGGACATGCCAGTAYGATGCATTCATAGTCCATCCACCTTAGAGCTCGTGCCACTGTAGGCAGGGGAGAACTGCCACATCCTCAACTGCTTCCAACCAAGACAGAGATCACCGTCAAACAGATGAATCTGAGGAAAGTTTCCATTATGGCTGCACACTTTTTTTTTTTTTTTTTTTTTAATTTACTTTTTAGCTATTGACTGTGTAACTCAATGCATCACACTTCGGTGACAGGTATTTGTATTGCATGCATATGGTACTTTGCATCAGTGTTAGGAAGCACTCGTATATCCTTCAGAATATACTAGTAAACTTATTTTATGTTGCTTTCTCTCCCCACCCCTTCCCCTTACCAACAGAGTCATTTCCCACTTTTCCAAGCCATAGCTAAGGTGATATCTGTAAAGACTTCTCTCCAATGTATCATYTGAAGATACACAGTAAGACAAAGGTAAGTATACGCACCTTTGTTGTTAAATTTCCATTAATAACATTTGAAGTGGAAAATACTCAACTGATTAACTTAATAGCTCTGTTGCTGCAAACAAACTTAAAAGAGGAGGTGTACGACATGTTCAAAGGCAGCTTCTGCTTAATGTTCAGCTGTGGTCAAAAACAGAACAAAATGTTCAGACAAATGAGGAAGGGAATGGTGAATAATATAATGGGTTTAAGAATGCTTTTGTTTAAATCAATGGCAGTTTTGTGTGGAATATTATGTAAAATAACTATCACCAACAAACAATAGAAAGAATTCTGTAGGACTAAATAAGAAAGAGTGAAAAGAATGATCAAGAATTGCCAGGAAAAAAAGCTCTTGTAGGAAGATGGATTTTAATACAAACAATGCTTTGTAGTGTGGCATAACTGATAAGGGATTCAACATAAATATTTAACATTACGATTTATATAGGGAAAACACAACTCTTTCTCAGTCATATAAAACAAAAAGGGAAGGAACAAACAATTAAAGGTGATAAAAAAAATGGACAGAAGGAAGTGGGTTTGAGCATAGTATTTGGAACTCACTGCTGCAGTGAACTGATTCTGGAAGTTGGTACAGAATTGAAAATATTACTCTGTGAAGCAGAGCAAATAGTGATTCACTGTGTGCAGAGAGCAGTAAATGAGATAATTTCCAGGAACATTAYGTTGAAACATACATGGCAAATTTCACAGCATAAGAAAATTATTCTTTCCATTTTCCCAGCTTCTTATGGCCACAGCAGTGAAAGAGTGAGAGACCTTCACTAACTTTTGAGGAGATGCTGCACATCACAGGAATAAAAATTTCAGTAGGATGAGTGGTGCAAAGAGTTAAAATATTATGCATAAAATTGTGCAAATACACACTGTAGAAATCACTAGGCTTTCATCCAGGGTGGGTAGGGGAGGCTGGAGCATATGAGAGATTTCTGAAGGGACTTCCAAGTCCTTGACAGCTTGCTAACATGGTTACAAGGACACAAGAAAGCTTGGCAGGGGGTGAACCACAAAAATTTAAGAATTCCCAATTCCTATTTATCTGGCAAGTTCCCTGTGAGGAAGAAAAGGATTGTGGAAGCAGAATAACCAAAATCATATGTACCTRGAACATGAGGGCAGCTCACAGACATGAGAAGAGTAAGGCTTGGTGAAAGCCGGCAGGTTAAACTACTTTTCCATTGTGTTCCTACAGCAGATTTCAAATCTGTTGGATCTGGGCATTGCACAGGGGAAAACAAATCTGTCTGGTTGAAAATTCAAGACATAGCATCTGTATTTTCTCCTTGAGCCGAGCAGCAGTTGTCACAGGAATCAGAAAAAAATTGACCAAGTTCRCAGCTTATTTGCAATGGAATCCCATTAGACACCGTGTCTTTTTTTAATAAAAAATGCTCTGTGAGTGTTTGTTTCTTACCAGACAGGAAAGTAAGGTATCATTTGGGCCTTCCTTTGCCTATTCAGCCAACTAAGTAACCGATGAATGTACCAAAAGGCATGGGAAAGCCACTGAAAGCAGATTACATATCACTTACCAACAAACCCTATTGGTTGCTTGATTTCTGCCACAGGCTGCAGAGACCACAAGTGGGATGCGATGAGTCTCTATCAACCAATATGATTCATATTTGCCATACCCATCTGTTACATGCAAACCAGTTACTGCTGGCACTTAACATTTATGATTGAAAGCTACCAACTCCTACTACCATAAAGTTTTCATTCTAAGCAGTAAAGATGTTCCAGCTTCCTCTATGTGAAACAAGTTAAAATAGAAAAGAAACCTCACAATGAAGTGAATTTGAAACTGAGAGCACTAACCAGCCCTTGAACACTCCAGTGTTGAGAGAACGGTGGGGTTTTATACACATCACTTCAGTTTTGTATTTCTCTCTCCCTCAGATCAAGTCAACCTTGTGGGAGCATTATTTGCAAAATCAAGAGAGAGGAAATCAGCTGTATATTTACCTCTACCACTTGGCTAAATCCCAGCATGGGACTCTGAGAATAAAATGCTGATGGACAACATGGGACTGGCAGCCTCTGAGCACGGAACAAGCACTCAGAAGCTCCAGCCCCGACTCTGGCACTGACTCACCACTTCACTTTGAACTGACCACTTCCACAGCTTTACCTCCACACTTTTAAAGGAGGTACACAGCAATTACCTACATTGGAGGAACGTTATGAAAATTTGCTAATTAATACATCTAAAATGTTTGGAGTTCCCCAAATTAAATGTTTCACAGGAGGGCAGTATATTAGCTGTCTTCATAATGACAGCATTATCAGAAAAGAAAAACAGAACATCTTTAAAGTGATCAGAAAATTGCTTAAGTGTCTTGAAAACAAATGGTTGCCAAAGTCAAACAAGAGACACTGGTTTTATTGCAGCACTATACTAATCAAGGAGTTTAACATATGTACAGAATCCTAAATCCCACTCTTTGCTTCAAAGTCATTTCTTGCACAACCTTATGTCACTGCTTTGCTTTCATCTTTGATAAAAAGCCTTCAACAGTTCCAGTCATATTAACACTACTGCTGCTTGTTGCAGCTGTATACGTTCAAAATTAATTGACCTGCCAGAGACCCTGCAACAGCTTCCCATTGTAAATATTCCCGTAGGCAATTTCATCGCTAACCCTGTGACAGAAACCGGGTGTTCCAGATACGCTGAGAGAGTGGKGGGCTCGCAAGAAGGCCAGCAGCATCCTGGGCTATATTGACGGGAGCATAGCTAGGAGATTGAGGGACATAATTATCCCCCTTTGTTTGGTTTGAACCACATTGGGACCCCCCCAATATAAGAAAGGCAGTRACAAACTGGGACAAGCTCAGCAGGGGACACCAAGATGGTTGGAGCTGGAACACTTGCCCTCCAAGGAAAAGCTGAGGGACTGGGACATTTCCAGCTTGAAGAAGGGACAGCTTCAGGGGCCATCTAACAGCAGCTCTCCACCACCTACGAGGGGGTCAGCAAGATGATGGAGGTGGGCTCTTCCCAGCAGGGCAYGCCAGGAGAGACAACAGGCAGAAGTTGAAACAGGAGAGCTTCGGACTGGATATAAAGAAAACATCTTTCCCCATGAGGACAGTGCAACCAGTCACCCAGAGAGGTTGTACAGTCTCCATCCTTGGAGGTTTTCAAGACCTGACTGGATAAAGTCCTGGGCAAGCTGGTCTGAGCTCACAGCTGAGCCTGCCACGAGCAGGAGGTTGGACTGAGAGCTCCTGAGCTTCCCCTCCGGCCTGGGTGGTACAATGAGCTTGTCATTCCCTGTTAGATCCAAACCTAACTCTGACTARCAGATCATCCACAAACGTGTAGTGAAGATATTAAAAAGTCTTCCCAGAAGCAGAAAGATGTATATATTTTCAAAGAGCAGGATATGGATGAATACAAATACAAGTTTAGAACCTGTGTATTTGCGTACATTTGTAAAAATCTATGCTAAAATCCAGCCACAAAGTATCACTGTTCAGGATATGGTAATGAACTGAACTGAGACTATACACCTTCAAAAATACACTCCTTTAGAAGTTTTCTTTTCTCACTAAGCCAACACATCCTTCTCCTTCATTCATACATTTCAGCTGTTCTGCCAAGTCATCCAAACTTCAAGTTTTTAAATCATGTTTTTTCAGAGACAGAAAAAGGAATAAGACATTTATAAAACTATTTCATATTAAAGAAGTTATTTGAGAAAAGCGGGGAGTTGCTGGATGTAATGTTTTTCTTAAGAAAAAAAAAAGTTAAATAGGAAAAATAAGCCAACAACACACACACATATTTTTTGCATTCTCACTCAACAGTTTCAATTCCAAACACAGGGTCATTTCACAAAAGCAAAAATTAAAAAGGAAAAAAACCTAGTATATTACTTGAAAATGAAAATATTTTAAAGTGTTTGAAAGTCTTCTGAAAAAAATAATTATTTTCACATATCTCAAATTTATTTTTTCAAATACTCTAGAGTTGTGCTCTAATCTTCCTAAGGCTAGCCCATCTAATTATTTGTAAAGAACCCAAAAGAAGGAGGTCCCATTCTAGCTGTAAGATAAATAGATAAAAAGCCACTGCAGCCATTGACTTGTGTCATCAAATTCAACAATTTGTCAACAATTCATCAATAAACTCTAATCACTTTGTATATAAGTCACTTAGAGTGCATTGAATTCAGTCATCCTTTAGGGTCACATAGGTTGCATTTAAATTCAAATACTGTCACGATACAACCATCTGAAATGCAGAGCCTTCAAAAATCTTTAACTTGCAAAAGGTCAAGTTTTGAAACAGTCGTAAGAAAAGGCTGACATACCGTGGTCTTTTTGTTCGCACATCTATTTATCAAATAATAGCTTTTCAAATGATATTATCATTAGGTATATACACATCATCTGTATTCATTTGGATTAATTGAATTTCCCCAAATCAAATTCCCTCCCAGCTTATTTCCTTTGTGCACGTTCTTGTGCTGAGGGAAGCTAGCTGCTGAGCTCTCACACCTCTGAGGAGCAAAGGGGGTCATGCAGCAATGCCGACACGTTCACCAGGAAGAGCACCAGCCTCAGCTGCGTGTTTGTCATTTCTCATCAGTATTTTCTGCTGAGGTTGCAAAGCATCCGCGATTGCTACTTCCTCTTTCTCTCTCTTCCTCCCCCACAGCATTTGTCCCCAGCACAGCAACAAACCTACCAGGATGAGGAGGGTGAAGGATGCTCTCCACTCACTCTTTCTGCCCAGCGATGATTTTTACACCTCCTCCACTCCCCCAGCTTATTTGCATTTTTTGTCATCAACAGTCAGTCATAATAAGGTGAGAGAAGGGAATAAAAGCATTTTGTGACACATCTTAGTAAACGTTTGAGTCATTGTGGTCTAGCGGTTAAAATCTCTCTCTCTATTTTGAATAGGCTCCTATGCTAGTGCCTAAACACTAGGCTTCGAGAAATGTAATTGGGACTTGCTGTTCTTTTTTTACCAAGTCATTTTTCTTCTGGGTTCACATGTGCCTCAACAGGGCCCTTCACCTTTGTGAAGTTTTAAGTCTGGAGATCTCCAGACATCTTGAGGAAGACAGCTCAGTGTTAAGCCCATTGTATAGATGAGGAACGTGAAAATGTTAAGACTAGATTGTACCCTGATTAAACAAAAACAACAAAACCCTAAGAACTTGTGTGACACCTCTACCAACACTTCTACATTGCTAACGACAGTAATTCTGTGCAAAAGCACTGAAAAYTTCCCGTGCAGGCACACTGAGGATACCCCACTGGTTTCTGCTTTGTTGTAAGGGAGCAATTGCTTAACCAGCTCTCAGAAAAGCCTTCCAAATATTCCTTGATTAAAAAGACAATGTTATCTATGGTATCATCAACTCTAACTTTCAAGCTCATCACCACGAGCAGAAATTTATTTTCCTTTTGTACTGGATCTGACCAGTCTTTGGGCAAGCTCCCCTGAAAGCAGCAAGGTTCAAGCCATTGGAAATGAAGTGGACGAAGAGCCCTTCTGCTGCTCTCCACCCCCACAGCCAGCGTGACTCAGTGGCATTGCCACACGCCATCCTTCACATGAAGTGCCACACGACACTTCAAGCAGGGCTCAGAGCTCCTCCACCCCACCACCACTCCTACGGAGTTGTTTCACCACTATAAGCAGCTGCTGAGACCCAAACAACTCATCATGCAAGGCTTTGGGCATAACAGCACTTCAACAAACACTTCAAGCTCATGTATTATATTTTTGAGTTCCAACAGTTCTTGTTATCTAGGAACTTCTTGTCTATTCAGAAGAGAGAAAGGGGAACAAAGGTGAATGGTTACAGAAAGAGTGAAAAAGGGGAAATGGGAAGGCAAGAGAGAAGATGTGATTAGACAAGCCAATGGTACATGTTCCTGCTTTGCTACTCACTGTTTCTCCAAGAGCCTGCACCAGTTCTTTGCTGAAGAGTTTAAAGGATCTCTGAAACTTAGAAGACCACCATATCTTTTGAGGAGCTCTCCATAGCCCCCTGGCCCCCCTTCTTGCCACGACACCCACCCACCTGGTCTTCCAATTTTAGCTCTCTAAGGAGCTCTACGTGTTTTCCCCAGTATCATCATTTTAAAGTAGTTCCCTTTCTGTGGTACAGCAGGCTACAAACAGTTGTAATCACAGCTGTAACATCCCTGGTGCTCCCCACAGTCAGAAACTACCAAGGTACCCTATGGGCGTTCTTGCTTGTCTTAGTCCTTGGCAAAGCACCTCTCTGCCTGCCCTGTGCCCCAGCAGCCACCTCCCTGCTACTGCTGAGCTTTGGCCCAAATGCCCGTGGCAACGTCCCTCCCAATGCTGACAGAGAGACAGTATGAGCAAGGCACTTCCCACAGCTGGATACTACAGCAAGACCAGAGGTTACAGGTGGTGCAGGAAGGCTGAGAGGCCCTGTGCAAGTCTTCACAGCACCAGCAGGATCTCCAGAGTTAAAGCAAGCTTCTTTGGCCATTGCAAAGCAATTCAGTGTTGCTCAAGAAGAACATATGTGTGCAGATTTCATCCCTGGCACTTTCTAGAGTGCTTGGCCCAAGGCCACTATATAAAAAGAAGCATGGATAATATGGGTGTCCCAAGGGGATGTAGAGGTGAAGCACCTGTATCTTCGATAACAAGCTGAAGAAAATTGATATCATGGGTTATTTCTTCTGAATTACTTACATGCCAGGTTTGGAAAGGAAATACAAGTGGAATTTTTATTCAGTGATCTGAACTGGGTCAAAGTAAAGATAATCCCAAACCCTGTCTCTAACAGTGGCCAATACCAGATACCAAAATAGAGAGCACAGGAACAGAGACAATGTAAAGTGAGGCCTCCATAGGGACTTCTGCCCTTCCATGGCCTGGGCGCATCCTGAAGTAAGATTTGCACAGCTTCGTTGTACGCAATAGCTCTCAACAACCGCTCCTTCTATAATCTTTTCCCCTTGCTTTTTGAACCCATTTATACATTCAGCAAAACAAAATCCACACCAACTCCCACAATTTAATTGTGTGGTATGCGAAAAAGTACTTCCTTTTTGCTTAAATTTACTGTCAGGTTTGTTGGGGTTTTTTTTGTTTGGTTGGGGTTTTTTGGTTTTAGGTTTTTTTAATAAATGGTGCATATTAGTTTTCCTGTGAAAAAGTGGGTATTCACGGCCACCCTGTAACCGTCTCTGTGCTAGTCATAACTGGCAGACCTTTATCACATTATCTCTCAATCCTCTTTTTCAAGCTGAGGAGCCCCAATGTACTGAAACTYTAGTTCCCCTTTTCCGTACCTTGTTCCTGACCTTCACTTCCCATCTTCTAATTAGCTATTAACCCACAAAAGACCTGTAGCTGCCTAGCTGTCACAAGCCTTTGGCAATAGCCCTGCCGAAGATTTCTGGAAATCCAAGTCCACTGCACTGCTATATATATGGGAAAGTAGTACCATAGCCCAACAACAATGAATTTGTAGAGTAAAATAGGTGGTGCCAAGGAGTAGTCATAGTCTAGTCTCATCGGCTGATCAGCAGTGCATTCCTGGAGCACATCTGATTTAATTTTATTTAAAGGATACTCATTTCATATAATGCAAGATCAGTCTATCATGTGAACCACAGCAAGGTAAGTGGGGATCATCAGGAGATTTGCTTCAGAAGTGCGCTCCTGATCTGAATTAACCCACCTACGGCACCACAGCCTCTGCCAACTGGATGCACCTTCAGTTCAGGTTGGCTCATGAATCCAAAGAACTCTGGCTTTGTGAAGAACGTCGTCTTTACCCCCAAAAAAACTAAGTTAGGATTACTCCCCCTTGATACACGTGAATCCATCTGGTTATTAATTTTCCACTTTCTATTCCTTTGGTACCCTGTAACTAATTCAGGTAATAAATTGCATGCCATAGCATATACTTTAGCATCCCTTTTCCCAGTTGCTTTAGAATTCTGCATGAACACTGCCAAGGCCTGATCATCTCTCAGCCTTTTTTACTTATTTGWTTTGAAAGATATCTTCATAGCATTTCATTTTGAGACAGTTCCTTAGATTTCTTTCACACAAAAAGGCTCTYCTCTAGAAATATTTAGTACAAGAGCTCATTTAACACTGTTTCTTATGGTCTTGTAAAAAGAAGTGGGAGAAGACAACTCAAACAGTATCAAAAATCTTTCTCTGGTTTCTGTTCCTAATGATCTGAAAGCATTCTGGTGTGTCCCCCATTTTTTATGACTAGCAATCAAACCAAAGAGACTAACAACTATTTACCAGAACTTATGGTCTTTTCCATTTTACTCTATTGGATGTGACTTCCATTTTTTTGAAAAATGTCTTTTTATTTCTGATAGACTCTTGTAATTTGCTGTTTACACATACTATCTTTTTCATTTTATTATTGGTACTTTTTAAATCTTCCTTGACGGGTGATAAACATTTACTCTTAGTTTCTAGTAATGGCACATTTAAACAGTCCTGGTGTCATTTCAAACAGTTTATCCTTTTAGCTGCTCCTCTTATTTTTCTCGCAACACACGCTCTCGTATCATTTAGGTCCACTTTTTAAAGTTACCTTATTTTGTTTCTTAACTACCAGACTGATGCTGAATTTGAAGTCACTGTGGTTCCTACTGAAAAGTGGTTCTTACGTCTTATACCAGGCTGCTGTGCATTGCGCAGGCTCACCTGAAAACTCTTATCTTATGGGTTGCCTTGTTAAGGAAGGAGTAATTTACAGTATCAACACTAATAGAGCTACACTTGTTTAACCTAATGAGGATGAGAGATGCAATGCTTTCTCTGGCATTCCCCCTAACCACCATCTTTTTTGTTACTGACATCAGGAATTAAAATTTTATCCAGGATGTTTTCTTTCTTCTTAATAGGCGCTTCCTATACACAATCTTTATAACTGAGAGCTTTTGTCCACCCTCAGAAGGAAAATCCCTGTAGATTAAGTGCTGATGTTCGCTTTCTCAGAAATCCTGAGCTGGAAGATTAATAATAATAAAAACCACAACAACTTCACCCCAGAGCCAGGGCTTGGGGCACTGCTCCCCCTGCAGCTCCAGCACAGCCGCAGGGAGCCAGGGAGGCGGCAGTAGACGGGGCAGGCGCTGCTGCTGCCGCTGCCGTGCTCTATGCCTGGTGGCACCTGGCAGGAGAGGGCAGGGGCTGGTGGCACCTGGCAGGAGAGGGCAGGGGCCAGGGTCTGCTGGGAAGCAGCACCATGCCCCAGCCATATGCAGAACAGCTGCTCGCCTCTCCTGCTATGCAAAGCTACTTGTTTAATAAATACTACGTATGCATGCACACATTAAGYATACATTTGTACAGCAGTGTATTTACAAAAGCCTTTCTATCCCATCCCTTAGGCTGTGTGCCAGAAACACTCAACTGCAGCAGTTCAAGATTTCTCTATAGCCTAACCCCACAGAAAAAAATTGAACCAACTTATGACCCAGCCTCCACCAGCCATCGAGTGTTTAACTATTAACTACTCATTGGACCATGGAAGATTTATATCAGCAACACACTTCCTGGTCCAGCCACTGTGTTACGGCTGGCTGAAGCGCTGGTTTAAAAAGCAGAACGTGACAGCTGGTGGAGTGACCTCCTCCAGCAGAGAGGGAAGCAGGGACCTATGCTCGCACACAGGGCTTGCCCTTTGGAGAGCTCAGGTTTCAGTGGGAGGCTCCCTTGGACCTCTTATGCTCTGAGATGTGATAAGGAGAGTCTAATAAGACATCTAGTTTCTGTGCATGACTCCATCAGCTCTATCTAATCAAAGCATGGTAGAAGCTGGTTATGCTGGAAGAGCATTCAGTTGTGTAAAATGTTAGAGTTTACAGTTATACAAGGTATTCAAGAAAGCAGTAGTCATAACCATGACTACTGGTCACGAATGGTAGTCAGATTAAATATTTAAGTGTCCTTTCCCAATCCTGCCCTATCACACACAGGGAAATCCAAAAGGAACATTACATAAAGCTAAAAAGTTTTTTGAAAATATGTAGGAAGGTATTTTGAAAGAAGTGCCGCATATAAGTCAGAGACTCTACCAAAATCTGTAGAAGATAACAGCTTTGTTCAGGTGATTACAACCCAGCAGAGACTCCCCCTCTTGCAGCTGTCTACTCAGCCTTCTGCTGCATAAGGTGACAACAATACGCATATCTTGTCCCCAAAGAGACCACGCTGGATACATGCACTAACGGAGCGGGCAATGGAAACATTGCAAACCACAAATCTTGAGCCTCTCTTTACACAACTTTTCCATACCACAGCTCAAACCATTTCATTCCCCCTTAGAACTGTGCTCATTCTAATTGAGGAGAATTAAACAGAAATAAGATTTAGACCCTGACCACTTCTATTACCACAGAAAGAAAGTGGAATCACTCCAAACAGATCAAAGTGGTGACTAAAAATCTTAACAGAAAATTAAAACTCATTCTGGACAGAGAAATATCCAACCAGATGTTTTTCTCAGTGCTAATTTACAGACTTAAGTTTTTCATGTTCTTCATTAAACATGGTTCAGACGAATTCTCTGCAGGCACAGGAACCCCATCAAGCACAGGTCATTTCAAGGACTGAATAACTGGTAGTGACCACCACCATGTACTACTGAATGATCCACAGCCACTGAATAGTTAAGAGATTGGCAGCAGGGAAGATAGTCCAGCTGTAGAAGAACACTAGTTCACAATTCAAGGGCTTTCCGTTCCCACATTTGCTTTGCAGTGCTGAGCAAACTTGGCTTACCTCTGTCTCAGTTCCCCAAATCACCCAAGGAAAGCAACKGCTGTTCTCTCCCGCAGATGGAAGTGTTGTGAAGAGCAGACATAAATCCACTAAACGCTGTAGGGAACTTTTGCTCCTCAGCTGTGGGGACTGCAGTCCCCAGGTACCACCCAAAACAAGTATTTGTTGTTAGACACCAAATCGAGATCAATCTACCTCATTAATAGCAGCAGTTAACCTTTCAACCAGAGGAACTAAAAAGATACAAAGACTACTAATTGCTGACCAAACTCTCATGATTTTAAGTTAATAAAGCTGATGACAATGCCATAGCTACAGTGACACAGAAGTCAGCTCTCAGTGCGAGAACAGGAGGTACCCACTCACAGAAACACCTCTGGTCCAGGTGCTACCAGAGCTCCAGTTCCCAGGAGCTGCCGTGTAACAACGTTAACGCCGACGCATTCTTGACAGTCATTTTCCTTAGGGTTATATGCAGCGTCCGCTTACGATCTCCAGCAGCAGAGCCTAAGGATAGAACTAAACTTTCTAAACCTGCCAATTCTTCTGGMGCAAGAGTTCCCCACACCAAGCCTTCAGCTTCCAGGCACTTACAGAATAAACTCCTCATATTTCTTTTCCAGAGAAGACAAGGGACTGAGCTGAACCTGTGTGTTCAATTCTAGTTTCACAACACACTGTCTTAAGAAAATGCTTGCTTTCCCCACCCCCTCCCACCCTCCATTTAAAAGTTTCAGACATTGCTAGATAATAAGGGAGTTTCCCCAACTTACATAACGCTTTCCCTTCTCCTCCTCTTCCCTTACATCCTCCAAGCTGGCGAAGCAGAGGRCGTGGATGAAGCCCCAAGAAGTCTGCATGAGGAAGAGCAGCGATCCTTGCTACATTCTCACCAGTCGTGCTACAGACCTCCCAGACCCAACCGGGAGATGAGGTGAGCGCTGGACTTTACCATGTGGGGATGCTCCACATCAGAGACAATTACACCTCTGCTCAGCGATTCTCTTCGGAGAGACAGAAGAAAAAGACAACTCCAGACAAACATACACGGTTGCTTTGCTTTCTTTCTTCAGACCTAGCGGCATCCCCTTTTCCTACTCTTCAGTTCAAAGGATTGTGTTTTAGCTGCTGTCTTTCCTCCAGCTCCAGGAACACCTGGATCTGAGAAGCAATCGATTGTTCTGGGCAGCTACTTTTTCCAAGCCTCCAGCAGCCCGGCTGCAGCCGAGGTTGAGTTGCAAGCGTGACAACTGAGTGGGGAGAGAAGCTCTGGGAGTTTGCTCCGGCGTAAGCTAAGGGTGGGAGGATTGGAAGAGGACTGACGTACCAATGCCTGTATAAGGCCTTGTGACAACTAGCAGTTGCCTCAGTGGTTTTACAAGTATCAGTTGTATTTACTCTAGCTGAAGTGTTGCTGTCTGCAATAGAAATTCTGGTTTCCTATGGCTGCTTCCAATTCAACATTCATGAAACAGCCAACACCCTTGGTCAGGATCAAGGCCTCATCATGGTAGATACTAGGTAGATAAAGAAGATGACATCATCCCATCCCAAAGACCTGGCAAAGATAAAGAGGGAGTAAGATGATGGCAATATTCCTGGAAAGGGGAAAAACAAATCCAACCATGCCTCCTCTTGGCCTCTGTCAAAATAATGATTATGTGTAAAGCCTTGATTGTATGCATACACATAAATAAAAATCAAGACTCAGACTGAGAGCCGGGAAGTTGTTTAGCTGAAGTCTGCAAGCTCCTGCCTGTAATAATCTTCCTGCCTTCTGATTAGAGCCAAGAAAAGGGTTTAGCATTTTTCTTCTTCTCTAATCTAATACTATTTGTAAATGCATTTTTCCTCCCTCCTATCTTTCCAGTTGGTTTTATTTATGTAGACATGCCAGCGCGGTAAATTTCAGACCTATAATTTGTGGCTTCCTGACTTGGGGATTGTTCTGAAGTAGTTCGCATGTGGCTGTTCCTCCAGCTAAATATTTATACACGTATATACTGAGCATAGCTTTTACTTATGTGCATGGGCAAGGGCTCTGCATGCTTCACATAATTTTTCAGAGTCCACATGTGTTTCCAATCATGACAACACATTGAAAATATGTGCCTACAAAACACATTTTAAATGTATTTATACAAAACAGTATGTGCTTACCCTTGAGGTGGTTTCTATATATAGAAAAGCTGAAGATTAGACTTCCTGTTCTCATTCTTTCCCTTCAAGTTCTTCTCTTGTTATTCATTTATCCAGGTTTCCATTATGACTCAGCTATACATTATTTTTCACTGGCATGGAATCAATTCAAAAGTGAATTCTAATAATACACATGAACATGATAAAGCATGAGACTATCCCCTAAAGAGACATCTGGACTTTCACATTTCAGTCAGTTCAACAATAATGATGCTGCAGGAATGTGTATCGTTCTCCTGCTCAGTGTCTACTGAGTGACCACAGCTTATGAGTCTTCACTCTATCAAAAAGGAGTATAGCTATAAATGACTATCAATGTTCGTTGCCACCCTATTTAATATGTACATGCTTTAAATCTCTTTTCTTTGAAATTATTAGAATTTTTTTTTTCTATCTTGTCTACCAGAGTGGTTTTAAACAGTCATTTAGCTCCAAAGCCCTTTTTCTTTGGTTGTTTTAGCTTGTGGATGAGGCCAAACAAGTCATTCTAAGTTTTCTTCCTGATGGCAAACCCRAAGGTATTTCTTTATAAGAAGTTTCACATCCGAACCTTGCAATAAGCTACATGCACTATCAAATATCAGTCACCCTGTTGACCCCAAACAGGAAATATAAAAAGCCATGGCTAGTTCTTGATTGCCTCACAGTTTTGAAAGTATTCACTCTTATAAGACTTTGAAATATGAGAGTTAAACATTACTTTCTCTACCATGACCTTCCTTTTCCTACTGYTGAGACGCAAGACAGCAGGCAGGCTGCAGCAGCCCTGGGACCTGCGCTCACAACTTGCAAGTTCCCAGTTAACAGTTACTCACCTCTGGGATAGCCTTCCCCTTCCTATGAAATACAGAATACTCATGACCACAGCCTGAAGATGCTAACACATTAAAATAGATGAGATCTAACAAAATGACTCTGGATATTCCATAGCCTTTGGACTAATCTTATAAACTCAAGCAGTCCTCTAGAAGTTAACAGTGCTACATATATGTATTCACACGCTGGTAAACGCTTGCAGGACCAGGGCCTAAATTAAGTAGACTCTACAGACCTCACTATTATCTGGATTTACAGAGAATGATCTATTTGACTTCTGTTATGTTCCTTTTTCGTCAGCATTATCTTGAACGGATTTTTATTTATGTGCCTGACTGGGCAGTGTGCGCTTTGTATGAATACCCGCATTCATCCACAGAGGGCAATAAACCATCTTTCTCCCACTGCAAAAGTTTGTCAGGGAGCAGAGAGACCCCCACACAGCTCAGCCAGGCAGTCAAACGCCACGAATAACAAACAGGAAACCATGGAAGCAAACAGTTTCCAAAGGACTTGTACACCAGGCTGTCATACACGAGCTGCTTGTCACACTGTTACAGACAAGTCAATTTGTACGGTTCAGAAACTTTTCCCAACATATTTGAGATAAAACAAAAGAGAGGGCTGAGTGGACCAGAAAATCCAACCAGCGCTGGTCACCACTGACAACTCCTCAGTAGCCCAGCTAGCTGAATAGTTACCATTGTGCTCTCCTACAGCAGAGTCATACAGATAAAMGCCTGACTGCCCAACAAGTCAGACTGCAAGCTCCATCTGCTCACACAGTGATATTTGAAAAAAAATGTTAAATAGTACAACAACAAAACATTGTCAGAAATTCCAGACGAGGGCTAGCCTTTTGCACAGATCCTTTTGAAATAAGTCTATAGAAAGTGATATGAGAATATGCTGTATAAACAATACACATTTTGGTAGTCACTGTCTTCACACTCACACAGAAGTTCCCATCTTGGCCAAAACCAGCAGGGACTGATGTAGGGTCTGCCGGGGTCACCAACACAAGATGCTGCAGTTTGCAGAAAAGCACCAGATCTCTCCAGCTGTACCTCTAATGTCCTCGTATGCTCTGTGAAGGGGGCAGGGTGAGGAGGCTCCAGCAGGCGAGCACCAAAGAGTATTGCATCCAAGAGAAAGACCTTTCTCAGACGGACCTTCTGACCAGTGCCACAGGCACAAATGCCTCGGGGCACCAATGCTGGGAAGTCACTTGGTGCCAATCTCGGAGGAGTGAGGAGGCATGAGGTTCAGTGGTGGTACCACTGTGCCTGCTTTCACCTCGCACAATGACAGTGCTGTGTGGATGGACTCTGCAGACGTCAAACATGCTTTGGTACAGGGTATCCTCCTTTTTGCTCTGATCTACAATCCTCCTCAGGGATCTTCAGCAACACCCAGTGCTCCCGGCACAACAAAATAATCAGACAGACACCCCGGCTCCTCCAGCTATGGTCCAGTCCCTACCACGGCAAAGAGGAAGCACCATTCCTCCTCCACCTCCACACTCATGACCAGGACCTGTCACTGCTGCAGCCCTTTCCCACAGTGGGAGGAGTCCAGTGGAAAACCACAGACACCGGGAGGACAACCAGCTCACTCGGGAGATTTCTTATAGCTCATTGGTCCCCAAACAAACTCTGGACTACACCCTCTCTCACCCATCAACTATCTCTTCCTAAAGAAAATGCTGGGCCCAGGACCTGCTGGTAGGGTCATTGGGAAGGGGAAGGTACTGACGAGGAGCTGTTTTGGGCAGCGAGGAGGCAGAAGGGCACATGATGGCATGTTTGGGAGAGAAAGGCTCGAGAATGTCCTGAATGCACAAGTCTTCCTGAAGAGCATCCCTGTGCTGGCTGTGCCTCCTTCCCAGCTGCGCTTCAGACTCCTAGTGCCATTCAGGTATCAAAGAGGCAGAGACTGAAGGTAAAAATAAATACATACATACATAAATAACCCACAGTCTTAAGCCAGAAACCATTTGGGGTGAGGGTTTTGTTCCTCGAAATATTTACCATGTTTAAGACTTGTTTTAAGCTTGGAAGGGAAATTCAGACCACTGTTTTATCCAAATTTTATCCAAATCTGCAAATTCATGGGAAAAATAAAACAGGAATTTTAAGTCAAATTCTCTGCTAATAAAACTGGGCACAAGTTTAATCTAGTTTCTCCCATTCTGGTAAACCCACAATTTGACACAGTCTCTGGTATTACAAATTTAATCCAGAATAATCCACTTTTTCTATTCATTCTGATGAGGGTTTCTYGAGAGAATAAATGGATCTTTAAGACAAAAGGAATTTAAATAAAACATTTTTTTAAAAAGGTTAAGTGGCGCCTGATAGTCTACAATCTGTCAAGTTAAGCAAACAAGGCGGGGGGAACCCTACCTTGTAAATAAGGCAATTACAAATCTAGTTTCTACAATCTGGAACGAAGCCAGGATCTAAGTGTGAAGGATTGAGAGGAAAATCTGTTGTAAATTCCTCCAAGTGAAAGTCCCTATTTAAAAGGCAGAGAATACCAGTTTTAGAAAGGTCATGAAGTCACAGCAGTTTTTTCAAAGCACAACTCTAAATGTCAATTTGACCTCTTTTTAAAGGCAGAGACAGACATAGCTGCACTTGGAGTGTAACCCTTACGCTAGAAAGAGAAGAGCAATGATTAACAAGATGTTTTGCACTGAACTTTGTGTAGACAGCCACAAAAAAATTTAAATACCTACTCAGTAGGCATCACAACCTCAATGATTGTGAAAATTTATTGTTGTATATTCTCAGTTTAAAGAAAAGGAAACAAAAGCGGGAGAAATATACCCCTCGTACAGGCATAAAGTTGCAAGTTACACATAGGCTGCATCATTAAAGCTTTCACTTGAGCCCGGTTTTATCCCTTTCTTGGTAAGAGGACTTGCTGTGGTGACAGGGAAACATGGCAACTGGCAGACTTATGTGCCCTGACTATAATTTATAAGTCTAAGCTCTTTAGGGAGGATTGTAGCAAAGGTAAAAGAGTGACTCTGAAAGGCAGAGCTGACAAGTCCTGCAATTCCATCTCTGATAAATATTACAGAAGAGTAGTTTAAACTGGTGCAGGATTCAAAAATACACGGGTATATATACATATACCCACAGACGTACGTGCATGTAAATGCACTCATAGAAAGCTCAGGCAAATTCCACTGAAACTAGGAAGCCAGACTGGAAGAATCACTTTACGTTAAGCCTTTGCCTTTTATTCATAAATTAAATAGACTGTGGGTGTTGTGACTAACTGGCAGAGGGTAAATTGAGGCACTACATGGTGTTTACCATTAGGTAAACTGTTGCTTCTCCTGATTTTTAATTGGAGGTTAATTGAACTCTGGCGCACTCCACTATAAACAAGCCCTGGCACTAAAAACAAAAAGACAAGGAATAATTTCATGAATGTATTCCCATAGTCCATCACTTACATTGCCCAGATATACTGTCAAAGGTGATAAGCACACACATATCAATAATAATAGTCTGATATCAGGCTCCATTCCCCATCACAGAGGTACCTGATCCTGCTTTCCAAGGGAAGCAAAAGCGTAGGGTGCAACCACATGCAAGAACGTGAAAGATCTGGCTCTAACTCTGCGAAGCCTTCCTGAACATTTATAGYGTAACACAATACCTTGATCCTGGCCCTCCATTTCTATTCACCTTACATGTAATTGTACACACATGCAAAAGTGACTATGAAGTAGATATAAAATGACCTAGCAACATTTGACACACATCTCCTACGTAACACCAGAAGGGCTCGTGGCAAACGCTCCAGCCACTTGCTGTTACTCCCAGTCAGCATGCTGGCAGGTCACCCAAACAAAAAAGACTTTGCAAGAAAGAAGAGTCCTGGCAGAAAAGTGGTGGTAAATCCTAGAACAAAACTACTATAGCACCATAGGACATATAGGTAGACTCAAACAGCGACCAGCTGGCAAAGCTGCCACATTTCAGGCAGTACATATCCCAGCATCCCCAACCTACTCCAAGTTGCAGAGTGGCTCAAGCAGAGATGGAGAGACACAAATATCTCATTTGTAGCTTTCTGCATACTTTGAAAAACAGAGGTTATTAGTTATTGTTTTTTAGCTTATCAGATTATTATTGTCTTGCATTGCTACTTTGCTATGTATATTATTCCCCCCCCTTCCCCCAAAAAATTAAAATACAACGCCCTTAATCACAGGTTGTTGCCACTAATAAATTACCTATTTAATATGTTTATATAGGCTCCTTTCCACAGTACGAGTCGTGTTGAAATTGCCCTAATTAAAATATTTCCATTTATTTGCATGACTAATCAGTATTTATCAGTAACATGGCACTTTACATCTTCAAAGCACTTTAATTACATATAAATGGATTATCTGAAAACTTGCCCAAGAACATATCTTGGAATCTGATGCACAGACTCAGCTATTGCTTCCTAAAATAACTACTGCCTTCACATGCGCACTGAATCGCAGTGAGGGTAATAGTGATAGGCCTGAAGAAGCATGTGTTACTTATGGGAAGAATGAATAGTCCATAGAAGAGATAAAGACAGCCGACCAGACAGTGTTCAGTGATGCCATGGAAAATTAGATGGCTCAGTCCTTCGAGTGGTAGAAAAGACACCGTCTATCCCACTTCCCGCCATGCTTTTTGCTGAAGAGAGCTGTCGTACTCATGTGCAAATGAAGTCCTACATCTCTAAAATTGCTTGCAAGAGACTTGCCACTGTTCATTCACTTGCTCCTCTTTGGAGCTTTCTACAGACTTGAGTGCCAAAATATTCAGGGCATCTGGTGCTGCTTTCTGGAGACTCTAGCCACTGATGACTTGCACTGTGTGGGAAATTCATTTCTCAGTATAATGTCATGACTGTATCTCCCCACAAAGCTCTTATCCCTCGGCCACCCATTGGTCGAAAGAAGATGAGGATGGGTACTTTTTTTTGCTTCACAGCTTGTTTTAACAAGGAACAAGCTACCTCCATAAGCATTGAGCTACCCTGCCTGTCCGCAAGTTATTTTCCTTTTTAAAAATTAAGGATTACAATAGGACCGGGTGGGGGCGGGGGGGGGGGGAAGTCTTTCAACTCTATCATATCAAAGGAAGCAATATAAAAGAGTAGATTTTGTAGACGTGTTGTTTTGGTTTTCAAAGACTAAAATATCTTTTAGAGCTATCAATATGCTTTCCCTTGAAGACTCAGAAGTGTAGAGCCATTCCTAGTACTTTCCTTTTGTTAAGGGGAAAAAACCCGTAGTTCTTCAAATTAAATAGCTATGTTTTTCCAATGTTCTGCAAGTGCCTCAACTGAAGGAATGACAATGGTAATTGCAGAAGATGATGATTTTATTCTAGACAACTGCAAATTTGCAAAAGTATTGATTTCCACTGTACTGATTGTCRTTTTTCCACTGAACTGGATCTTCTCATGCATTCACTCGATTGCCTCAGGCTCCTTTAAACCTCAAAACTTCACTACAGTTATAGGGATTTGAAGTGCATATGGTGGCTTTTATCCAGAATGACCTGAAAGTGCTTGATGAACTCTACCAGAATGCAATTATATAGGGCCTACTCACATCTCTGCAGATTCATAAGGTTGGAAAGAGACATCAAGAGATCATTAAGTCTGTCCCTCCCAGCAGGATCAATTATACTTGGGCTATTCCTGACAGAGGCTGCCTAACCTGTTCTTAAAGACATCAAATAATGGAGGTTCCACAGCTTCCTTCAGCAGCCTAAACCAGTGCTTAACTCTCCTTTACTTTAGATTTTTCTACCAACTTCAAGCTCCATGCTGTAATTTAAGCCTGTTATCTCTTGTCCTATAAAAATCTGTCCTATAAATTTCTTACAYAAATTTTTATCATGCTTGTTCTTATGACACCAATTCAGTCACCTCTTAAGACTATGCAACAACATTTTATTTAATATTTCCACAAAGGCCRATGTTTTCTAAGCAAAGAGCCCTAAGGGAGCTGCTGCCCCCTCATTAGAAAAACCTGCTGTGGTGAGTACTTCAGGTTATGTGGCTGGCACTGCCAGCCCTAAAATGACGGTCACCAAAAGGAATGGAAGTGCTCCCCTAGCACAGTCAATGAGAGACTCTTGAAGAGCCTGCTTAAAACAAGATCCCTGATCCTTTTTTCTGTTCTGTGTGGTTAGAAATACAAGCAATCGACCATCATTTCCCAGGCAGATTATTATTCATACTGACATAGTCACAGAGGTTGGTATAGACTCAAAAGAAGATTTGAATGCCTGCTGGTTGTGTCCCTCTTCAGCTTTGGCAAAAAAAAAGAAAAGAAAAATCGAGCCAACAAGATCTCTGAGCAAAGCTCCTCTGCATTGCTTTTTCCATTCCAAACCAAGGTTCTTGCCGCTGCTCTTTAGGCCTTTTGAACTGTATTGTTACTATTTAGTATGAAAGTGCCTAGAGGCCAATTAAATCACCGACCCAGCGTGCTCAGGAAGTTACAACTGTAAGATATGGCTTGCTACAAAAAAACCTTAMGATCTAAATAGATAAGACAGACTGTAACAAAGGGGTAGAACATAAAAAACAGGTAACTTGCTTGCCAAAGTCAATGTAAACAAAATATCCCACAGAAAACTAGATACATCCTATATGTGGAAAATTAAAGATGTTCTAGCTGCAGGCAGCATGTGGAGGGGTGTCTGCAAAACTACTGCCCCCCCCCCCCAACCCTGTCATCCGTGTGTTCCACTCTTTAGCTGGGAGTTTTTCCAGCATTAAACAGCCCTTCGCTACCATTGAGCTTAGGTAGGTAAACATGTAAATCAAGTATTAAGTTTACAACATAGGCAGCACAAGAGGTAAGTCGAGTTACCATTTTCTGGCTGGARAGGCACCAAATCTCACAGCTCACCTCCTGATTTCGAGAGGGGAGCCAGAGACACAGAAGCCACCCAGTCTGAAGGATTGCCAGCCCTAGCACAACTCCCATGTCCCCCCCATGAAGCACTGCTTGAAATATAAATTACACTAAGCAAATCATGCCTGAAAAGTGTATAAAGCATTATTGCTTTAAAATAAAAACACTTCATAACCTGGTTGTAATACATATTGCCTCTTCAATCCTCTGAATATAGTTTTAACTTACCACAAATCTAGAGATCTCTCAGGAAAACCATAAAGTTTGCACATATGAACCAAGAGGGCTCCCCCCCCCCCGGAGACTCCTTCCCGTCTTCCTTTTCTCCCCCCCTGCCCCGAACACAGGAAGAGAGATCACCAGCTGCCTGCTGAAGAAAACAACCACCGAATAGCGTGCATCATTCAGATGGCTTGGATGATTCAGCTTTTCCATGTGAACTTTACTGAAGTTGCACACAAATGCTGCTTTGTGCATTTCTGAATCAAACGCGTAATTAATAGTCCAAGTACATATCAACACAATTTCTATTTGAAGAACAACTTTTCACCTAAAAYGCAGCAGCGTATCCATTACCTTACAACAGCTCCAGTTCTCAAACCTATTAATAATTACATGTACCTGTGCTTATACACTGCAGTATCTCCAGCCTTCAAAAATCCATTTTATATTGTTCTCAAAAGCTGCACCAAACAGGGCAGTGAAAAGAGGATCTAGTGACAAGCTCGTCATTTTGAAAGCCATCTGATGTGATGTGCATTGGTTTTGGAGTGGGAGGGCTGGGAAGGAACAGAAAAGCCAGATGTTGCAAGCAGTCAGTTCTCCCAGATACAACAGCACAATAAGCAGCAGATTGATCGTAAATGTCCCATAAAGCTACCTGCAGCTACATTTTKAAAGTTCAAGATTCTCTCATTGTCTAGAAACTTGTAGGAGAATAATATTAAAAGTTTCCAGACAGTAGGCCGAGAGCAAAAAACACACAGATGCAAAACACGTACATGTTTACTTGGTGTATTTTTGTTTTAGCACTGTTCAAAGATGAAGAAACAGTGYCTGTTTTTACTTCTCTAACTTCCTTGGCCTTTTTTCATTTGTTCAAATGTTCACTTGAATCCTCTTCATCAACAAGATCCTATTTTCATTTCACCCCTGCAGCCATAAATCAGGAATGGCTCTAATAAACCAAAGAGATTTGACACAAAAAGTAAAAAAGAAGAATCAGACCTAGCACTGCCTTGGACAGAACCTCTTGCCAGACAAGCCCTGTTTACTTAGCAGGAGAAATGCTTATTTATCCTAGAGAACAAAAGCAGCACCAGCACGTCAAACACAACACTGCCTTCTGCAGGCGCACAAGCGTGACAATGCAGAAACTGCCCAAGGTGCTCAGCAAGGGCAGCCAAACTGGAGCCATCTAGAGGAACACACAACTGTTGCCCAAGTGCACGTGCAGCACCCATGCCACTGCAGGCCACCTGGCTTAAGCAAAGGGAGAAGGCAGCAACATATTGAATGGACTGGTCATCACCGGAAGGCGCTCAAGACCTGGAGAAAAATAACAGAAATGTTGCTTGGCCTGATACTTTGATCAACAGAAGGAAGCCTTTAGGGTCACCTAGTGTGCCCCTTTCCATTAGGGCACCACATGGGATTTTGTCTTAGGGGTGCAAGGTAGGTGAGAGTATTGGAAAGCAACCAGAGAACCATGCTTTGGCAGCATCTCTTCTTCCACTAACGGCTTTTGTTTATTTTTGTGTTTTTATAACTGACTTTCACTTCATTTTAAGATGTAGATGTTATGTATGTCCAACCCAAAGAGCTTGTATCAAACTAGTCAGGCTGGTGCAACTCTCACCTTGCAGCTCCCTCCCCGAGTTAACGCTGCCAGACTCACCCACCCTTGCCAAGATATCTCCTATCACACCCAGCTACGTGAGCAGCAAGCACTGTGTGAGACCAGAGGGTGCCCGAAATCTTCTGCATTTTGAAAACACGTCAAATACTTCATTGGAAACTAGACAAAAAAATCCACATTTGCAGGTGTGAGCTGTGGGAGATGCCATGTGCTTTGGTTACCAGGGGCAGTTCAGGTTTTCCGAACATCAAATTTCCTGTGATGGTTTTTTCATTCCCTGCCATTTCTTGATAGCAACGGGAATACTTCTCATCACAGCTTCCCATCACACTCCCCCTCTTTGGTCAACCACTGGGAAAATGAGTCATGATACTGAAACCTGAGCCTCTCCCACATCCTGCTAGAGGCCTTATTCCCCACATACAGACCATATCCATCCCAAGCACAACAGCAAACTCCAGTCGGTAGTAGCAAGTCAAATGTGTTTCTTGTGGCCAGGCTCACCCATGCATGAGCACCCCTCGGTGTCAGCCTCAGTGCCTCACTTCGCAGTCTCTCCCAGACAACCCCAGCTTACTTGCCCACTTTGCTTTAATAAAGGCCTTTCTGTGCAGCACTAGGTGAATCGTGCCTGTGCCATACGAGGAGCTCATATGCTGCCAAATCTTTTTTGTTTTTTAAATAATGGCTCCCTCACATTACCTGTGCGTTAACAACATACTATGGGACACATCATCCCTCCAAACTGTCCCCACGCTTCCACAGGCAAACAAACTTTGCAAATCAAAGAACAACAATTCACGTATCTTATCACATTAGCCTTTCAATCTGGTTTTTAGTTTTCTATTCCCAGATTCATTTGCTATTCACGTATACTCATAAGCTAGTTCTGACCTACAGCTCCTTGGGACCACAGTCACAGCAATCAAGTGCAGGTTATTCACCACAGGACACCACGACCAGCTGTACGACCCAGCATACCACGCCAGCCTCTCCCCTCTCTCCCTGCTAAAGGGGAGTGAGTCTCACCTGGCTCCCAGCTCACAAAAAAGCCACGCTGGGGGAGGAAGGAAATCCCCTGCTTGACCACAGGGCAGGAGGAAGCTGTCAGTGCGGATGCTGTTAGTAAAAATCCAACCCATTCCTGAAAAAAAGCCACAGAGCAGCCCCTGCATGGTGGCAGGAGAGGGGGCCACAGAGCTCACCAGTGGCCTGCCGCTTCAAGGGTTAATGCCCAGCCACGTCGGCAGCATCCCAGGCAAGCCTTCTGACTGGGAAACAATTAGTTGCACTCAATCCTAAATTCCTAAATGTTTGTACTTCCTGTCTTCATTACTTCTAAAAAATAGCTGAACAATCACTCGTCTCTTCTGCAACCAAAAATTTCCTAAATTTGTATTTTGAAAGCTGAACCAGAGGCCCATCGCTCAGCTCCTGAGCAGGAGGAGGAGGAGAGAGGGACTGCCGTTTCAGCTGATGGGCTCCTCCTCGCCTTCTCGTCCCTCCATCCTGCCAAGCGAATGCACAGACAGCAGGAGAGAGGCAGGCGGGAAAGGGCAGGAGGCCTGTCCAGTAGGTCCGCACCCATCTCTCCAACGGGACCTGCGAATCCAGAGTTACAAAACTCAGAGCTAGGAGAAAAAGCAGACCCTTCTTCCTCTCCAGCGATAAGAAGCCAACGTGTTTGGAGCTAAAGGACCAAGGACTGCTTGGGGTGGTCTAAGCAGCTTCAAAGCAGAGTCTAAGCCGACAGCTTACTCAGCAGAGAGGAATTCTTATGTGAATAAAGAGCTTGGAAATACTGTCTTGCCAGCAGCRCTATTTTTACTGGAAAGCTCTGGCCAAAGCTATCTCGGACAACAAAACAAACTAGATTATGCTATAAATATTAAAGGCTTTATAGCTGTTTGTTTGTGCAATAAATTCCTGGAAAGTCCATTGGCCTTAATGTAGGGAGGAGAAGGTCAGAGAGGAAGCAGGAAGTAGGGAAAGGGACATAAATCATTTTGGAGGTCAGTGATTTTGTTCTCATCCTACCTGGTTATGGCAACTTATACCAACTTCCCATCAGAAACAAACATTCAAGAGCTGTGCCAGAAGATATTGAGACTTCTGCGTGTTCAGTGGGACATTCAATGGGCTTAGGGAAAACAGTCTCAGCTAGAGCTGTGTTATGCTTAAGAAAACCTTTGTTCAAGTTCTGTGGAGAGAAATTTAAACACCACAGTTGCTCTGCAAGAACCTACAATACCTGAACTACTGCCCTTGCTTCCGACTACCATGTAATAAAACCAAATAAATAATCCAAGATTTATCATTTCACCAGGGTGAAAATCTTTAGTTTCATTATTTTTCATTATCATTCATTAAGTTATTATTCATAAGGTAGAAAAAAGGGTTTCTTTTTGGTTTGGTTTTGTTTTGTTGTTGGTTGGTTTTTTACAGTTTACAGATAGAACTTTATGGCCCATTTATGACTACTTGGCATTATTAACATTTTCACTGGAAATATGTGAGGATTTCATTAGAAGCATTTGCACTGGAAACAGCTAATGGGGGATAGAAGAGGGAAACACGTTAATAAGTAGCACCGAGAAGCATGCAACTACTTGGAAAAGCCATTAAATACATGTATCAGTTTAGACTGTGGCATTTTCTATGGCTCTCGGTAAATATTTCCCAAACAAAAAAGCCTCTAAGCGAAGGTCACGAGGGTCTGAGGCTCATTACCTGCAAAGGCACTCCCAGAGTACATCAAAACATGCAGTGGCTGAGCGCCAGCTGCAAGCACAGCCCACTGCTTCATTGGATTCTCATCGGACTTGCTCCACAAGTACGTTCCAACAGTCCCTGCTCCGGCCCATCTGTACTGAAGGAGGGCTAAGTTTACAGAGAAAACAAAACAAAAACAAACAAAAAAAAMCCAACAAAAAACCAAAACAAAAACCAAAAAAACCCAAACAACTAACCCGCTTTGCTGAAAGTGGCACCATAAATTGGACTTGGTTGTCCTCTGATTCTTTGGCTGCTGCCTCGCTGCCCAACTGCCRCCATGCGTGGTGAACATTCATCCTCGCCAGAGCCCAGGGAACAAACAGAAATTGCAATCACAAACTGACTCCAAGGATTCTCCCTGCAAATCAGCACTGTCCAGCATTTGTTTTATGGTTAATTCCTCCGTCTCCACACCCCGTTAAAATATCACATAATCACCTAAGGAAAGATATCTTTGCCCTCTCCCAAAAAACTATATTAGGTTAATTCCATAACCACCTAAGGGGAAAGTCAGTGGCTTACATCATCCTGAACAACTGAGGTGGCCACACAGGGAGGTTTAAAAGAAATGTTTACATCTATTCTGCGTTATATTAAAACAAACACATTTCTCCCACTGGCAGGAACCGGAGGACACCCAAAGGTCTGGGTTTTTTTCCTCTACCAAATATATAATCCTCATTTTTCTTCCTACTGGCAAAGTATGTGCAACAGATAACTCCTGCCTATTTCATATTTAGTATGTATAAAAAAACCCCAACTCTAAGTGATATTGGCCCAGCAATATTGTTTTAAAATTTGACTTTCCACTCCTGGACTGAGTCCAGAGTAACCCAAACTAACTAAGCTTTTGGACCACTGCGTGAGGCCCCGTGGGAATGACACAATCTCACCCGGAGTTACCGACTATCACAAAAGAAGGCAAAAACTGATAGTTACGCACTTGCCAGAGAGCTGGGTTCGCATTGTGCGGGCAACAGGATAAAGAGGGGTTACTATTTTAAACTGATGCAGCAGCAGCGTAGGCAGTAGAATTTGGTGAAATTATATATTGGCAGCAGTTCTTGACTGCTTTTGTCATGCATCTTACAGCTCAAGTGCTGTGCATGGAGCTATATATAACTACTTTGAGTGACTGCCCTTGTTTCATATTCCAGCACCATGCAAATGTAGCAGTAGAAACAAATGGGCATGTGGCACCTGTGTGGGCTGCTTTCTCCGCGGAGTTACTGCTATACTGCTGAAAGGGTGTTCAACACAACACAGACCCATACATTCAGTTTAGCCCGGCCCCTCTTTCTTCATTCTCCAAACTGAGTCGTCTTGGAGTGCTCTTTCTACATTTTAGTTTAAGTCGATGTCTTTCTTGAGAGCGCTTGTGCATTATAAAACCCTACAGCCTGCAAGATGACAAAAGCGTTTCTATGTGATGGCCACAAAAAGTGCGTGCTCCATAAGCACAGCACGTGCAAAGGAAAACTCAGACTAAAGAGAAGAAAGAAGCCACAGTTGTACAGCAGGACAAAGTCAGTTTACTCCAAAGGACCCAACACTGCTTTCCAATTGGGCACGAGCATTTCTAACTCGCACTCTGAGATGGTGCACTAGGATGTACAGTGGAAGCTGAGGGAAGAAGAACTTAGATAAGCGCAGAAACCACAAGCACAAGCCAGCACCCACCCTCCTCCAAGATACCAATCCTGCTGGCAAAGGCAGTTCTGAGTATGCATGCACACAAGAGTCTTGCTGCCCAGATCATGTGTAAGAGACTCCAAAAATTGACTGACGAATGCAGAAAAGCTCCCGAGGAAGTAAAACCTACAGAAAAGGTTTGAGCTGAATTTATCATCAAGGTCCAAGTTAAAGCTTGATGAGGAGTTTAACTTGGTCTATTCAGGCTGTGGCTGCAGGTATAGCGCAGTTTGTGAAGACTGCCTGTTGGCAATGTAATAAAAACAGGACATAAGATTTGGACAAAAAMAATTATTTTTGTAAAAAGAAAATTCTTTATCCTCTCCAACTATAAAGCTAGTCTTCACCATCTGTTCCCTGGTTTGGCTAAGTTTTAGATTTATTTTTTCCCCCTCTTTCCGTTCTGTGAGCACGCAGCTTATGGAGTATGTTGTTTTTAAAACAAGCCCTGCTTAGGAGGAAGAAAAGGTTATCAGATCATTGATCAGTATAAAATTAGTGTAATACTCACAGTACTCTGTCCACCTCTGTTGGTCATCGAGAATTCAAACATTGATTAATTTCGTTATCCATAATATTAGAGGAAACACACTGCTTGAAGAATTGCCCTGAACTCTGTCTCTACAAGCYATTAGTATTCATTTTTATATCTTATTTCCTCTTGCGCATTACCATCTAGAATAGTATTTTCTTGCAATGGTTATGTAAGGGAACACCCAAGGTATTGGCTCGCAAATACTCCACAGACTAAAACAGAGGCCTGCTCAATATTTCTGAAGTCCACATTCCTGAAACCTCACTATACATATATGCAAGAGTACCAAATATTCTTTTTCATTTTTGTGGGGTTTACAATCTTTTCCAATCAACCGTGTTGTTTTGCCACCGTGACAGAGTATTCAGAGCATTGTAGAGTACTGTACCATGGCAGGATATCTGGATACATATGTTGTACTCATTAGGGAAGTCAACCTAGGCAAAGTTTTTGTTATAACAGATACATGTACCTTCGATACCAAGAAACGAGCCAAGTTTCTGCATAATAGCAGTTTCTAACTTGTTACCTACATTTTTCTCAGGTTAAGCCAGAAAGATATTGGCTGTGATTTATTCCTACATCTGTGGGTCTTTTTTTTACCCCCAAACTAGAGAGCACCCTTTATATTCACTATACACAGCAAGAAGTTAAGCGATCAACACCTTTCAGATTTAACCTCTTGGACAAAGAAAGTGCACTAGTCTTTTGGAGTTCAGACTTTTCAGATGTTTCCCCTCACTTTTCAATTAATATGGTACAAAGAGGAAGAGCAGAAGAGGTGGGTAGGAGAAATTATTCCACAAACACAGGACAGATTTCACCCTCTCCGAATAAGACTAAAATGCAAAAGGAATGATCTGAAAAAGTTGAATTTTTAACACTTCTCCATGCACTAGAACTTCTAACAGGAGCTGTTACTGTAAAGAAGAAAAATAACCACACTCAGGAATATTGTGACATGCACTGCTATGGGTCTTTCCTGCATTTTAAACCATTCTGCCAAACCAATAGCAGCATTTCTCCCAAATGGTAATGATAGTGGTAAATGATGTGTGCCATGTTGCTATTTGCTAAACATCAGCTGGTTAATACTGCACATTGTGCACATACATAGAGAAAGCTGGGGGGTTTAATTTCTATTCTTTGCTAGGGAAGAGAGGTCATGTAGGGAAGCAAACCATCTAAAGTCCAAGTGCTTTTCATAGAACAGCGTAAAAGCTGCTCTTAAAGATCTGCTTTCTACCAGTTCTTTGCAACTTCACTTTATTTCTCTTCCGACACTGGTGCTTGTATTTTCCCTCTCATTTGGTGTTCATGCAGTGAGGGACTTCCAACGTTTCTTTGAAACAAAATGTAGGACTTCATTAGCTGCCGCTACACCTCTGCAGCAGCTTGTTCAACCGATTGCATTATCATCCAGTGGCAACAGCACACTTGTTCTCTACACAACACCAAGCCCCTCTCCAGATCAGAGCCTGACTCCCCCATCTACTCCATCAGTTCTCTTGGAAAGAYCTTTCTAGTATTGTTAACATTTTGTAACAAATATAAAGGAAAGGAAATAAGGGCTACATGCTTCCTTCTCTGGTAAAGAAATCATTTGGACATTATTTGTGCATACCTGAGCCAAGAAACACCCTTGCTTAGTGGTCACCTCTCAGAGCCACATACAACCACTCCACATAGCAAGAGGCTCCACAGGATGGAGGAGAGAAGCTTTGGTGTGACATACACCTAGGCAAAGCAGCTGCTGGGAAGTCCTTGAGATGTAAGTGAGGCTCCTTCTGCTTGGGTTGGCCATACTGCTTAAGAATAATCTCGATCAGAGGAGGGCTATGGAGCAGTGGTCCTCCCTCGAAATACCTGGGCTGCAGGTGGCTATGGACTTACAGCCTTCCCCCAGTTCTTCAGACCTCCTCCCTGCTCCATGCAGGAAGWAAGAGAGGGGACTGTTACTTCCCCTTGAACTTGACATAATTTATGAACATGTGTCTCCCATAGACATTCCCTTCTTTTCCTTCCTTTCTCTCAGGAAGAGGGACAAAATGGGTCAATTAAAACTCATTTTCACTTTGGATCAAGATTTCTAGAGTGAGTGATGAGTGCATAACCATAAAGCCCAACAACAGTTGATAAAATTTGTATTAGAGGAGAATCTTGCAGCCAATACCTTAACAGCTACCCCTGCATAGCAAGATCAGATCAGGTCTTTAAAAAGATGCAGACATTTGGAAGAAGGTCAAGTTACGTATGTTAGAGAGCTATACAAGAAAAGGAAAAAGGGATCTGGTATTTAATTCACCTTATCAAGTGCTTGAAGTTACAGCTATCTATTTTATTGTTCTTTTAAGTTTTCTTGATGCATTTGCTTTTCGGTAATCAATGTCACCAGCATAGGAAGCAAAAAGCTCTAGTTTATAGGTATTAGAAAGAGTAGAGTCTGCTCCCATAAGTCTTTCAACTGCACTTATCTCCTCATGTTTCAAAAAACAGAGATATGGCCACATTTTAGGTCACTGTGTTAAACTGCTTGTTCCCATAAGTGAAGTCACTGCATTAAAAAGTCGTGAGAGGTAGAGGGGCGGGGGAAGAGCACGTGTCCAGTATCTACAATTCATACTGCAACCCAAAATAGCCTATCTATTACTATTGAGAACAGCTATTGGAGCTTTTCCATCTGATAATCAAAAGAGGGAAAAAAAAAAAAATCCCTCTGCCAAGGCCAATAAAATGCCAGCTTCCCAGAGAAAGACTCCTACATACCATACATTACATAAAAAGGTTTGCAGCATAGCGAGCAGTAAGCAGTACTTGCAGGCAAGAGTATCAAGAAGTCAAGGTAGCTTACCTGAGCACACGGTAAGTAAGGATGTGACTTTTGCAACAAAAACAGGTATATCGTGTTCTGCTACATTTATTCTGCATACATACACTCCAATGGCCAAAAGTCCATCAATAATCATAGAATTATTTAGGTTGGAAAAGACGTCCAACCGTTAACCTAGCACTGCCAAGTCCACCATTAAACCATGTCCCTAAGCACCACATCTACAYGTCTTTTAAATACCTCCAGGGATGGTCACTCAACCACTTCCCTGGGCAGCCTGTTCCAACGCTTGACAACCCTTTCAGTGAAGACATTTTTCCGAATATCCAATCTAAACCTCCCCTGGCACAACTTGAGGCCATTTCCTCTCRTCCTATCGCTAGTTACTTGGCAAAAGAGACTGACACCCACCTCGCTACAACCTCCTTTCAGGTAGTTGTAGAGCACGATAAGGTCTCCCCTCAGCCTCCCTTTCTCCAGGCTAAACAACCCCAGTTCCCTCAGCCACTCCTCATRAGACTTGTTCTCCAGACCCTTCACCAGCTTCGTTGCCCTTCTCTGGACACGCTCCAGCACCTCAATGTCCTTCTTGTAGTGAGGGGCCCAAAACTGAACACAGTATTTGAGGTGCGGCCTCACCAGTGCCGAGTACAGGGGGACAATCACTTCCCTACTCCTGCTGGCCACACTATTTCTGATACAGGCCAGGATGCCGTTGGCCTTCTTGGCCACCTGGGCACACTGCCAGCTCATGTTCAGCCGGCTGTCAACCAGCACCCCCAGGTCCTTTTCCGCCAGGCAGCTTTCCAGCCACTCTTCCCCAAGCCTGTGGTGTTGCATGGGGTTGTGACCCAAGTGCAGGACCCAGCACTTGGCCTTGTTGAACCTCATACAGTTGGCCCCTGCCCATCGATCCAGCCTGTCCAGATCCCCCTGCTGAGCCTTCCTACCCTCGAGCAAATCAACACTCCTGCCCAACTTGATGTTGTCTGCAAATGATGGATAAAGCTCAAGAGGGGCAAAAAACCCCCAACATAATTTGCCTTTTTGATTGAGAAACCATGCATGAATGTGTTTTCAATGATCTTGGCTAATCTACAGTGGAAACTCAGCTGCATTAGACAAAGTATTGCCAGTAGGTTGAGAGGTGATCCTCTCTCTCTACTCAGCACTCGTGGGGCCAGATCTGGGGTACCATGTCCAGTTCTGGGCTCCACAGTACAAGAGAGACATGGACATATTGGAGAGAGTCCAATGAAGAGACACCAAGATGATGAAGGGACTGGAGCACCTTTTATGTGGAAAGGCTGAGAGAGCTGGGACTGTTCAGCCTGGAGAAAAGAAGGCTCAGCGGGATCTTATCAATGTGTATGAATACCTGAAGGGAGGGTGCAAAGACGACAGAGCCAGGCTCTTTTCAGTGGTGCCCAGTGACAAGACAAGAGGCAGTGGGCACAAACTGAAACACAGGAGGTTCCCTCTGAACATCAGGAAACACTTTTTTACTGTGAGGGTGACTGGGCACTGGCACAGGTTGCCCAGGGAGGTTGTGCAGTTTCCATCCTTGGAGATAATTAAAAAACTGTCTAGACACGGTCCTGGGCAACTGGCCCTGCCTGAGCGGCAGGGTTGGACCAGATGACCTCCAGAGGTCCCTTCCAWGCTCAACCATTCTGTGATTCTGAGAAACTGCAATAACACTCCTGGTAATTTCCAGAAAAGTACCTCTGTTTCCCCTGTTCATAAGAGCCAGGCAACTCTTTCCCTGGACAACCAACATATCCTTATGATTGACTGACAAAAGGTCAGATTCAGTACCTTAACTCAGCATGGTTAGGACGCTAGAGCATGGAGAGGATGAACATGGAGAGGACACTGGTTGGCTGGGTGGTTGTTTGGGTTTTGTTTTTTGGTTTTTTGTTTGTTTGTTTGTTTGTTTGTTTTGGGTTTTTTTTGGGGGGGGGGCGGGGATTAGCTTGTATTTAGGAAACAAGGCAGATTTTGGAAGTTTTGTTCTGCCTAAGTGCTTAGAAATTCCTCTTTCTTCATAGCTGCAGTGATTTAAAGCTACCTGTTAAATTAGGGCAAGTTTATTTCACTACTCTTAGATCAAACTTCAAGAAAACCTAAATGAACAAAGGAAGCAAACTTTTCAGTGTCTTAAGTGTGCCCAGGTGCAACCCAAAGAAATCGAGTACATCCATAGTTTCTTCCACAACAATATGCATGATGCTTCCCCATTCATTTTTAAACCATTAAGGATGAGCAAAAGTTCCATTTTAAAGTCTTGTTTAGACAACATCTCTGACTTTTAAAATCACAGTTACTGAACTAGATTATTTAAAACAGTTCAGTCAATTTGGGGCTGGACTATACTACACCACAGTGCCTACAACACGGCAGTTTCAGCCCTCTTCTCAGAGGCAGGACCAAACTGGCCTAGGGTTCAACTAAACTGCAGCTGTGTTTGGCCACATCTCTAGTACAGACTGCCATCTCAGGGAGTGGAGAAGAGTGGTACAAGACAGACATATTATAACCTGCTTTGATCAGAAAGGTCCAAACCAGTCCCCACCTAAATCACCAGTGAGTCACAATCAAACATAATTAATTGAGAACTGAATTTAACACCGTGTCTCTGTGGGGCTGCAGCACAACTTCATAAGCTTGTTGCAGCAGAATGGTCACATCTTCACAGCCRGAATTATGGTATGTTTTTAACACTCATGTTATCACATACAATTCCTGCCCCAGTCCAAAGTGCAAACTAGCATTTAACCTCCCTCTTTTCCCACCAATTATTAAACATAAATTCTTCATCTTTTCAGCAAGACCAAAGCAGTAAAGGCTGTTGGCAATGTATCAGCTACGAAAATAGTTAGTCTTATAATTAGCAGGGAATACAAAAGACTTTTTCTTTTCATTTGACTAATCTGTGCCCAGTACCGCAGACAGGAAGGTACAAACTGTATCTGTTTAAGTGTAAAAAATATATACAACTATATTTAACATTTAAATTACTTTAAACACAACTGTTTGCATACTAACAATCTTATGTACATTCAGTTTTAAACAATACCTCTTTAATATCCTCTTCTTTTGTTAAACAAGTTTTATTTTCCTCCCAAAATACCCAATGCTACTTTAAAATTCTGGAGGGAGAAAAATTTGAGCTATATAGAAAATAGCAAGATGTCTTACAATTGTAATGTATCATAGCACATATTTTTCATAAAAACAACACATCATTCAAGAACTGAACCACTGTAAAAGTTCTCGTAAGTCCAACAGGACTGTCTTTAAAAGCTTACTTTGGTTAACAGCAAATCATTCTTAAACAATTAAGGAAAAAATATATATTCTTTTACCACCTCTACAGATGCATTTCCTTGGCATGTTGTAGCAATCCATATATCTTTACGGATGAGCACTGCAGTTGTTCAGTGCTCTTTATTTGTACTGTGATTTCAATAAAATGGATTATGTATCAGGTTGGATTGATTTATAATTAAATTAGTCCAGCTTCCTAAGATCTTTGAATAAGAGAACTCTCTTCCTAAGACTTCCTAAGATCTCTGGATATCAGAGGAAGAACGGCAACACTACTACTTCTTCCTCACAAGGTTGATCTCATGCAGTACTTGCAACAGCATCACTAAGTTGCATGAAACTGCTGTTATCTTTCCTGGTAAGGACAGTAACACAACTTTTGCTGAGCTCTACATAATCTGACACCCAGCCAGTTGCACCAGCCTCCGAGCATTCAGACAACTGAAGTGCCACTGGACTTCATGGTAATGCAATGATTTCCTCTGAGTCATTATGCATATTTCAGGTCATGTGCGGCCTTTATATCACTGAAATTTTACTCATTTCCAGGGGAATAAATGCCCTCAGCTTTTGGCCAGGAAGAGGAACTTGATCTTTATCTTTCTTCCCTCCTTGCACTATGAAACCCTCTGATCCATCAAACATCACAAACAAAAAGGCGAAAATGTAAGATTCTCCAGGAAAAGAATGCCGCATTAGTCACTATGCATCAGTTAAGCTGAAAAGTAGGGAAGCCTGACCGATGAGCAAAGGCACTTGGTAACAGTCCTGTGAACAATAGTCAGTGAGTCAACAATTTCAGTCTCGTGATCCAACTGACCAGCAGCGAGGGCTCTGCGGAGGAAGATTTTGTGGACGATGTAACAGAGGATTTTTTAGCACCTTCCTCTTGAAAAGGAATTGTTGCACTGTTGTGGAGGTCTGTATTCATAAAACACCTGCTGCTTCGAATATAATCCGTTCCCCTCACTAACTGCTTGTCAGACACTGGCCTTGAGAGGGGGTGTTGTGTGGAGGGGCTTTCTTCAATGATTGGGGGTATCCTTTCATTACTGAAGTACCTGCAGAGGACATCTTCACCTGTACAAACAAGAGGAAAACCAATTATTGCCAACTTCAAAACCCTCCATTAACATTTTCTATTTTTATAAAAAGATTCTGGTTACATTTCAAATTACCTAGATTTTAGTTACCTTTCATAACATACCTGGACATAAGCAGCTGTCAATAGATTTATGGCTTTTTGCATCTTTAATATTTTTTTAAGCAACACAAAGAACAACAAAATAAATTCAGACACAGAGAGGATACTGTTTGACTGTTAAATTCCAGATTCACACACACCAAAACTGCTAGTACAGACTACCTTCATGCAAACCATTATCATGAGCGAGACCTAACAAACTTTCTCGTAATATGTCATTCAAGACGCTGATAGACCAGAGTTGAATCCATGTTTATCTGAATATAACTCATGACTAACTTAAAAGCTACAGATATTACTCTGGACAACAGAAATTAATTTTGCTGATAAAGATATAAGCACTTCCCTGGTTTTGACCATTGATTTGTGATGCTTTCTCTGTTTTTACTCTTCCCTAATCACCTGACCATGGCAGCTGCTGCTAGAGACATCCTACTGGGCTAGACAGGCCTTTGTTCTGACCCAGTACAGCTTACATACAAGCCTGCAGCACTTAAGTACATTTCAAGTGTTAAAAAAAGCCAACACAAAACCAAAAGCAAAACCAAACAAAAAAACCATACACACCTGCCACCTGGTGATCATTTTGTTAGACTTGTTACTTAGCTTATTTCTAATATCCCTCCAGGTTGAGGGTTATCAGCTTCTATTTTTGCATTAAAATAATAGAATTCAGCTTCTATTTTCCCTAGAATTACACATTAGCTTTCATAACTGATTTAAAGAATAAACTAAATAGTCATCCTTTCTTACTTCCCACTCTGACAGAACTCATAGCCTTTCAGATGCAAAAGGGTGGGAGGGAGAGAAGGGCAGTGGGGGAAGGAAAAAAAGCCACCCAATCTAACACCCAACGTTATGAGCTTCTGTCTGTCTCCCGTCCTGTGACATCTGCAGAATATGTTGTTTTCTAACAGCAGTTGCAGCAAAAAGCAACTCCTAAAAGGCCCTACATTTTACTTTTGAGAACAAGCTTTCTTCTACAACAGCCTTCACAGTGAGCTAAACAAACAGAAAGACTTATCAAAAAAGCAGTTTTATGGTCAATATTAAATGCAGAAGAAAGGCAAAGGGGTGTGTGTAAGAGCAAAACGGTAAACCTGTGCTATAAAGAGACAAGTACAGATCTGCCCTAGTCATTCTAGCCTACTTTTAACGCTCACAAGAATTCTAAGATGGGACAACAAAAGTTTAAGCCCCAGCACTGAACAGCCTCACAAATTTCACAACTACCATCTGGCATTCCTGCTAAAACCAACAGTTGTCATCTTGATCAGTGCAGCAATATGCAAACACTAATCCTCCATTCCTCATTTAAACACTTCCATCCCGTTCACCCCAAGGAAGGGAAGAGAAAGAGGGACGAGACCTAAAACCTTGCCTTTTCTCCCTGGTGCTCGTGGCCTAGAGAAGGGTTCTGCAGCTCCTATCCAGCTCCCATCAGCAGGCATTGACAAAGGACGAGGTTTTCCTAAAGGCAACATAGAAGGTTATGAGGAATTACGTTAAGTTTAGGAAATCAATTTTTAAATTGATACTTTTCACAATTAAGCAAAGGGAGASATACAGCAATAAGGAGTTAAAATTGCAGAAAAAAAATATCAAGATACTTTGCCCCAGTTGTGGCTGGGAGAGTTAATTTTCTTCCTAGTAGCTGGTATAGTGCTGTGTTTTGGATTTAGTATGAGAATAACATTGATAACACACTAATGCTTTAGTTGTTGCTAAGTAGGGCTTACACTAGTCAAGGACTTTTCGGCTTCCCGTGCTCTGCCAGCAAGGAGGTGCACAAGAAGCTGGGAGGAAGCATAGCCAGGACGGCTGACCCAAACTGGCCAAAGGGATATTCCATACCATATGACATCATGCTCAGTATATAAGCTGGGGGGAGTTGGCCGGGGGGGCAGCGATCACTGCTCGGGGCTGGCTGGACATCAGTTGGTGGGTGGTGAGCAATTGCATCGTGCATCACTTGCTTTGTATATTTTTATCATTATTATTACTACTACTACTATTTTACTTTATTTCAATTATTAAACTGTTCTTATCTCAACCCACAAGTTTTCTTACTTTTACTCTCCTGATTCTCTCCCCCATCCCACCGGAGGTGAGGGGAGTGAGCGAGTGGCTGTGTGGTGTTTAGTTGCTGGCTAGGGCGACAACTTCCACTGGTGAATATAAGAAAGCAAAGTGCTGAGATTGAACAGCCACACTCTTGCTCATTTACAGCAGTAGTGGACATAAYGACCAAAAGTTATAACCAAAACACACATGGAAATGGCCAACCGTAGCAGCAGAGCCCAGCTGAATGATGTTCATTAAAGAAATAACAGCATTTAAGTGAAATTATTTCATATGTGGAATTTCATTCACATTCACAATTTGCACAGACTGCCCTTAATATCCACCAGGTCTAACACAAATTACTCCAAACTAACCAAAGCATTTATCATAACAGCAATCATGAAAGATGAATGAACTCACCATAGGACTGTGTTTTTTCCCTCATCTTGGCTGGTAGGATATTTGCTTCCATGGGATACCCAGGCAACTGATCTGAATCAGCAATAGTAAACCTTCGCCTTCGACTCTCCTGATCCAGAAAAGAATTGGGAGACTCGGCGCCCTTGGATCCAGGTAGTGGTTGACTGGGTTTGTTGCCTCCTCCATATACAAAACTCCCCTTTTCATCTCTGAAAGGACATTTCACTTCAGTTAGTAGCTTAAAAGAGTTTCACGCTACAGACATGAGTAGGTTTGAAAGATACTTCTAGCACCCAGTCATGCTCCTGACAACTGGCATTGTGCTGTAAACAAGCTGAAAAAAAAACCAGACAGGTGATGGAAGACTTCATTATAAACATATTTACCAAGGAGAAGAGAAAGCTACTCCCCTCATGCTAATGCACTTTCAATGAGCCAGTAATTTAACACACAGAGAAGTTTAGAGGTACCACTCCTGAAAAAGCTTTTGACAAATGAGACCATTCTGCCCTGAGGGTATCAAAGCTCCCGATTCACTGCCTGTTCAGTACACAGTTGTGACAGAGGAGTGCATAAATAGATTTATCCATGTCTGTGTAATGGCAACACCTATCACCTCCATCTGAGGGACTGTGCTTTTCAGTCATTATAAGAGCCCAATAACTGCCACTGAATATTCATCACCTTCTCTCTCCAAAAGTGAGACCCCCTTGAGATTTTCAGTAACAAATTCATAGTGTATATACGTACAATTTTGAGCAATTTCTGCAGGAACTCCCTTTTCAGAGCAATCCCTCATTCCAAAGGCCAGGAACAGCCATTTTTAGAACCAGTTCTTGTGAGTACTTTTGGAAGAAAAGCTACCCTCCAAGTTAAGATTTGCCTGGGTTTTTTTTACCCCTTCTCTGTAGATGCTACAATCTTATTGCTTGAAGCAACCATCAGCCAAGTCAGGCATAAAAATACACAGCTGACTGCCTAAGCACATACATACCCCAGTATTCACAACAGCCCCCTGGCCAGCGCATACCACCTTTTCCAGCTCCCCATCAAGAGCAATGCTAGAGCTCAGTGAATGGGAGGGAGCTATTTATGGAGATTCAGGGACTGAAAATTGCACAGAAGTGTTACACCACAACCAGAAGTGTTACACCACAACCATATGTACGCAGAGAGCTCTCCTACAACACCACCATGTGGAGACTGTGCTGTGGGGAGGGAAACCAGCCACTGCTCTTTGCCTCCCCAGTGTGGACCAGAGAAGATCCATGCCAGGAAGGGAAGAGAACAGGATGATGAGGGGGGRAAAAAAGAAACGATCACACAAATGCACCACAGTTTCAAGAGAAGAGCAAAACATCCAGAGGTGAAATTAAATAGCCAAACAGAAGACAAAGGAACTGCCCTTTCTCTTCTTCCTGGCTGCCACAGCTTCTCACGTTTGCTTTCTTTAAAACTCTAAGTCAAGAAGCCTTCCCTTTTCCACACATCATCCAGGACAAGTTTTACAGCTCACATTGCTACCTCCTTCTTTGTCAACAGGGATTCATTCAGGTCTAAAGGCATCTGAAGCTAGATATAATTTTGGGACTCTTTAGGAAAGATAAATAAACTGAGCACATGCACATAATTTACCAATGTGCTTGAAAAGTAACAATTTAAAGAAAAGACCAAGGCATTCTAAACTCAGCTGCTAAATCTATATGCTTGGTTTTATGCCACGAGATTTTTTTTTTTTTTTTTTTTAAGAACTGAGCACGCATAAACATGAAAAATGGGGAAAGAGCAGGTCAAGGTGGGTCCAACTTCAGTAAAGAGACCCTACCTTGGAAAAACCCTCTCTCCTGGCCACAGTACTGACCCAAAGACCATAGTAATACAACTTCTCTCTCTGTATCAGGCCTTATGTGACAGGAGGCAAGCTCTCCTCCCATATGAGTCCTGCAGCAAAAGATCAGAGTTTCTGTGCTGGGCTATCTATGGGTAACTTAAAGTGTCAGGGCAGGCCAGGAAGCATGTCTTCCCTGAAAACTCTCTTGTCCATCACCTTCCCAGGTCAGCTGGCAAGGTTCTGGCATGAGTCAACATGGACTTAAGAACAAACAAAAGCTAGCCATACCATACACCCACCCCACCCTACCCCCCTGCCTTTTGTGTACATTTGTCTGCATTTTTATAGTTTACACCACAGGATTAAAAAAAAAAAAAAAAAAAAAAAAGCTGAATGAATTGACTCTCCCTTCCCTTCAGTGGGAACATTCCTGTTTTATACAACTTGTAAGTTGAACAATTTAAAACAAGTTCTTTTCTATCCTAACTCCCACAACAGCTACTTAACAAAACCAACAACACAAAACAGTGGAAAAAGTTACAGACAAAAATGACTTCTTGCTATGTGCAGTCAGATTTAAACAAAATCAAAAAAATAATCCCACAACAAAATGAGGAATGACATCTGTTCATGTTTTGGGAACAACTCTGATCGATGTGGCACACAATAATAAAATCTATTACGATCCTGGTAGTTTATGCATTTAAGCATCAGCTTAAGCAATCCTATGCATTTAAGCAACTAGAAGAAAGTCTGTGACATCTGCAATTTCCTCAAGCTAATCTGCACAGAGCTCTAACAGCAAGCCAGCTCAAACAAGTGTAATAAAGGAGTTTTTTGTTCAGTAGTGCATGTTTATTTGCATACCGAGGAGAATATGGAACAGCTGGTGGAGGTGGTATGTACAGATCCAAAATGGCTGGCTTCTCTTTTTTCAGTGAGGTATCCATGGTGCTTTCTGGTGACTGGGTTGAAGTTGGCGGAGGACTGGTCTGAAATGTTAGACAGCTATCAAACATCTGAGCATTGATTTATCATTCACAAAAAGATAATTCAATAATCAATAGTACCATTTCATTCCCTAGTGAACTACTATTTCTATGCTTAATAAACACACTAAAAATTCTTAGCATTTACATTTTCCTCCACCCCCAGTTTTGGCTAGCTTTGCAGTCCCTCCTACAGAAATCCTATCACAGGTAATGCATTGCTCAAGAATATTTTGCTCCTTCCATTTCTATTTTTCCTGCAAATTCCATAGACAGAAAAAGCAACAGAGACAAAACCCCTTCTTCTATTTTTAGATCCATTAAAAGAATGCAATTCATTAAATACAGATACGATCTGCAACACTTAGAAAGCCAGCTCACGCTACCCTTATTCCATACAGTCCAATGCCTGAGGCACGGGCAGGAGTATGGTAAAGTTCACCACAAATTGCATCAAGGGATATAACTAGGGTAAGGGAAGCAAAGGAAAAATATATTTGGTATTGCTCATCTCAGCACGTTTGCCATTTTGCTCTTTGCAGCTCACTTCTATGTCCGCAGCATCTTGCCAGGCTCCTGTCTGCCTCTAGGAGAGCAAAGTCTTGAAGGACCCTTTCACGTTTGTCAGGCAAGAGGACTGCACTCTCCCCTTTTTGTGAAGGGCCTGCCCAGGCTTTCACTCTGGCCACTCAGTTAACGGCACCCCTGCACAATCATCTGCCTTTTACTGGTCAGTATGTTGGAGCCCAGAACTGTCTACAGGCTTCTCTAATCACTCATTCCCCCAAGGAAACGCTGCTTGGCACAGCCTATATCCCAGCCCACCTTAGCTCTTTACACCGGTAACACAGTCCTTGCTTTGGGTAACCCTGGAAAACTCACAGGGTGCTGGTTTTTTTCCTTTGGCTCTGATTAAATGACAGGCACGATGCCACAAAAACAAGACATAGGCATTGGTAAAAGGAAGGACGAGAAAGGAGTCAAGTGCACATCTTCTACCCAGTTTGAGAGAAATCTGCCTGCATCAAGACTTGCGCTTCCTAATACAACAAGCCATTCCTCAACATTTAAGAGTTATCAACATCACTTTCTCTGTCTGCTCACTACACAATCTGTGAACTGCCCAACAACCAAATCTTATTTAAACAAGTAGTTTAAATAACTTCTTGAAAAAACACTCACTTTCCCACCCTTCACCAGACTAAAAAGAGGACAAATATATGGAATAATCTAAGTTATTTCAGCAAAAACGTATTACTGCTAAATAGAGGAAGCACTTATTACTCCATGCTGATGAATTCCATACATATCAGCGGTTTCAGGAGTTTTGCCTCAGATAAGTTCTCCCAGTGGCACACAGACTGATTAAAATACTCAACACACCTAGTCTCTTTGTGTATCAAGAGTGCAGTTATCTGGGGGAAAAAGAAGGAGAAGAAAGGAGGCAAGAACGGAGAAGAAAGGAGGCAAGAACGGAGAAGAAAGGAGGCAAGAAC
>JAYKAV010003343.1:502261-514050 GCA_035582835.1 Phoebastria nigripes
GAGAAGAAAGGAGGCAAGAACAGAGAAGAAAGGAGGCAAGAACAGAGAAGAAAGGAGGCAAGAACATTTTCCCTTTTATCTAGGAACATGAAGAGGACAGCCATTTCACCTAACCTTACTTGACCTATACTTAAACATGAGTACCTGGGAGCATTTCTGGTATGACATTACAGTGGAGCCAGCAGCCTCTCACCTGCACCAAGGGTGGTTTCCAGCGCAGGTTCTTTAGCGGAGCGGGAGTGAAATGGAAAGAGCCGGTAGGACGTTTCTTAAGCAGCAGCCTAACTCCAGAAGGATTCTCTCGCAACTTTGCCACCAGATTTTTTAGTTGCCATCCAACCTGGAAGAGAATAAAGACATCTTTTATTTAGTATTGCTTTTCTGAAAGCGAACAAACAAGAAAAACCCAAATCCCCCACGTCAAACTGTCTGTTTTAACATGGAACCTAAAGAGAGAAAAGAGATCCAAAAAAGCCAGAATGAAGAAAAAAATTGGAAACCTTTTTTGTAAGGTTGTTTTTTGGTTTGTTTCAAAGAAAGATCTCTACTTAAGCTGTAAATTAAACACTGAGATATCACGCAATGCTCTTTATACCTCAGCTCCGGTCCTAGAAGGATRCATGGATGTGCTCAAATTGAGTAACACAGGGATTCACAGTGAACTACTTTTGTCATGTTTCTTTCTCTCATTGAAAGGCATTGCTTACCTGCACTAAGCAAAAATGTAATAATTTTATCTAAGTTCCCAGATGCAAACAATTTGACAAATACTTGGGGTTCTTTTAAACCCATTTTTATCTGCATTTCAGTAGATTGTAACAATGCATTTTAAAACAGGCCTTAAATACAACATGAAGTATTTTAATATGATGCATGCAGCATTTAAACATGAAATATTGCATATTTGTTTTATCAAAATATTGCAAAGAATAAAATTTGTCTTGAAAACAAGATGTTAAAAAGCCTCAAAGATTTCAACAGGAAAACACCAGAACCACCTCCTGACCCCATCCATTCAGAACCTGTGGGGGGCGACCTTTGCAGAGCAAGCATAAGGGAAGGTTGGTAAGGCTGTTTGTTACTAACCACAGTTTGCCGATTAACCTGGATCACTTCATCACCAGCATGAATCTTCTGAGATCGATCAGCAGGGGACTACAAAGAGGAAAACAAGAGGCATGTGCTTCAGCAGGCTTTCTTCTCTCCCATAACAACCCCCACCAAGGTAAGTCAAAGGTTGTATCTATAATGAAGAGCATTGCTGAAAATTTTCGCACAGCTAGATCACACATTACATCTGTGGATGACTTGAGAAAYGCAAACGAATTCAACTTATGATTTATTTTTTATACTGGGGGAACCACAAGGAAAGGGAGAAGGCATAGCCTACATCTGTCACAGGCCAAATTGTACTTAAGTCATGGGACGGTCTCCACTGTCCTTTTGCCTCCAGTTTGTACTGTAGTTTCAGGCAGCAGCGGGAGAGGACTGAAGAAAAGACTTCTGTCCTAACACAGCAACTATGTTAAACTTGGCTTTCAAATAAATGTATACTGATTTAAAAAAAAAAAAAAACACTAAGATTTTGAACATACAGAATAAAGGACCAAAAGCCCTCCAACCCACAAAATAGATCCATTGCACTTTCACTTTTTGTTTCCTAATGTAAATAAGAGCTACCAAGTTTAATGTGAAATTACCTGCCTGCATCATCAAGGTCAACAGATAAAAATATATGCTTGCACACATCAAGTGTGCATAGACAGGTATTTTTCAAATACCTGTCTAATAATAATACACCTTAAAATACCATTTTCTTGGAACAAAAACCAAGCTCTGAGGAACCCTTAGCAAGGAACAGCTAAATGTGTCAATATGTATTTAGATTTATCTAGGGCTGGTGCCCTGCACCACCTATCATTGCAGTTATTAAAAACGGTCCCGCTGCTATAACACACCAACTCTGACCAGCCTTGACAACACCCAAAGTGCACAGGCATACCACCTTAGTATATTGCACCCCAGTTGTCACAGGACAACTGCTCCTCCCATTCCCCCCACCCCATGAGTAACCACCTGGCAGAAGGCCAGCTTTTCCTAGGGACTCCAGAACTAAGCACTCTGATTAAGGACTCCCTTCTCCTCGTCATCACACCTTCAGAGCTCAGTAACTTTTTTATTAGAGGGAACTGTAGSAATAAACAAACAGTGCAACAAGGGAAGAAAACATGGGGGAATTTGTGGGAGGCTCCAGCTATCATGAGTAACCCCATTTCTTCATTGTCTTCTTGCTTCCTCTGAGAGGAAATGCCTCTGTGGAAGGCTGCATATATATGAGTCAACCAAGATCATGAAAAAATGCTGGGCCAAAGTCAAGTTTGTGAAAAACAAAGCTCGTTTCAAGCTGTCCTTTGGGCGATCAACAGCCCGTCTGGGGGAGGGTGGGGGACCTTTGCACAGAGGACTCCTACAAGAAGTGCCAGCTAGCACAGCAGACACTGCAATCGCATTGTGAGAACGGAGGAAAGAGCAAAGTTTAGATCTAGGCCAACGTGACGCAGGAAGTCACAAGCAGGACGGCACAACTGCGGAATCCTCTTGGCTGACTGGTATCAAATGCATGGACTTCCCCAGCCCTTCCAATGTACAGTACTGTTAATTTTGGGGTGCAATTCCACTGCACTCCAACACACCGGCTTCTGGGGATAGCTACTAAAATACCATTCCAAACCTATCAAGAAAATTGACCTAAGACCCAGCCTGGGTCATCTAAATGATCCCACGCCACCAGAAAGACATCAGTTGTTTGCAGATCTCTCAGTCACTTGTCAAGTTTTGTTGCTCCAAAGGAAAGAGTTTCCCCAAAGGAAGAGCCAGTGTTCATGAAAAAGCAGACGTTTAGGTCAACACTCAAAGCTATAGAAGCAATACAGCCCCGCTCCTGGCCTCCAAAATGAGATCTATATGCACAGGCAGTTTGTTGGCAGGCAACATTACACCCCTTCACATTTATTGGATGTTGAAATTGCTGTCAAAGTGGACTTGGTCTCTGTTGCAGATCCTATACGGAGTTATGCCAGGGCAATAGCATAAAAGCTAGAAAAGTTTTCAGTTTTCACTCTGAACTGCAAGCACAGATTTCCACCCACTCCTCCCTGGCCCCTGGATGTGGCAGGGGTACAACTAGAACCACTGGTTCTTTCCTATTCACACACAAAAAAAAAAAAAAAAAAAAAAAAAAAAAAAAAAAAAAAAAGCGCATCACTGCAAAAGCCAAGCTCCTCTGCTCTTTTTTCTTTCAGCCACTGCTCCTGTAGAGCAGCATGCCTGACAACACCACAGCATCACCCGCCAGCCTCACCTGCTGGCCAGAGGTCCACTGCCACTGCAATGACTGCCCAGAAGCCTTTCATACAGTCTCAGCTACAGAGAACTCATAGTGCAAGAATAAAACAAGCAACCATCCRCAGCAAAGAATACAGTTGCCTATCACGCCGACCATTTCCTTCCAGCAGACCGCTCTTAAAAGTCTTACTTTTTCGTAGTCTTTTTACTCTGCAAGGTAATTTTGTCACTGGACAGCTCATTAATTTCATTACTCATTACTGAATTTAGCACACCACCACCTAAACGTTCCCATTAGGGAAGATTGCCTTTGCCAGCAGAGAGCAAATACGTTCAAGACTTTGTTAAGCAAGGTACCGTAAGCACTCAGAACAGCAGATACGGTAACTTATTAAAGCAATTATTTTAATGCCAAGCATTTGAACTAACTCATGTACTTGCAGAAACTGGTTTAATTAGACTAACAGTGAAACATGCAGACATAAAATATTTACAAATTGTGGATAAACAAATGATGCATCACACAGTATTTAAAGCAGTAATATCATGAAAGTCGTATGTAAAACAGCAAAAAGTAGTAAAAAAAAGTCAAACTAATTCAATCAAAGCTACTGTCAGATAGCCTTAGTTAATCTACATTTACTTCACTTACGTTTTCTGTAGTTCCAGTAATTACATGTAATCCATCATAAGTTGATTTGATGTACATTCCCTAAATGTAAGTAGAAAATGAAAAACAAGTTTAAAGGCAAAAAAACCGCATAACTTATCTGATTAAACAACTGTTGGCAACAGACTCAAAACATTATTAAAAACACTTAACAATTCACACACTTCCCTAGAAAAGTGTGTGGTCTAATATTACAACATTCTAAACCTCTTCACAGATCACTTTTACTGTAATTAATTATAATATTTATAATGTCTTAAGAAAACTAATATATGGAATGCAATTTAGAAACACTGTCTGGTTGGTAATACCAAACACTGCTGGTTTTGCTGCCTTGTTGGTCTTTGGCCTTGAACAAAACTTTATTTCCTTACTACCCTGTCTGTACTAGAGAATTACCGGTTTTACTAGATGGCCACCAGCTCTCTCCATACAAAGCACACTTACACAGGTGGGCTAAAATATTGCCTACATGTTCTTTTACAATTTCTCTTGGCAAGTCAACATACAGACTGCCTTGTAACCACAATGCTGACATAAGCAATAAAAGCTGTGGCAGAACTAAGTATTTGTGGCTGTATATGCTAATGCTGAGTGCGAATGCAAGGACAAACACAGATGAAGTGGGTGTTGACCATATGAACAGCAAACTAAAGATCACCAACAGGCTGTTAACTAATAATTGCATAGATTTCCCCACAAGAGGYGACCAGTACATTGGTTTCATCATTTATGAACAAATACAGCTCTACTTTTCCTACCTACATCTGTCGTTAGAAGCACTCACGCTGAGCTGTACAGAACTGGATGTTACTCAGGAGTCATAGGCAGCTTATCTGCCTGAAGTTACCACACTTGCTTAGACATACAAGGAAAAATACAAGATTTTTTTGCCCCTTCCTCTCCAGCCAATTCCCTTCCCTGTTTGCCTGCCGGTACCCAACTGTGTGCACCTACCTCCTCGTTTCTTACTTAGTCCAAGCTAGGCTGACTTTGCTTCACTGTAGCTTGTGCATTAACAAAGAGGTCCCCATAAATTCAAGAATGCATGACTGATTCAGTCAAATCCAGTGGCCTAGGTAAAACTACATAGTACAGTAAGACTGTAAAGCTTCCTCTAACAACGTTCATCTCTTCTGCCTTCAGGGCCGGGGGTTGAATACAAATGCACTTAAGAATTTAAATTCCCTCCAACTCATTCTAACATGTCTGTTCCCCAGCCAGAAAATCCACCAAGATTTCAAACTCAGTTTCTTATGACCAGCACTCAGCTAAGCAGCATCCACTGAACAAACTAGACTCAGTAACGTTACACAGCCACTGAACATTTAAAAGGATTTCTCATATTCCTGCTAACAGCAAACCTCAAAAATCCTAGTGTCCTTCACAATCTTGCTATAAACACGCGTAAAAATGTATCTTTCAAAAACACAAATACCATTTCTCATCACCTTGATAAATGCCCCTCCACCCCATCCCTGGAAAACAGCTAGCTAAGGTAACCTGCAAAAATTAAATGACTGATTTCACAAGCATCTGTAAATTCCCCAATACCCTGATTAAGACACAAATCTGCAATACTTCACCATCAAAAACTCTATTTGGGATGAAACCAACATGCATACCCATCTCTGGCAGCCACTCCAGCATACCACCTGACAATTAACTTTCAGAGTTCTTCCCCATGCCTCCTCCTGTTCCTCATAGGATACTAATGGTTTTGAAATATCTTGCTATACACACACATGCAGTGGCTCACAAGACTACCTATTAAACACTGGGGACATCAGGACACTCCAGAATCAGTACTTACCAGGCCTTCCCCAGGTTTAATGTTGGTTAAATGAACCTCCTCCAGACACGCACACTGGCTCATCAATGGATCTGTAGTTGATCGGATGGCTTTATCGCAAATGCCATTTAAAGTCTTGGCCTACAATGAGAACATACAAAAAACAGTTACAAAATTTCTCTCCTGGCTTCTTCCTCTTTCAGTTTTCAAAATGGAAAGGAAATGAGTTCTAAAACTTGGTCCACTAGTAACACGTAGTTAAGAATCACCGAAATAGAAGATTTATTTGTACAGATCTATTCTACAGCATGTTTATTCTCTTACTGGAATCTAGTACAAACAACCAGTTTCCATTAGTGCCATCTCATCATCGCTAACAGATCCCGACACATCCTCTGTTTAAAAAAATAAACACAGAAAACACAGCAAAAACATTGGGTTTGGGGTTTGTTTGCTTTAACCAAAATATAGCCCATTAAAATATTGAAACATTTTGATGATTCCTTGTGGGAACAATTGACAGTTTTTCATATTATTCTTTATTTCTGCTATGAGAATAAAATTGGCCATGTGTCAGAAAAAACAAAGTGCTGGCCGCTGACTTACCTGCATAAAGCTTTACAGTATAAGGTAGGACACCTAGCACTTAAGCATTTAGCGTAACTTCTCTCCACTGTGCCTCTAAGCTGACCTCTTCTGGAATGCTTACACAGGCAAGGTTCATATTTCCTTTTGACCAAAACATAACTGATCCTAAGCCAACATTAAAACTAAAGGCGAATTCTGACCTTGCGTGTGTCAGTGAAGTCAGAGGCAGAACTGCTTTGCCCTGTAGAACTTTTAACTAGTAGAATGGCTACTTAATCAGAAAAAAAAAAAAAAAATCATAGTCCAAAAATCTGTGCTGTCCCTACACTCACAAATTTCATTAATGCCCCACAGCGTGTTTTGGGTCTTGACATTAGYTGAAAAAATGCTGAAATTCAAAGTAGGTTACAAAAGCTTAAAAGGAGAGGGAAGGGAGGATTAGTACACAGTACAGTCGTTAGTTATACACAATTTGGGAAACAGCAAGGTAAGCCACCTTTCACAAGGGGTTTGAATCCTTCAGTCAAAGTAGACATACATAATTACAGGACGGTGGAAGCTGTCTCGTAGGAAGACATTGGTTTAGATTACAATGGTCCCTGGAAACAATAGTTCCAACGTTTTTTGTTTTGTTTTACATCAGATTTATAGAGCAGCAATAAAATAAATCACAACAATGCTTAAGTGTGAATGTGAGGAACTGCTCAAACAAGGGAACTCCCAACAACAATACCTACTTCCAGAGTGGGTGTGCACAAATGGAAAAAGAAAGATGCAAAAAACTCCCTTTTACGTCGTCTCATTATTTATGGACAAAATTATTTTTAGTTATTGTGCTACTAAATTCCTAAGCATCTATGAGCTAGCGGAAGGCCTTATCAAAGAGCACAGCCTGGTTCATGTCAAAAGCAGGAAGCGATGATTAACTGATTAAAAAGCATTCCATTACGCTCCTCGTTTGGTCACAAGGCTGCTTCAAACACCACTGAAAACTCAAGCTCAAGTATAATCAGAGACAGAACTTCAGTTCTGTGGCAGGGCAGTTCTTTTACATGAAGCAGCTTAATAAGGCATAGTGTCTGCTTATTAGGCACTAAATACACATCACAGGCATAATTGGTTTATATAGCCTACGATCATTCTACGCCTCCCTTGAAAATCTGAGGTCTAAATTCTCTTGAAAAAAATAGCTGTGCAATGAAACTTTAAGGAATACTTGACTCCGTGCTATTACACACACTACCCGTCTGTTCAAATTTCTTTGATTTCCTCTACAGTAAAAAATATTCACCAAACAGCCCATAACAATGTTTACTTGCATGATATGCTTGTATGTGTGGGATTGGAAAGCTATTGTCAGTACAGTCAGCGTAGAAGCCACCGAAATAAATGTGAATGCAGGCAGCTGAGTTTCAACAGAAACGTGTACTTACTACAGTCTGAACTTTATCTTCCATGTCAGCCACAGTGCAGTCCTAAAAACAAAACAAGGACAAAAGCCCTACATTAACAAATAAACATGTAAACACATTATCTCTGAAAACTCTGCAAAACTGCCACTTTAACCTCGAACCAAAATACAGTTATTCATGCTGCAGGGATTAATCAGATTAGTTTCACCCAGTAGGGCTCAAATGTACTGTTAAACAACTATTTTCTGGCCCTGGTAGAAAGCAATAATAAACCTTGAAAACTAAGAGAACATGGGATTCAATTACAGCAGCAGACTTTTCCAGAAAGCAGAACCCTACACAATAAAACTAGACTCTCAGAAGGCTGGGCACACGAGCTTGCCTTATACCAATAAACCCCAACTCAGGCTCCTCTGTCCCAGGCATCAAAATGGATCTAAAACATATTGTTAGAAATAGCATAAAAAGTGATTTTTAAAAATACACTATCAGTGACATTCCTGAGGGCCAGAGGACTGCACACAAAGCATTATTTACACAGCCCAGGTACAAAAGTCTTTGAACTGAAACAAGTTCATGTAACAGGCTACAGAAGGTGTCATTGTTTTCTGCAAGAACAGCTGAACTAGAGAATGGTATTAGATTCTCAGATTGAAAAGTTGAAACAGCAAGTAATTAATGAAACAAGATTTACAATATCTATAAGGAGAAAAACCCCAAGCCCCAAGATTTAAACAAGCTTAAATTCTAAGATATTTGCCACTGACATTTCAACCTGCGTAACTACCACACAATGCCTGATAGATGCATCCGGGAGCTGTGAATTGAAGCTGTTCTGTATTTCTGATCATCCTCAACACTTCTTCTGTTCCTTCCTAGCTCTATTGTATGCTTTTAAAGACAGAAGTCCAAAAAAGCATATAGTCCTCCAGATATGGACACACCAGGGATATATGCTCAGCTATGTTCTCTCTTACGTTTTCATAATAACTCCTTAACACTCTGTTCACTGTTGTGATGACCACCAAGGACTGAGGTCACACTTTTTACAGCCTGTCACCAAAAGCTTCAAGACTTTTCCTGGACACTACTACCAAATTTTGACTCCATCATTGTGCATCAGCATCATTTTTCTCTGCTAAATATATCTGCATGAATCAATAGTGAATGTCACCTACCATCATGCAGCCCAGTTGCTCAGTATTGCAAAGTCCTTCTGCTCCTCTTCATTTTTATTTACACTAATTATTATTTTATCCTTAAAGTTTGCCACAAAACTTCAAGAAACAATGAAGTAAACTCTGTTCCTTGTATCTATATAGCTGTGATTAAAGTGAACTGGAATCTTATTACATTCCAGTCTTGCCTTATTATTCACCCATTTTCACACATCATTTATGATTACACAGAGTAATATAGGTTGCACGAGAGCCACACTGCTTTCTTCTACACTATGAGAACTGACCATTTATTCCTATACTCTATTTCCTAAGAAAGACTTCTGACCTCTAAAAACTCATCTAAAGCTTTTTCAACTGTATCTCTCTTTTCCACATGTCAGTAGACTCCTTCAGATCATTCTAACATATCTGCAGTGTCCCAGTACAAAATAGTGTTGATTCACCAATCCCATTCTTTATTATACCTCATATCAAATTGGCAGAGAAGTACTCTGACGCTTTTTAAAAGGCTAGGGTTGTATTCGCCAACCTCCATTCCCCTGCCATCAAAGGCTGATTTAACTGACAGATTAGACACCATTTTTAGTAGTTTTATTAATACAGTTCAGCAATCTCACATCTCAGTTCCTGTAGCACTCTTGGGTGAACACCATCTGCTGCTAGAAACACTTACTGTTCTGCTTCACAATCTGCAAATCTGTAGCTGCAAATCACTGACTTTCTGCAATTGCACACGCAGCGCCCAAACAAGAAGGGCATTCAGCAGCAAGCCAAACTTGCGTGCCTTTGAACTTCTAATAGCCAGACACTATCCTTTCACAATGATCCAACTGATATAACTGGGTGTCATCATAGCTTGACAACTCACAGGATGTTTCTGTCCTTTGACATCATCCCCCCAAAACAGGGAGAGAATCACCCATGTCACAGGACATAGTTCTTCAGAGTTCAAACAATATATGGCCATGGACTAATGGCTATGAGCAAGTTGGGCAGGAGCTGAAGCGCATACACAGTGCTTCACAGCCAAAGCAGTGGCACATTGTCAGAATGGTTTAGAAGACAGGCAGTATTATTCAGAGCACAAAATTACCTCATTTGCCGAGACTGCCACAGTTGCTACGTGTCCTTTTAGCTATTACCAATATGAGTGCTCATCACATAACTGATAATTGGAAAGTTTTGAATCAAAACACTGTGGTCTCACACTACTACCAGAGGAAGCCTGGCAAGCGGGATTTGTATCGTAAAGGTGGCAGCTCCTTCCATTACGTGCAGCATTTCTCATCTGATGGCTAAAACGCTCTGTATGGGACAAGACTAAGAAGTCTGCAAGCACGGATATAATAACCAGAGTCATAGTTTTGTTTAGAATTAGCACTGATAACTGTTTTTCAACATGTTGTTTGGAACTTCAAATGCAAAAACTAACCCTATTTCCATTAAAGCTCAAGAAAACATGAGCAGCCTGTCTAGACTACTGTAGTCGTGTAAGACACAGCCAACAATAGTAAAATTAGAAATTAAGTGAACAAAAAAACAACCTCAGAAAAATGGACAACTTGAAACTGACCTTCATGGACCTTCGAAGTTTCAAGTAAGCTTTCATTTCCACATCTGCCTTCCAATTAGCACTCTGCACACAGCAAGCACATTACTTCCCCAAACACCCCCCTTCCTTCCCTTTTGGAAAGCAAAGAGGAAAAGAAATCAGCTGACCTTCTGAACAGTAGTAGTGAGATCCAAGCAGAGCTGAATGATTCTGTTCTTCATTGATGAGAAGTCAGCAATACCTGTAAATGGGGTCCTGCAACACGAGAAAATTCCCCTTAGACTGAAGGGACCAATCTTCTCCCATTCTACCTTATCAGCGAGGAACAGCATGTGAGAGCAAGAGCTGTAACTCTGACATCCACACAAGTGTGAGGACACAGTTTTACAATATAAATATTCCTGACTGCATAGTCGCGATCCCATCCTTCCACCAAAATTTGTGAATGTCTAGCCCTGCGGTAAGCAAGTTCAGAGAGCAAAACCAGAAGAAACGGTCAATTTTCCAAACTACAGTTCTCTCAGCTGCATGCTCAAGTCAGATCACACTGACTGTGTTGTAAAAATCACACCCTTGGGTTTGCCAGTGAGTACATTTCTAAGTTCCAAGTCTTTGATTACTAAACTCAGACTGGAGAGAAAAAAAAATTTTCTCTAAAAGAAGAAAAATGGATTTTCACATTTGACACTCAGAGGTGCAGTGAGGATCAATCTTAGAAAAGGATCATTATAGGTAGGGCAGCTTTAGAGCCTATAGAGTCTCACCTCAGATCTGCCAGACAGCTGAAAGGGCTAGAAGCGGGGTTCAGAAGCAACCCCAGCAGGTTTGGAAATAGACAGACCAGCCGTCTTGCTGACGGTGAGTTGCAGAAGAAATTTAGGGCGAGCTGCCAGCAACAGGGTGAGAGGAGAGGACTCAGTGAGAGGCACAAGCTGTTAACATCACTGCCTGGACACAGAACCAACTCCTTGCTGGAGAGTGGGGATATTGAAGGATGAAAGCTCTTCTTGCTGCCGGTCCCTGTGCAGCTCTCCTCCTAACCTTCCTTCTCAGGAAAGCTGGCAAGGGGCTTGAGAATTTACGTTCATCTGTTATCACGGACAGCATCCCTGCCAGCATCCAACTGGCTCTGTTGCCTGTTTGCTTCCGCTGCAGCTGTCACAAAACAACTCTGGCTCTTGCCAGGAAATAAAGAATTAAAGGAAGGGGAAAAAAAAAAAAAAAAAAACGAAACAAGACTTGCATTGTA
>JAYKAV010003343.1:514065-530855 GCA_035582835.1 Phoebastria nigripes
AAAAAAAGAAGGAAGGAAAAAATAAAAGAAAAAAAACAAAAACAGGCAGAGGGAGAGTCTCTCCTGCTGCCCAGTTTTCAAATCGCAGAGCTAAGGCCACAATTTCAGCAAAACATTAAAAATTCTTTTAGAAAGGGACCTGCCAATGACAAGTAATTTAGAAGGGGGGAGAGGGAGAGGAGGAAGTCACGTGTATGAGAAACTGACCTGAACAGGAAGACTCCTACTTTTACAAATACCAGTTTGGATGCAATGTTAACAGTTTCACTGGTTTTTAGCAAGAGTGGAAGCGCAAGAGTAGACACCCTAGATTAAATTTGTCCACTAGAGGCCTTCTGGCAACACAAAAAAGGGGTGAGCGAGATCAAGATCTTTATACCCAAGCACCTAGAAATTGCCCCTACAAGGAGAAGCAATTCATTTTAGCAGTAAATTAAAATATAAAGATTTTATTCTTACCTGTCCAACCACGCAAGCAAGGCTTTCGCAGCACCAATAAGCTCTACCACAGAAGTAAGGAATTCATTGGGGGGCTTGCGAGAGGTATTTCCATCATAATTTGAACTTTTCCTACGGCTGCTGATGTAATTTTGCAGATTGTTGGATGATGCTCGCAGCTTGAGAACCAGGTTCTTCATATTGTCTGTTTCAAGGCCATAGTTCTGCAAGGAATATTATTAAGCTTGATAAATCTCCCGAGTCCTATTTATTATACCACAAGTTACAAGCTCATATGGGTTGAAAGGTCTAAGGATTTGCCCCATTTTAAAATGCCTTCTAAGATTTGTTCTACACTACAGCCACTAAAGAATACTTTTGTGGGTGCCAAACCCCCTCAGTTTCTGACATTAATGAGATTTGAAGACACTTAAATCAGAATGAAGTCCAAATGTCCTATCAGATGTCATTTACCTTTAAAACGTAGTTGGAGTAACAGGATTGTGCTGGTTTTCTTTTTGTTAAAAGAAAGCAAATGCTGTTTTTTCTTAAAATGTTTTCTATACTGTGGTACATAAACACTGAAGTAACATTTCATTCACAACTAAAGATAAGTTTAATCTGGCAAGAGATAAAAACATCAACAGGAAGCAAATGTAATTTCACAGTCAAAAGCTGGAATAAATATTTGGATCACAAGTTTTCAGTAACTGTGCTCCTTGATTACAGCAGTGCAATTTTTTGCAAGTTTGAGGACTGCATTAACACTATACATAGTCATTAAAACCATTCTTAGACATCGTATTTTTCATTCAACAGCATCTTTATAAAAATTTTTGAAACCTAAAAAATCTGTAAGTCCTGCCTGTAACTTCAACTTTATAAATTCAAATACAACCAAACCACGCTCTGTAAGATTAAAAACCAATTGTTTTAAGCAACACATCGATCACCTCATTCCAAACATGTCAGAAGTGCTGCACTATATCTGTTCTGAAGGCAACTCAATTTTGTAATCAAGATTTTCTTCTTTTTGCTGTCAGTGTGCAAACATTTGAATTATGTAGCAATATGTTGCTGAGTATCTTTGCTTTTGAGTTATCCCACCTTGCAAAACCTCTGTGGGCATCTTCTGAAAGTTAAGTCCCAGGCAATGCTTAGCTCTTTTAGAGTGAAAATTCCTACTTCTCTTAAAAAAAACAAACAAACAAAAAAAACCACACCAAACAAAAACAACAAAAAAAAACCCAAAACAAAAAAACCCAACCACCCACCCACAAACAAAACAGCAACCCACAAAAACAAAACGAAAAAGCCCACCCAAAAATACAAAAAGCCCCTGCCTTTCTCTATTCTTTTGCTGCTGCAGATTCTTGCTACCAACCTCCAAGTTCCATAGTTTAGTCAGCTATACTATCTACTCTTTCTCCTTTCCCCCTCAAAAAACTAAAGCAAATCTTAATTCCATTCAATTCCAAGCTTCCAGGGGTTCCCAATGCCTCCATTCAGGACTACAGCATCACCCAGGCTGGAGGGGAGCTCAGGAGCTCTCAGTCCAACCTCCTGCTCACGGCAGGCTCAGCTGTGAGCTCAGACCAGCTTGTTCAGGGCTTTATCCAGTCAGGTCTTGAAAACCTCCAAGGACGGAGACTGCACAACTTTCCTGGGCAACCTGATCCACCATCTGACTGTCCTCAGGGTGAGAAAGTGTTTCCTTAAACCCAGCCTGAACCTCTCGTTTCAACTTCTGCCCAAAGTCTCTCATTCTCCCGCCATGAACAGCCCAGCTCTGTCATCTGCCAAACGCATTCCCCCCACGGTAGGTGCTGAGGATCTGCTGTCAGGCCTCCCTGAAGCCGTCCCCAGGCTGAAGAAGTCCCACTCCCTCAGCCTCTCCTCACGGGTGAGTACTCCAGCCTTGACCAACCTGGTAGCCCTCCACTGAGCTTGCTCTGGTTTGTCCACATCTTTCCTGGACTGGGGGCGGGGGGCATATGTGCTGAGTGAAGGGCGATAATCACTTCCCTCCCTCTCCTGGCCATACTCCCATCAACGCAGCCCAGGATGCTGCTGACTTCTTTGCTGCCAGGGCACACTGCTGGCCTGTGGCTCCATTCCCTCCACGGTCAAGCATCCATAAAACAGGCTGAAATATCTTAGATTAAGTATTTACAAAAGATGAAACAGAAGCTTTGTCCCAAAGAAACCCACTAGTGTAAGGAGAGGTTTCAGCTACTCAGCTACCTTTAAAATACCTACCACCTCCTATGGGTAAGATCCCAGTGGGTAAGTTACACAAGTGCCTCCCTCCTCCCCCTGAGGGCTCTTGGCAAGGAAGTACCCTTAAAGTGCAGCCAGCAGTAGGGGTTGAGAGGATATATCCAATTAAAAAAACGCCACTGTTGCAACAGCAAAGGATATCCTTAAATTTTCCAAGATCACAGAGAGGGAAAGATTTGGATTACTAAACAATGTTAGAGTACTTGCACACTGTCATGTGTGAACTTATCACCTTTTAACAAAAAAAAACCAAAAAAACAAAAAAAAAACCAAACCAAACCAAAACAAAACCAAAAAAACCCACACAACCACCAAGAGCATCATTCAGATGCATTTTCTGCAGTTAGTTTTCTCCTCCTCACAGGACACTCCATATTAGTCTACTTTTGGAGGAATACTTTTTCACCAGTAGGTCTGGATGTGGGGTAAGTTCCTGTGACCACAAGAATTTGAAAGTAGCCACATGCCAGAAATCTCCCCCTGTTTTAACGGGGGAATTAGAGGACACTGACTCCCCTCCTTCCATAAAGGGACAGAAAATACAAAAGATTTTTTTCTGTACAGTGGTATAACCACCTAATCACTGGTCAGAACTTGAGAGTCTTCATATATTTAAGTATCTCCAGGTCTGTCTTTCTGTCATTCAGGTGGACAAATTGTGTCCACCACCTGTGGGTGTCTGCAATTAGAGATTGCAGCATTTAAGAGGACACGTGTTGATATACCAGGTCAGCTTTTTGGCTTTGGCCCTAAAACATTCACATATTCCTTATCACACCTCTTTCACCTTATTTATACAGCAGGTCAATCCGGTGTGACTTTTCCAGTTCAGCTAGTTTTTAAATAATTCTCTCAAGTAGTTCTCAGTTTTGAGGTGGACTTCAGCAACACAGGTGTTGCCTCTGGAGATATAGGGGCTCCAGCTTATGACTGCAACTGGTCTCCCCAACAGCCTATCAAGAGCACATCACAGCCAAGCTCTCCAGTCACTGCACTAAGCTTTCCTACAACTTCCCCCAGAGACTCTACGGAGTGCACCTGAGATATCTAAACCAGCAGTCTGTGCTCTAGGAGAAGTCCTGGCTAAGCACTACGCCTATCCAGCACAACAGGAAGCATGCAGCTCTTCAGTACAGGTGACCRAATTCTCCAACTACAGATCATCCCTGAGGGATGAACTTCCCCAGAACAAAGGGTCATCACAACCCAAACCACCTCAGCTCCAGGGGCAAGYCACTCTCCTCACCTGTTTGCTCCAATACACAGAAAACATTATACCCCTTCACCAGATATTGCAATGTCTCTATCCAAGCTGACACTATCTTGACCACCTCTCACATAATTACCTATTTCTGCTGTTTTTCTGCTCCTTCACTTGCAGTGTCCTCTCTGTTGGGAAGGCTGGTTTGGGGAACTAAGCCATTCAAAAAAAATATATTCCCTCTTCTACTGTCGTGTGCTCTCAGCTGATTTAGCTCCCTGAGCTCACCTCAGGGTCAGGTGAGAGCAAGCACAAAAGATCACTAATCAGGGGACAGGAGGGGGTGGAGGCAGCAGCTGGCTTGATTCATTTCACTTGTCATGGAGCTGTAGCCCCCATTCAGGACAGATCAGAATGTTGATAGCATGGCAGCACACCAAACAGCCTTCACAGAGACACACAGCTGAAGTGCAAAGCTTAGCAGGTTTTTTTTGAAATGTTTCTACAGGACTGAGGCTACAATATTTAACAGATTATTATTTAAGCAACCAAAAGGTTTTAGAYGTTGCTCATGAACCAAAGAACACATTACGTTTTCCTATCGCTCCCGATTTAAAACATCAAAGTTGCTTTCATCAAAACACAGGCTGAAGCCAGCGGTCAAGAGCACCCTATGTCAAACATTCCCAGGTTGTTACTCATTGTTACTCATTAACCTGGGGAGCCACACGCAGGGCTGGAGCGAGAGACAGCATGCACATGTGCACGAGAGAGCACATGCGACAAGAGCGCRCTCCTTCCAAACTCCATTACATTTAATGAGAAAAAGTACACTTTTGTCTGTGACCAAATAATTGCTCAAGGTCAGGCAGCCAACATAAAATTAAAAAAAAACAAAACAAAACAAAAACCCCACCACGTGTGGCTAACAAGTCAAAAGAGCAGAGCAGTTGTCTCAGAGCTAACTTGTGCTGCTCTGACCCAGGGGCGGCATCGCCTTCCCCTTCACAGCTGTGTTCACGTGCCACAGTGTGATGAGCTGGATCTGCTGGCTGATCCAACTGAAAACCAGCTCTGGGAAAAAAATTAATAAAAACAGACTGAATGCCTGCTCAAAAGCTGATCCAACTCACTGCATGCCTATATAAACACTAGAGTTGACACAAGGTACTGTCACAGTCACCCATTCTTGCTCTCTCCTTTTCAACAAAAATGCATCCTAAAGAATCCTTTGGAGTCGCAAATTACCTAATAAACAGCACTAAATTTAAGACCTCTAGAAAAAATGAAATCTTATGAGATGGTGCATAGATGTGGCGCTTTTGACAAGGATTAGCCTTCATGTATGCATGTTCTATTTTATGCTATGACGTTATATTTTGTTGCACTGCAAATATGCTGCCAGAATATTACTACCAGAGAAATTATCAACACTAAAAACTATGTTCTTTTTTGTTTTGTGGCATTTGTTTGTTTGTTTGTTTTGTTTTGTGTGGTTGTTTTTTATTTTTTGGTTTGGTTTTTTTGGTTGGTTGGTTTTTTTTGTCTGTTTGTTTGTTTGGGGAGGGGGGGTTGGTTTTTTTTGGTTGGGTTGGGTTTTTTTGGTTGGTTTGKTTTTTTTTACACTACTTAAAACTAGTATCTCTTCATGCTAACCTCAAGAAAAATCAGCTGCTTTTTTGCTTCCAAACTCTCCCATCATACAGTGTAGGTAAAGATTCAGAAATCTAATCCAAAGAACACATTAAAAGTGAAAATATTTGCATACAGTTTCCTGTTAATGCTTGCATTGTTTTATATTTATTAAGCCCAAACAGGCAAGTCTACTCATCAGGGAATGATGAGTAAGTATTCAGTTTTCACCACCACTCTAGATGCTTTTTATCCCAATTATTTGGCTGAGAAAGCTTATTTTCTGGATCCCTGCCCCTGCTTTTGTGGTTTTGCATGAGTTTAAAAAGCATATTTATGTATGTTTGTTCCCCCCTCCCCCAAATACTTCAGTCAACTAAGAAATGTCTTCTTCCCATCCCTTTTCTCTCCCAAGCAAATACTGTTGTCAGCAAAAAGATGGAGGCACTCAAGTTGATTGGTTTTTTCCCCTCTGAGGAATTCAGTTTCTTTGATATGTCCTCTAAATTCCTCAAATAAGTCTTCAACACCTGTTCAGAAAAGTCTATTAGACCAGCTCGAGAGCAACAGAAATGTGTGCTCACAGAAAACCTTCACTTTATCCCTGTCCACACTCTCTCCTGCTGCCTCTTCAGTTGCAGCTTTGTCGCACATGCGGCCGCTACTATGAGGAGATGAGGGAACACTGCCTCGTCACCAAAGCTGCAGAGAAAGATGCATTTGTTTCTCTTTCAGCTATACTGGTTCTAGAGTTTGCTTACTGTGGCAGCAAACACCATAACTTGCAGACATATTTTCAGCTTGGCAGTGTAGCTGCCAAAGAGGCTCTAGCCCTATAAAATCTGGGGAGAAGAAAAAAGGTGGGGGGAGAGAGAGGGGACAGAGAGGGTGTATTTGGTGTCCTTTCTCAAGGAAAGGACTACCTTCACACTGTATTTTTACAACTGATCTACTGAGGCTGAAAAAAAGGTCTGTATGATCAATGCTTGAAAAGAGTTACTGCAGGAGAAAGATGTTCCAAAGACAGCTGCTTCACTGCCTTTAGAGCCGCAAGTGTTCTTACAGTGTGAGGGAACCAAAGCACCGATCTGAAGGAAGCTCAGCTAGAAAACTGCCAAGGCAAAACTAGATAAAAAGGGAAATTCTTCTTGAGAACTCCAGGACTGGGGAACCACCAAAACCCCTTCTCAGCACCCATCCCCCCCATCCCACCCTGAAGATCAACAACTTTCAAAGCCTGACCTCAGGCTGGCCCAGCCAATGCCACATTTCCACAGTGTGAGCTAAAAGCATAGTGGGGAGGGAAAAAGAAAAAGAGAGAGAAATCACAAAAATATTTCCTTTGCTTTTTAATTCAAGGCCCCAAAAGTTAGGGAAATGTCACCATATAGACACACACACAAAAAAACCATCTACTAAATGATATCAAGACACAGACCCACTTTCAAAGAACTAATACAGGTGGAACAGGGAAACCTTTATTCTCTCACACAAAAAGACGAGACAGCAAAATAAAAAATTGGCTGTCACTAGAACTTAAAACACACCATCCCCTCGGGAACAAAATCAACAGTGATTTTATACAACAATCCCAAAAACTCAAGGGAAGGGGCATCAAGAAGGTGACAAAGGGCATTCGTAAAAATACGGGAATTCTTCCTCCACCTCTTAAAAGGGAACAAGGACATTTCAACTGCAACATGTGAACTCTGTCTAATGCATTAGCTTGAGCTGCATTTCACAAAGGATTTCCAGAAACAAGTCTGAGGTCAAAAATTTTGTCTACAAAGGAAATCAGAAGGAAATTGTAGGAGATAAAACACAGCTTTAGGTTCTGGCAGTCATCCAGCTTTGTTCATTTTATTCTAATATTTTAAAATAAGCAAGAAGAAAAAAGTGCCTTTGGGGGCTGCCACATCCATTACTTCAGTCAGGACTGTATATAGCACATAGTACATTTACTAACTCACCAGACCCCTTCACTTGCCCGACAGATTATCCTTTCCCACAACATGAACTGCATTTCAGGCTAATTATGTTCTTCTATTAGATTTTCAAGTTAAATGTTAAAATTTTTTCATAGACCAAATACTGAAGAGGGAACAAAATGTTTTTCAAATGTAAGAGCAACTCTTTGGGAAACATTTCAGATTGTATGAAGTGATTTCATTAAATACACTTCTTTCAGTACAGGCTATCCAATTTGTTCCTAGTTATGGAGTACGAATGATGCCCGTAGCACCTCTCTGCAGCAAATAAAGCACGTATCACACAGGCAATAAAGACTCTCCATTTTAAGAAGAGTATGCTCGGTGCTGCAAGTCTTGCCTAACGAAGGGAAGGCGGGCCAGTGCCGGCCGAGGAATCATCGGGCAGCCTTTCCCACCCTTCTCCCTGATGAAATCATATATACCTCTGGCGCTCATTTGCTGCGTTACATCAAACACGTCTTCAAGACTGTGTCCAAACTACGGCTTTTACATAAAGCCTGCACTAGCAAAACAATCCCAAATATATTTATTCTTTTCAGAGTGTGTTTGTTTTAAAAGTATTTGCACAGTTACGTATCAGGAGTAAAACAGAGGAACAGCTTAAGTTCCAAATCCAATGAGAGTTGAAGTCGACTGTAACTGAGTTAGCAAAACATCCCTCATTTCAAGAACATTTTCTTCACTTTGTATGTAGACTACAGAATTTCCCTAAACCCATTTCAACTGATGTGAAGAACCATTAGCAGCTGTCATTTCAACAGTATGTCTTCTATCTTCTATGACAAATTCACTCTACTCAAAAGCAGTTTTAATCACTCTGTTCACTAACAGGAGCCACAAAGTCTAACAATGCTACTCAGGCAACTTCTTTCTCTAAAAGTGCAACCAAATGAATTAGTGTTGTCTCTTATCAGGAAAAAACTTAGAGAGCTATTAACACAAAGCTTGCGAGAATTAAACAAATTCTTACTGTTTTCTTTTACTGTGATGTGTAACAAAAGCAAGAGACACAGGTATTCTGGTTTTATCAGACTCGCCTTAGTTATTCACCCAAAAGAGCACTTTAAGAAATTCTTTGTGTGTCTGTTCACCACAACTAACCAGTGCACACAGGAGATCCACAGCCTCTAGAACCAGTTCCTGGTGTCCAATCCGTGAGATACCCAAGTCTTCAAGGTCCTGGTGAGAAATCTGTAACAGCTGTTCACCATTTATCTTCTCCCGTTCAAATTTATGGACGTACTGCTGCAGGCAATCGTCCAGGCCTACCAAAACACAAAAGAGAGAGAAGGGGGTGCAATTACAAATTTCTGTCTTTTCTTCCCCTTCCCCCCGGTTAAAAAAAAAACAAAAAATCACACACCAAAAAACCCACAACAAAAACAAACCCTGCAAAAGGCACAAATTGCAAGTTCATACAATATGCGATGCCAAATTATGAAAGAAATTTGCAGTGCGACTGAAGTTGTACCACAGGGGCATAGAAACAGAGCACRCAGGTTATGTGGATCCTTGGGTCACCTAAGTCAATGCACGACCCACCTGCTCCTTGTGGATCAAGCTCAGCAGGTACGAATGTCTCTTTGGTGTCCGCATAGGCAAAGGTATCAGGGGGCATGCATAGACTCAGCTACCAGGGTAACCAAAAACCCTGAAGGGCTACCAAAGCAACAACAAAAAATAACAACTGACCAAAAAAAAGATAAATACAACAAGGCAAGGCAAGAAGAAAGATCTTGCCCAAAGCTTAGTTAAACAAGCAAACAAACAAAAGCACAGAAACCCACAGTTCCCCATCCACTTATATATAAAAGGCCTGAATGAATGATGAGAGGAAAATGGAACGATCAAAGGCAAAGCAATCAAAATGATGTTTGGCTCAAGTCTCATTATTCCCTTGATTTATGAGACCCTGCAGCTTCCTGAATCAGCCATTCCTTCCCCTTGTTAAGGATTAATGACACACACCAGTAAAAAATCTAATTCACTTTTGTATCTAYGAAGTATTTTTAAAACAGAGTATTTTGTCCCAGCAATATCCCCCAAACCCTCACTTTAAATTGTGATTCTATGATCCTGTTCTCACAGTATCTTTTCCCCAGTGGTTACAGAAAGGATTTCTGGTTTTCATTTTGTTTTATTTAACTAAATTTCATGTGTTAATCCTGTTTTCTTGTGTATTCTGCTCATTTCCTCTGTTCTTAAAGATCCTGTGAGCAGCAACAATCTGGGGAAAAAATTTGGATGGATGTGTTATTTTAAAGGCGATGCAGTGCTCTTGATGCCCTGCTCCACTTCAACACATTAGCTAGAGCAAAAGGAACCGATCCAATTAGATCTGTTTTGTGGAAATACACCACGTTCACTGAAAATAGTTGACATGAGCAAAAATTCAGATTACACATTAGACATCCACTTGGTAGCATCCACAACAGCTACATTGTTTGACCATTCAGTTTTAAAAAAAATGAACCTTTAGCTGCATAAAGGATGTTTATCCACTACRCTGGCTCAAAAGGAAGCCATTGAGTTGGACAGGATGTCGAATGCTGGAGATGAGAAACATGAACAGCATCCTGAACTACAAGGAAACAAGAGCCAGAAGACCAGCACTCAGTTCCACTCGTGGAGCCGCAGTAGCAGCCTGGAAAACAAGCACTCCCAGCCCACTCTACTGCCAAGAAAACATTGGAGACAAATCACAAGGGGGGTTCTAGGAGTCACATGAAACATATTCGTTTCGTAACAGCCGCACGGGCAGTCACTGCTGCCTTGCCGTGTCTGGTCACAGCAGATCTGCAGATTATGGACTCTCAAAGGCACAGGCTTACTTAACACACATCGCTTGCCTTTATAATGCTCGCTCAGAAATTAATAAGGACAGACACCCTGGCACTTAACAGTCACCCCTTTACATGACTCGGGCAAGCTTAATTATTGCAGTACATCAAAATCTGGCTGAACAAGCTTGACTCCTCCACGTGCAGAGCTACTAGTGTGCACAGCTTGATTTTTAAGCATAATTATGAATGGGAAAACCTGCATGCAAGATGAGCAGAGTCTCCCAGGGCTACAGTTGTTTGGGGTGCACTCTTGTTTCCTCCCATCTGTCTTGGCAAGGCTGCATAAATTTTGAAAATTGAGCCCAGTGTTCTCTTTCCCACAGGCACCAAATTCTCCCTTAGGCTATACAAACTCTTTTCCCAGGAAAAATAATAAAAAGATCTGGCCTTCATTGTTTAACAATTTATTTTTTCAAAACAAATTCTCAACCGAGGCTGACATACAGTGCACATATTTGGCATTCCCAATTTTTAATGCTGTCTTGCAGACCACTGTTTCCCATCATTTGCCATTGTAAGCCCATAGTTTCCATTACAAATTACACAAACACCTAAAATAAAACACTTTATTCAGCATGCAATGAAGTTTTTCTTTTTTAAGTTTTTTGGATGCAGTGTTGCTTTTGCCTACTATCCTTTCTGTGTGTTGACTCAGCTTTCTAGATCCTCATTCTATGCTAAAACATGAGACTCTCAAATGTATATATCCCCCCCACAAGAAATACAACTATGGCTTTCAGCTTGCCTGTGCTTTTTTTTTTTTTTAATTCATGCTCCCCTGTTCTTGAAGGTCTATTACAACTTGAACAGCTACCTCTATAATATTTTTTTAATAAGAGTCCTTAAAAACAATACTTCTACAATCACACCATAAGACTGTATTTTACAAAATATTACAAAATCACACAAATGTTAATTCAAAACAGTCAACACAGAGGCATAGCCGCTCAGCTAGAAACGTATTTAAGATTAAGTGACCAAAACTATGCAAAGCAGGAAGCAAAGACAGACCCACACACTCATGGCAAGCATTCACTAATGGTTTAAGATGAGCTTACTAACATTAGTGTTGTTATTATTTTTACCAAGAAACATATGGAAAAATCTTAAACATTTTAATTGAGATTGCAACCACATTTATAGCCTATTGTTTAATTTTCCATCGTATGAATGAAATGTTTAAACACCATATGCAAACCAAAAAATTCCTATTTCTCCAAGAGCGAAAGGAGAAGGGAGGAAAAAAGGACTCATAAATCAGTTCAATAAAATAAACTAAGTAATTTTTAAGTGAAGTTTGAAAAGTCAGCATTCAAATGAATGTTTGTAATCTAAATGAACTGCTCTTTGTTTCCTTTTTCCAAACATCTCAGTTCTTTCCATGTATTTTCTCTGTGAACTTCAGAGCCTCACACAGACTTGGTATTGCCCATTAGCAAAGTCTGGATATTTTTGAGAAACTTAGATGAATTCAAAACTATAAAAAGCAGTCTACATTACTCAGAAAGGCGCTTTCTTACATGCCAGGTCATTTTAAAACAGCGCAATATTAGCATGTTTAAGACAATAGTTTTCCTTATTTCCGAAAAAATACAATTAAGACTCTGACATTGGAAGATACCTGTATTTATCTCCTTTACACACTGAAGAGCCCTTCTGAAGTCTAATCTATTCATTTTATGCTCAAAGCGTGTTTAAAAAGCATTCGTCTCAACTGCATGTGAGAAATCTTATATTACTCCTTGCACATACATCAAAACCATGCACGAAAGATAACATCCTTCCTACTTACATAATTGTTAGAGAATGAGGGAAGATGGAAATAGAAATAGCAATTGCAGAATGTTACCCAAGTTTTACAATAGTAGCAGTGATTTTTTGGGGACGGAGGGAGGGAGAGAGAGAGACTAGCCTAGTTAGTGTCATTCGTATTGTGAAAACCCTTCTGAAGAACTCCAGCATAACTTGAACAAAACTCCCTCCCAAATTTTGGCAGGTGTAGAGATGTGCAATAGATCCTAAGAACTGTCTAGACTTTTCTGTCTAAAATAACCTTCCACCACCACRCAAGGCACCCCAGAAGACATTCAATACCTTGCATTCATGCAAAAACATTAGGACAGGGCTTACACTTACAGATTTGCACTGATACCAATCTCAGTCTGTTTCCAAGATTAAGAAAGTTATTTTGAATAAGAATTGGGGGGGGAACAACACAACTTTGAGGGGATTAAGGGGAAGGCTTGGGTCTAAGCCATAACTATCAGTTTACTATTCAGAGAGAATTAACATTTCTACTGTTGATAGATGTCAGCCATTCAGCAATGACATATCTGACTCCTAAAGTACTAGAGAAGTGTGTTTTGTAAGTAGAGTTGTTAAGTAGTTTCATGCTTTTTGCTTAACTTCTGTGCTGGACATTACCAAATAATTTACCTGCCATAAAGCAATAAAACCAGTTAACTAATGTATTACGGCCACAGGTCCAAAACCAGCTGACTCACCACCTCTTCTTCCCTCCCACCATTCCACTCTTCCTCACTCTCTTCTCTTGTGAGTCCACAGAGTCTATACACTCCACCATGGGGAGGACCAAGGAAGGAGAAGGGGAGATAGACAGGGCAAGGAACTGAGGAAGGAACAGGGAGGAGGAACTGGAAGGTGACAGGGTTCATTTTCCATTAGTTCAGGAACTTGAACAGATTCTCAGTGTAGCTCATAAAATGCCAAAGCTGACACAAGGAAGTGGGAACTGCACAAGCCACTTGAACAGAGGAAGAACTCATAAGTACAAGACCTTCTCCTCCACATAGCACCACCATGGGAATCATTGCTCACTGTCTCAAGGAAATACAGCCTTTATTATTATGAACATGTGCTCATCTCTTCTCTGTTGGGTGACTCTAACAAACTGGCAGTGTCAGTGTCACTACCTGGTGTCTCGGGGTAGCACCAAGGTTCAACTACAACCCTCAGCCCATCGAGGGGCTCCCTTGGACATCTGGATAGGTGGGACTACTGAAGTCTTTTTTGCCCCATCACCTTAAGAAACACACATTCAAATGTTGTAAGAATCTGACCTTCCCACCTAAGAAAGTCACTCTTATTCTGGTCTCCCCTTCAGGGTCTATTCAGTTGCCACTTTTAGTCTCCAAAGACTCCTTGCACACACTAACTTCAATCCATCCTCCCAAGCTTTGAAAGATCATCAATTCTAGGAGAATCTTTGACATACCCCATTATACATGCCACATTTATATTCCACATCATTTTATAACTGTTATTGTGATAGCCTCCTCCCTTCATTTCCTCCATCTATTTCCAGGACTGGAAGAAATTAATAAAAGAAAAAGCAGGAGGGAATCAAGGCAGCAAACCAACACTAGAAAGAGAAAAGAGCTACTTCATAAGCAGGTGAACCAGCACCTGAGAAGGCAAATGAAAGTAAGGAAAAAGGGTCTGCAAGACAGCTGTGAAAAGCTGAAGCAGCTCAGTAGGACAGGTACAGAGTGAAAAGGAACAAACTGAAAAGTTCAAGGAGAACAAAAACAAACACACAGTTTTCTTTAACGTAGAACGCAGTGGGAAGGTTGTTCCGCTTAACACCATGGATGCCATTCTCCTCCTGCAATATTACAGACAGAGCCAGGGATGACTTTAACAAAGGAATTCAAGGTCCCTTAAAAGGATGATAAAAAATAAATCTAGAGCAGTTAGTGAAAACTTAATTCAGTAATAATTTGAGCCTAGGTAAGAACTGACTTTCTAGGACCCACATGCCTGATTGTTTCTTAGCTATCATGACTGTTCTAGCATTTATCTTGCCATAAGTTTTCAAAACAAAAAGTTTAGTTATCAGTTGATATGAGCCACTTTATAGGGGCCAGAAAAGAGCTCAAAGGCCTTAGTTCGCCAAGAAAAAAATGAAAGCCTTCAAGAGATCTTTGAATTACTGCATACTGTAGAAAGGTAAAAAAACTTCCTCATTCAATTTTTTTTAATCCAGGTAGTTTCACAATCACTCATAACACTGCCACCATCTGAAGTATCAATCACTTTAAAAAAAAAACAAAACAAAAAAAAAACAAAAAAAACCCCACCACAACAACAACAAAAAAACCCCCACAGAATTGAAGAGCAAGAGCTGCTTAATATCAGCATCACAAAATGTCTCCTGCATAAACCAGCTTGTTTATAAAATAAGTTCTCCTCATGTAGTCAACTGTAAGCAACTCTTCCCCATTTCTGTTTAATCATCTGCCTCCTAACCAAGCAGGCACGGCCTGTTGCCTCACCAGGCATTAGGTTTAGCTCTGCTGAGGACAGGCATTGCCTAGAACAGCCAGAACAGTACAGAAGTTTCTTGTCTGTCTCCCCTTCATACAGGGATGGAACCAGACAAATTGCTGGCCTCTGCCTGCCAGCAGGGATGCAAAGGGCAGCTCTCTCATGAAGGTCACAGCAGGACAGAGGGAAAGGGCAAAGCCTTCAACTTTGATAATGAGTGCTTTACTGTCCCCTCTGTAATCCCCTCTGACTGACAGTTGCACAGAAAGCCTTTTGCAACATGTTCCTATTTTCAGTATTTTCAACTAACATATTTAGCCTGGAAAAACAGACTACATACACATGCRTTCACACTACCTCAAAATAAATCCATTCATTCCATTCAAATCCATCCATAAATCCCTTAGCTTCTTTTGAATGCAAAACTGAAAGCTTTGCCTTGTTATAAAAGAACTGGTGGGTAAATTTGGGTTGTAAACCATCCTGACCATCCTGGAGACTGTGTTTAACCTTTAGTCACTCCATATAGATGCAATCTCAGATTGACAGGCCTTCTGCTGTGCTGTACTTTTTACCAGTCCTCCCTACAAAGCTGTTGATTGAGACCATTCCAGCAGTACCCATTATCATACTCCAGACTGTAAATTTGAGGACAACTATAAGCTTCAACACTTCACAGGGTAAATCATGAAGTATGTTAAGGAAGAGTCAAAACAGCTTTTGTCCACACACTTGCTGAACCCTTCCAAGAACTCCAGCAGGTTTGCAAAGCAAGACCTCTCTCTACAAAAGCCAGAAAAACCCACTCAGGTTTCCCTCACAAAATATCTTCAGGAAACTAAGCAGACATGGCATAAGTAAGAGTGGAGTCTTTACAGGAGAAAAGATGGTAGAGAGGAGGAGGACACGATAAAGGTCTATAAAGCCAGAAGTGGCAYAGAAAAACAGAAAGAGCACTCATTGTACATCATCTCCTCCAATACAGGAATTAGGGAGAGCCAATGAAGCTAGCATGTAACAGGTCCAAACAAGCAATAAAAGAGTGATTCTTCACATAGCAGTATGCAATGAATGTTCAACACCCATACGGGTTCAGGGGAAGGTGAACAGGTTCATGAAAGGAAATGCCACAGAAGTCATGTCTGACTCTGAAAGACTCAAACAGAAATGGCTGAAGGCTTGAGGAAGCCTCCAGAAGGAAACACACAATATGTCATCTTTCCTACGATCCTCCCTAACCTACCCCTTTTTGGCAAACATTCAGGATGGGACACTGAGCTAGACGGCACAGGACACCGGACTTCCACAGCTATGCCATACACAGCACCAAAACGTAGATGGCAGCTTCCTTTTAATTACTTTTATCCTAAGACTTAAGAAAATTGTTATCTCTTCACTAGTGAAAGCTACTATTGGTGTTAGCATTTACTGTAATAGCGACACAAGATTCTCCCAAAAATGCAAAAACTCTATATAGAGAAATAGAAGGGGGGGGAGGGGGGCGGCAGCGGGGGGCAGGTGATGAAGGAAAAAGCTAAACACTGATACTGAATTGTAATATCAATTTAAGCCAAAGATATAACCAAAGCTTTTACAGACTGGTAAAAAAACCACCGCAAAAATAGACCCTAGTAATACTAGGAGATAGATCACAGTGAATCACACAGCTGCTCTTGTGGGTTGTAATCCAGCTTGAGATATTATCAGCGAGTGGGAAATTGCAAGAGTGAATTAATTTAGAAATTGTACCTTCAGTTGACAATGAGTGAACTTGCATCGGGACTGCAAAAATATATTTGACATGAGTGAATGGTAGCATACAATAAACTGAGATAAAACCAATTCTATAATAAATGAAAAGTTAATGGTATTTAATTCCAAAAGCATTTCAGCTAAAACTCAAAGTTGAGTTTTCTTTCTTTTTAATAGCTCTTTTTCGGGGAACTCATGAAGAAATTGGGGTGGGGGAAGAGAAACCTATTGCTACTATTTTCCATGGGGGGTTTCTTATTATGACATAGCTTTACGATTTCAAACTAAAGGCAAAATTAAAATGTAATGCTATAGAAATTGAAAAGTGAATTGTGCTGGCATGCCACATTTAAAAAAAAAAAAAAA
>JAYKAV010003343.1:536811-549575 GCA_035582835.1 Phoebastria nigripes
TTTTTTTTTTTTTTTTTTTTTTTTTAAAGAACGATATAACTTTCAAAGCTTGTTTTAGCAAAATATCTTTTTCTTTGTATGTTAACATTTTCCATTAGGGTTGGCTTTCATACAAAACAAATTAATCAAGAATCAATTTAAAAAAAAAAAGAAGTCACCATTCCCATACTTGTCTCAGTTAAGCACAAATTCAACAGCTGAAAGGACAGGAACTGGTAAAGAAAGGCAACCCTTAGAAGAGGCAAAACCAGGCAGATACCTCCTAAAAACTGACAAGCCACCCATGGAGAAAATGTCTGTTAACCCAGTGGCTGATCCACCTTGTAAGGACCATATTTCTCCCTCATCCCAAATACTACTCCTGCCAACTTCAGTCATATCAAACTTCACATCAGCCACATCTACAGCTGTACAGTAACCAAGGGGAACGATTCTCTAAAGTGGATTTTAAATAAGGCTAAACAGTTAACACTTGTGAAAGTGATAAACTACCCATTCAACAGCCCTACTTCTAAGAGAGTATTAAATGGACAATCTCCCCTTAAGGCTTTGAGTTCTGTATTTGCAAAACAGATGCACAAAGGGATGAAAATCCCATAAATGGTTTGCATTCTTCACGTCTGACACAATTTAGTCCTTGGGGAGCGCACTACGTGTGTATGTGTGTGTATGTGGGAGATTGCATGCAATCTTTTACAATGAGGCCCTGATCCAGAACCTGTAACATTACTTTAAGCACCAAAAATAACCTACAGTGCTGCTGCTGTATTAAGAGCAGTGATCAAGATGTCACCTATTAACTTTTGCATCACTGTGATAGGTTTGTGTTCCTGCTTCCCAGCAAATCCAGTTGCTCTTCCTCACTCTTCTTGGTTGCTCTTTTTATAAATAAAYAAACAAACAAACCCCACAGATACTTCCTGTACAGTTATGGTGATGAATCAGAGCATATTGCAGTTTCCTGAATGTAGACCCTGCTTTAGCTACCCCAAGTACATAATCACAAGGATGTGGCTATTTAGTTGGACACTAACAACAGGAGATACCTATTAACAATAAAATCACACAGACAAAACTCTTCAAGGTAATGTCCCTAGCCTGGGTTATGAAGACATGCGAGAGAAACTGCAAGAGCAGGGGAGGCACGACTGCACTTATTCTTAACAGAGTAATCAATCACAAAGAATGAACTCTATCCAGAAGTCTCTGAAACAGGTGAAAAACAGGCTAGAAACAAGCAGATGCAAATACTGTCCTAAAAACAGTGGGTGCAATCATTTTTGCACCTGTTTTTTAAATCCAATATGCTCCCCTCCCCAGTTTCTATTTCTAGGGTCACCTAGACATTCATTTCTTCTTTTTCTTCTACTTACTGCTCCTCTATTTACCTTTCAAATAGCATTAAGTTTTAAAAAAATCAAGCATCCTGTTGGTGCTCAGAGGCCTTATGCTGTCCACTACCAGCTATTACAAACTTCAGTGTTTTTTGCAAAGCAGTACAAAGAGCAGAAATAATGAGAAGTAGTAAATGCAAGGTTTCATGTGAAACCGAGTACCTTATGTAGCTCCGTGACTAACATTATACTTGAAGAGAAGAATGGGGTAGGAAAAAGAACCAAGTTATATTTCATGAGCACTGTAAAATTCTCAAAGCTTTGCTGGTCCTTGAAATACAGATTTGGAAGAAGCCTAGCCACGTTATTCTAACAAATACTTACTTTGTCTTCAATATAACTTTCCAGAGCAAAGCTGAAATATCACACGCTCTCCTCTTGTCCTGATCTTTCAAAGGAGTTATAATTACCTTAATCACAGAATGGACTTACTAGAGCCATTAATTCAAAACATGTAAAAGGTTACAAAATTCCTTAAAAAATTTACTTTTTTTTTTTTTTCTCTCCCCCCTTTCCCTTTCCTATCTTTAAAAGTTGCATCATTTTTGTAAAAGCACCATCTGATGGGTATAAAGCCTGTATGAAACTGAAAGGCATGGAAACTTAGAAGAAGCAGTTTGCCCACTAATAAAAAGTTATTACAATCGATCCAGAAATATCATAAGTTTTATTCAAACACAGTTATTTGTTTTGACCAACTTAAAGCTGCCTGAGCAGCCTCTCTCCTGGATGCATACTTTATCTCAAGTATTACAAAGCCTTATTTCCAAGCTACCTAAAGAGATCAAATACCCTCTTCAAGCTAGAGCTTATTTCCACAGCTTGGACTTCTGCAAGTTGATCTGCCGCATGGTTAGTACTGTGTAGCAATCTCCAGCTAGTGATCAAATTTTCAAACTTCCAAATCATGAGAAATTGCTCACTGTGCCCAAGGATGTATTTGGAAACATAAATTCAGAAGTAATACTTGGGCGTGCTACTTTGTCAGGGGAGAGAGAACATGCAACCAGGTTGATCCTCTTCAACCCCTGAGAGTACTCCTATTTGTGAGCTACACAGCGATGGACTTTTAAGACAGTGATTTATGGGAGCCTGTTTGATCACTGTTCATCTTTGTTCTTCACTTACAGGCACTGTAGTGACCTTATTTACACCCAAGTTAATCATTAGGTCTTACAGAGGGTGAGGAACACTGGGGGAAGGTAAGGGGTGGGGAGGGGGAGGGAAAGGAGGGTTTCTTTTCTAAATTAAAGGCATTAGTGATTTTTAGAAGTTATTGAAATGGCAGCAAAGAAACAGTGTCTCACACAGATACTCTCTCTTTATGCAGACTTGGCTTCACATCCCCAAACCGAGACTGCTACTGAGAGGATGGCACCATCCCCATGTGCTCTCTACCAAAACTCCCAGAAAACCCACCAACTCCAGCGGTGCCCTCTGCACAAGTAATGGAGACCCGTAAGCAGAAAGCTGTGAAGTACCAACTTATTTCCAAACTGTCACCACAGAGGCTACGAGGCACTCCTGTCTTCTGCTTACCATTAGCTGGAAAAGAATGAGGGCTCCCCACCCAAGGACTACTGCAATTCATCAAAACATTTGCTGCTCTCTGTCACTTCTACAAGCATCTTCTTTACTGAGCAAAAAAGTCCAAAATCCTCTGAAAACTGTTATAAAACAGCTAGGAGGCAGTGAGGCTGCTCCTACCCAAGTAAGTCCAGCGTGACAAAATACGCACTGGGGACGAAGATCACGTAACAGGAAAATACCGGGAATAAAGGGAAATACAGCCACAAGAGGAAAGATAAGGAGAAATTACTATTGAAAATTTCCATTTGAGAAATTCACCCAACAGAGACCATTTAACTGACCTTAAACAGTCACACTGCTTCAACTACAGTAAGCACACAAATTTTTTGCATTATTTTCCTATCTTAGTGTTTATTTCAAATTGACAGAAGTAGCAGTATCTCAAAAGCAAGCAATCCACAGAAGAGCATCATGGGCATATAATAAACAGGGTAACATAGAAGTCTTCTTATCCCCAAGTTACCCTCTCTAGACATCCCATCCTGCTCACGTGAAATAAGACAGACATTTCTTCTACTCCCAACATTTTCAATTCTAATAGATATAAAACTGTCATCAACCTCTTGGTCTGCAGACACTAAACTTCAACTACTGTTTCCCCCTCTCACGCACACACACTACTCCTGCTGAAAGATGCTGGAATGAGAGCCACAGAAAGCAAAAACATGCATTTACTTGCAGACCAGAGCTGACAGCAGCAGCTCGCACCCGCTTCCTAGAGGGGGAACTGGCTGGGCCTGGGGAGCTTTGGGACAGAGGGGACAGGCCAGACCCCCACCCAGCCACACTCTCCATCTCCATGCCGAAACCTCCAGCAAGGGAAGCCTTTAGAGACGACTGCATAGCAAAACTCCCTGGCAAAGCAACTTAAAAAACAACCAATCCATTCCACTCAGAGACAAAAATCAAAACTTCAGCCCACTTTATCCAGAGCTGGACTTCCATTAGCCTATCCACCACATCACCAAGCCTCTGCCCATCTGGTTTACTGTTGCTAACAACTCCTTCACAACAGCATGGATAAATACTCTTCCAAAGGAACAAAATGGAAGCAAGTATGAGCACAGAATTCAATCACATGCAATATTAATCACAGYGATTACACACTGACTACAGGCAACACAGAAGCACTGTCCCCTTTGAAGCACACTTCCTAAGGTGGCTGCCTCCACGGCTTGTCAACTTTAATAGGTTAGGCCCCCTCCGTGAGGAAAATAGGTCTTTGCAGTAAGAGTAATTTTTATACTCCTTATCAAGTTAAAAAAAAAAAAAAAAAAAAAAGGCCTTTGCTGGCCCTAAAAATAATATCCTTCAACAGGTCAAGCACAAAGTCATTTCATTTTCTAAAAGCAGTAACAGTACACACTACATTACTTGTTTGTGTCTCTAGCACATGAAGCCTGTGTGCCTGATAACTTTATGTGGTTAATACGGCACAACAACCCCCCGCCCTAGGGCCTTCATCTCAAACATACAATTAAGAGCTTGCCTTTTAAAAGTTTCAAGGTTTTTGTGGTTGAAGGAGTAGTTCATTAGTCACAAGAGCTCCTTTTCTTGAACTCTGGTAATTAACACTCTGATGCCTGTTCCCACAGTGGAAACAAGAGGGAACATTGCAAAACTGCCTGCCTCTTGGCTCCCAGGAAGAAATGGGGTGATCCCTTTAATTTGGTTTGGCTGCCTTCTCGCACCACCATGTGGAACTGTTTTGGCTGATTGTAGCAAGGTCCATTACTCACATCTGCCTCTCCTTTGTGTATGCACCCTTGCAAACACTGTGATTACTGTAACACCCATGAGCTAGTCAGGGAGCAGTCTGCTGTAAGGCAACAGCCGATGTAGTTGCTAGATAGCCAGCCTTATAGATGACAACCTCCTACACTGTTACGAAACATTTATGACTAGCACCTTACAATCTCACAGTCACCAGGGAGGCATAAGTACAGGCACATGAGAGTCACCAGCCATCAGCACCTGCTAATCACATTAATATGTCATAGCAAGCTGAATGACACTAACAGAAAAATGCTGATGGTGCATACCTCTTTCCATCATGGACAGATCCCTGGGAGTCACTACTGGATTCTCCTAGGAGACGCTGTCGTTACTTGGATGCGTACATTACTTCATGTTAAAAATCCCCACAACATTTACATCAGGAATTCTAGCTTCTTAAAAGTTATTGTTTGCATTATTTTATACAGCACATCGGGGTCCCTTCCATGAGCCAGGACACAAAAGGAGCCTCAAGACCAAAGAACAAAAATCCCAACCCCTGTCCAAAGGGAGCCTGAAACAGAGAGGAACATAAGACAAGGAATGACACTCCACCCCGTTGGACAGGCGACCATCTCACTGCACTAGCCATCGCCTTTCACCTGCAAAGGGCTGGGAAGGTTGATGCCATCACAGCTGACAGCTTTGAGGAGAGCTTCACAGCAATGTGAAAAGGATCAGAAAGCTTAAAGGTGTTCAGGTAGAGTAGCTGTTGGGTTCCCAACAACAGGTGAGGGAAGATGTGCAGAGCAAGCCTAGGAGAAGGCCTGGCCACAAAGATCTCAGAGCGAAAGTAGCCAGCATACGTTTGAAGCAATAAAGGCAGCAGCAGAGAGGGGGGAAGAAAAGACTGATACGGTTAGCACACCTAGCTAGGAAAAGAAAAAAAACAAAAACAAAAACAAAACAAAAAAAAACACAAACACCACACACCACACAAAAATTTGCAGCAGCAAAACACACTGACAACGTCCCAGTGACAGGAGAGACCTGCCTTGAGGCACCCAATACAACAGGCGTCTCAGCTTCCTTTGAACAGACTGTGTCAAAAACCAAGTTTTATCAACTGAGCAGTCCATCACCAAATCTCTCAGCTTCCCCATATTTTTATAATTGCTTTAAACATCTAAAGCAATTGCTTCAAACAATTAGCTGCCTGACACATTTTCATTATTCCACGTCGTCTTASAGCCCTAGTTAGGTGTGCAGTGATGATGCTACTTCCTAAAATAGCAGAGACCTCATCAGAGTTCAAGTGCAACACCCCAACTGTAAGAAAGCCAAAGGCATCTAAGATCACAGTGGCAAAGCTGACTGAGGGCTCTGTCTGAATCATACACAAGTCCAAAATTCCACCAATCTGGCTAGGAGCCCTACTTCCTTCCCAGATGTAAAGTGGAGCGGAGGAGGGCAGGAAAGAGCCCTATATCTATCTCAGTCACTCCATGCGACATACTCATACGGTATTTTTTGTGATTATGAAGAGGCAAGAGCGTGAGCAGATATTCCACCCTCTTAGTAGGGTGGTGACAAGATATTTCTGACCCTCTGCTGAAGCTCCAAACAAGTCTTCCTGACACTTTAAAGGCACAGCAGAGCACCATCAGATATTTGTAGGGAAGTCAGTCRGTTTGATTGATGGCTACTTGGTTCTTTCTCACAGCATTTCAGCTAAATTGGGCTTTGTTTGGTTTGGGTTTTTTTGGAAAGATCTGTTACAGAATACAACTTTATTGGTGCAGCTTCCAGGGAGTGCTTAATTCCTAGGTGCCAGAAGCATCTCTAGGGAGGGCCCTTGCATATATGGCTAACAAAGCTGCTAGGGGGATGCAGCAGGCAGAATGAGAATAGTTTAAATCTTAATAGAAAAGTAGTTTTCAAAAGTTAACAGATTTTTGAGAACACCCAATGACAAGGAGGAATATTAAAGAGCAAAATATATTTCAGTAAAGCCACAAGAGGTAATTAACTAAGTTTCCAACTATCATTTCAACATACTCTTAACCCTTGGAAAATTGAGCATGATACTGGACAATAAAACWACATGCATTCTGCTCAATTATACATGGGTTAGAAACCACACAGTCCATTCACTATTCTGCAGCAACCAAGCCATGGTAATTTGAGCAAAACCTGTAAGCGTACATACAAGCTGACAATTTGGGAAATGAATACTTCTGTGAATGACGGCTCAACAAAAGTCTCCAGGCATGCCTAGCACGGGACTGACTCTACTGGGAGCTGGAATTCCTCTACAAATATACCACCCTGAGAAGCCAGTACTAATCTTACTACACTAAAAGCTGACATACAGTGTTGCTAGTGGTACTATGGCCACATCCCAGCGTCCAATTGTCAATTGCCTCATTTCAAGAGACAATTTTATACACCAAAGATGCTCGCTAGCTTGGAACCTAGGCACCATGATGTGGTCTAAGAAAACAAAATATTAAACAGCTTCCCAAAATATTCAAGACTAGCTACTTCACCAAAGGTTTGGTTCCAGCAACACCAATGGAAAACATAATTTTCCAACTGGTTTCCCATCATGGCCAGCGCCATAAGATAGGAGGGTTTCTGCTGTAAAAAGACTCCAAAGTAGCCCCAGAAGGCTGCTCCAAGTGTTTCTAATTACACCACAAAGATTTAAAAAGTATCAGCTACCCCTGATTCAATTACAATTGTTAGATGCTGCCTTTTCATGCAATAACGTGGTGCTGCTCATCTTTCTACATAGCTTTACAAGGTAGTCCACCGATTAAAAACACTGCACTGGAGCTAGACAAAGTCAAAAGGACAGAAGAGGTCATTTAGTATCACACCTGCATCTGTTATTGCTCTCACATGCAATATTTTAAGAACTCTGTGTTAAAACATAACCAGATTTTTCATCAGATGCTGAATAGCGCAAGATATAATTACAGCTCTCCCACATACAGATCACACTGATTACATTCAACAACTCTTTTGTACATCAGATGCCTATTAACTAGTAGTATTCCAACAACCCTAMATGCAGCCATGCTCTATTTTCTTAAGCAAGCATACACATAATTTTTAAATGAGCACACCCCCTCATTTGTTGTTATGACTTCCTGCACCCCGACAGTTCTCAGGTGAAGGATGGAGAAAGGAAGATCCAGTAACTACAACATTGAACCAGGGCCTGCAAGTTTTCTTCCTCTGCTGCAGACATCATGGGATGGACCTGGTTGGAGACTGACACGCTTGAACTCCCAGGATACTCAACAGAGACCTTACTCAGTACCTGATGGAGCCCAGAGTGTGATTCAACTCACCCTGAAACAGACACCGAGCCCAAGATCTGCTGAGCCACTCTCTAGGCTCCAGTGACTATAACAGAGGAGTATAGACATCTAAATTAATCATGTCTTAAGCCTRATTTGAATGCCACCCACTGTATGACCAGGGGCAAATCACTTTCTTTCACCATATGCTCCACAATGCAGAGCCATAAATGGACACTTGAAGTAGCCCAAACAGACGTTTCAGGAGTTTATAAGCAATGTAACTGCATTAGGGGATGAAAATAACCAAGACAATCATGCTAATGCTGTTTCTACTACACAGATAACCTACTTCAGGTTAGTTGGACCTGCACTGTGTAAGGTAGGCACACCCCAAACTCCTCACAATGTTAACTCCCTATCTTTAAAATGAAAATAACAGCAAATTCCTACTGAGAGGGGTGCTGAAAGAATAAAATAAAGACTGCGAAGCACCAGGGACACTGCGATAATGATGCTTTAAGGTTAAACCAAGATAAGAATTGCATAAGGCACCAAAAGAACACTTCATCAGCCCCCAGAGACTTTGTTTCTCAAGGCTCTACTCCAGTCATCTTCTCTTGATACTTTTAAAATCTGAATAAAAGTACCACAACTAGCCAGAATTCTACCAGCCAGCATTAGTCTGGTACACATACTCTAATAAAGTAGTAAGCAGCAAAACATTTAAGAAGCATTAAACTACCATAAGAGCAACCATAAAAATAGATCCCCCACTGCCAGTGAGTACCTGCTATGGAAGCACAGCATCCATCTCCGTCCATTTTAATGCTCCAGCTTTGGCACTGCTGTATCACACCCACACCTACCCTCCCGAATAAGCAATGAATCTCATTCTCAGTCAAATGCCAATACTCCAAGATTTCCATTAAATCCTAATCATAACTGAGGGCAAACCATGTTAACTTTTCTTTTTTTAATGCAGTGATGTCTAACACGTCTTACTGTGAGATACAACCAAAACCAGCAAGAAATAAAGATGTTATTGGCAGGTTTGATTTCCAAGTTCTTGTTTCGACCACGTATGGATTTATTTATCTAGTGTTATTGTCTGAAATAGTGTGAAATATGTATAGTTAGAGAAAAGATGAAGGATTGTTTTTAAATACAAGGAAATAACTACGATGCTTTTACGTTTACACAGGGATTATATTTCACAAGAGGTATAATATTACATCCTCTGGTGAGTACAGACTAAGTCCAAATACTACATGGAATACTACAAATTTTAAAGAAAAAAAAAATACAAGCACACAGAATTTATAGCATATTTATCTTTTGTCTCCTCTTTCTTCCAAAGTTTCCATTACAGCTTGCATTAGGAATGCCAACAATTACTAAGTTTTATGTTTTGCCATAATCCTTCTAAAATTCTGTTTGGTGAAGCTAACAGAATACAAACAGCAAGAATCCCGCACCTTGTGAAGGATGGGTGAGTGAAGCAGTGACTACATATCATCACTAGAACTATTCAGAGGGGAAAACAAAAGAAAAAAAAACAAAAACAAAACAAAACAAACAAAAAAAACAAACAAAAAACCACTCATGTCAGAGTAGGTATCTGCATTTCACTAGGTTCCCACTTTTCCTCTACAATACTCTCTGAGTACAGCTCCATCCCCTGGTCCCTGCACATGTTTTTCAGCCCACATTCTTTAGGCATGTCTGAACTTGTTCTTACAGCCCTCCTTCCTCAGGGGAAGTCCTACATGGGGGGAAGTCTTCATCCCTTATTGTTCCCTTCTCCCTCCCCACGCCCATGGCCAAGCACACGTCTTCTCAGCAGTACAGTGCTAAGATACCTGCTCAGGTACAGCGTTCTGCCTCCTGCAGCAGTGGGATAGCAGCCAACTCTAAATTTTCGAGGCACTGAAGTGATGATATTGCTGTCCCGATGAAACAGACTGGTAGATTTTCATTCTTCTATTTACATGTCCACCTGTCACCAAAGGGTTGCCTTTTGGCCATCACAGCAAGGACACAACTCTTTTACAATGCTAGTTCAGGAAGAGGAAAAAAGTACTGCCAAGACCTGCAGCTCGGGACAAAGCATCTTTGGAACAGGCAATAGCAGTAATATCACAACAGAAGGCAAGAAATCCTCTCTTATTAGATAAGGGTCTTTTACAAGCTACAAAAGCTAGAAAGCCCAACAGAAGCCCTTAACCAGTCTGCCTCACTGGCCCACTAGACTCGTCATAGATCCAAAGGAGGCAATACCTTGAGCCCTTCCCTTCTGTTCTGGCTAGGAAAGCATCTGTACCAGACAAGATATCTTTTATTTAATGACAAAATGGGCATATTGCAGAGCTTTTCATAAAGCATTCACCCAGCAAACTTCATTCCAGTAATACAAGACTCTGTGAGATAAGGAAAGATATTAACGATAAAAGGATGGCAACCTAAGCAACATTCATTTTGCCCACACAAGACAGAGGTATCAGGATCATTAGCCTAGAAGCGTGTACCAACACTTGCTTTAGCAGAAGCCTTAGCCCTTGATGAGCACCAATTAAGTTTTAAATGGAGTTCTTTCCTTTGATCAAGGAGCAAGATAAGATCACATTTATGCCACAGAGCTTTGATTGCAACAGCACACCAGACACTTTGCTTACCTACACCTAACTACTAGTATAAGAAACAGCCCAAAAAACTAAAGAGATTTTGTCATTACAGTGACAAAGAACTGTCTTCATGTAAAAGGGTATCAGAGAAGCACATACAAGAAACTACATGAACTCAGCACTGATGCAACATTATAACATAATTCGGCCAGATACCAAATGCATGTCTGTAGACCAAAGTTACAGAGGTCAGTGATTTGATCTCACCAAATCAAACACAGATGCTTGGTTTTGTCCAGCATATGTGATGTTTGATGAAAATTAGCTACATTTCATAATATCATAAATATCTATTTTAATAGGTAATGAATGTTTAAAGCCAGTGAAACAGAGCAGGCTGATTCAGTGTACCTCCCGCAGATCCTCCACGCTGTGAAGTGTTATTGCTTGTACTCTGAAAAGATGGGGGCAGGCATATGGAAACCCGCAGGCAATTTCCTCGTGCAAAGGAAGCATGGCCCAGGGATTTGAATGATAGCCTCAGACTCCRAAGTCATCTCACTCTGGTAACGAGAGCCCAAATGACAAAAGGACTGTATACCCTGCCTAACATCAGACAGAGATCCACAGTCAAACAGCATTTTTATTTGAATTTCCTATCTCTTACTGCAGCCCTGTGGACAAACACGCTAAAATCTGTGAGCAATCCTGTGACCACAAGAAGCTGGGTCCTGAAGAACTACCATAAATATGTGACAGGTTGCTATAGAGGCCCCAGCTCCATTAACTCCTGTCCACCCTTCCTTTCCTCTCCCCAAGTTAGCCTTGAAAACATCAGTACCTCACTATCTCCTCCTTTTGACGGGACTTACATATTTGGGGTATGTGGAGGATAGAGTGAGGAGACACTGCGGAAACACCATCCCTCTAGGAGGTGAGACATGACTGTGCAACGTTGTTAGGAAAATGCAAGGTGCAAATTAAGACGAATATCATCGCTTTTATGGAAAAAACACAATGGTAATCAACTTTTTCCACTTAATTTGCAGAGGCACTGGTTGGACTTACTCATTAACATACTTTCTGTGTGAAGCTTCCCTGTAAGTGAAAATCTTGTCCTAAGACAATGCAGCAAACCAACAACTGAGCAGTCTCGCCACCTCTTCTGCAATCCCTAACTGTCACTAGTCATTGTCTGTTTGACGTGCCTGGAAGGAGCTCATCTGTTAGACCATGACTTAAACCAGGCAATCCAGAAGTTTAGATTTAAGAAATCAAAAGGAAAGAACAAACACCACCCAAAAAACCCCACATACTTTTGAATACTTGCTGACAGGCTGTATGCACGCATCACTCATAACTGCAATTCATCTAGTAGCATGTGTTGGATAACAGCCTTTTGTTAGGGTCTTTTACTTAAGAAAATAAAAGCTCATGACAAATTTCAACATGCATTTTATCCAGTGCCCTGTACTTTGTCTTCCCTTAGCTCTTGCAGTGTGCTAGACTRTGTACAAACACAGAGAGGCATGATCTTTGGCCAAGAGGATTTACATGCTGAAAACATGGGGTCCCAGGCAGAAGTGCAAGGAATGAACACATAACAAGAGTTACAAAAATCTGACACACACACAACTTTTCGTCAAAAATGAGACTTTTCCTACAGAAGTCTCCAACAACGGATACAAATTACTTCCTGTCACTCAAGGAAAAGCTTTAAAGAAAGAAGAAAAAAAGCAACTGACCCACTGGCCAATCTCTGCACCTTCTACTGAGCAGTTAGAATAAATTTCTCTTAGTAAGTATACCACCTTACATCTCTAGTTGGTTAACACTGAGCAAGCATCTTCGCTCCTAACGCTACCACCTATGTTCAGGTACTACCTAAATATACCTTGTATACCTAAAATTCATTGTCAGAGTTTCACTACATTCCTCTACAAAGGTTACAATCAACTTTCCACTAATGCCCGTTGTGATTTTAGCATTTAAAATGTTGCTTTTCCAGACATTATGCTGACAGCATTCAACTTTTAGACTTCATGATGTTTGGTTAAAATAGTTTGAACAGCAACTTAATGGCAAACAAACAGAGCTGACTGTGAACATGAAGAGATCGGGGGGGGGGGGGG
>JAYKAV010003343.1:552343-623642 GCA_035582835.1 Phoebastria nigripes
GGTTCCTGGAAAAATATTCTCAGTTTTACCTTGAACATTAAAATGGACTAAATCAGACCACTTATTTCCACTGGTCTCTACATTTTTCCGAGATGGTTTTATCGTTGTATGATAAGCACGCATCATTATCTGCAAAAGCGATCTCCCCACTGAGAGCTGGCATCTCCCATCACAGTTATTTATGTCATTCTTCTAGAATACATCTCCATGGCACCACAGCACTAACTACAGGCAGCGGGTATCACCAGCCAAATGCTTTCTCCCAGAGCTTGACCAGTTCACTGAAGATCATGGTATCACCCTTCCTAGATGGCATGTGCAAGACGACAAATGGCATAAGCTTCCCTCCAATCACTGGTTTTATAAAACTAACCTTGAGAATTAAATAGAATATTCATAAGGTAACATACAGAATATTGGTCTTCGGTCAAACATGAAATCCAGTGGTTGTGAACTACACAGTAAATAACCATTTCAGATTAAAAATAAACTATGGAACGTTGTGCTAATAAGGCTGTTAGCTAGCTATTAAAGTGTCTATTTTAATGTACAGAGATGAAAGCATAACCATAAAGAAAAATTTTCCACATCTCATTCCTTTATAACAGTCTTGTCATGCAGGGAGTGACATAAAATGACGCTGTGCACCAAAGAGGTCAAAAGCTTACCTAGAAACTGAAAAACAACAGCAGACACAAAAGTCACCAGCAGTCTTTAATTTATTCCTTTGCATTTCAAAGGACACGTGTTTGCATTAGTCAGAAGATCCACCTCCCAACTACAGCCAGCCCTCAAATTATTCTGCATAACACTAATTGAGGGTCCAGCTAAAGAGTTACCTGTTCAAGGAACCTGCGAGTAAAATAAATTATGCAAGAAAGCAAGCCAAGCATGCTTAAGTATAATAAAGCCTTTTAAAATGATTAGCAGGTTTACTCTTTAATCTGGCAAGGTAACAAACTTTCAGCGCGCAGGAGAAAAAACACAATGAAGGAAAAGCATTATATAAATATTCCACATGCCAAAGCAAAAGGCTTATTTCACTGGAACAATGCACTCCTGTTTAAACCAATCCCAATCAGAAAAAAGAGATCTTTCTGTGGAAGTTATTTATATGTTAACGCATAACTTCACAGTACATTTGTATGGAATCCTCTTCTCACAAAGGCTGCTTGGACGGTCCCTCACTGGCACCGGCCCCTTCATGCACATGTTCACGCTCAGGAGGGCTGGGAGTATCCATCTCGCGCTGCATGAAAACACGAGCCTGCTTTCCAAATTTGCCTCAGTCTTGAGCCGAACTACTGCCAAGTGCTGACCACAGGCACGCAGTCTAATCAGCATTATGGTCCTGAGACAGAGGAGTAATGGCTGCTATAAGTAAATGCCGCTTCTAATCCAGGGAAACTTTCACCTCTGAAAGCATTCCTAATTTCACATCAACTTCAACTCCAGCAAAGCCTGTGAAAACACTTTATGTAATAAAAGATGATCACACTAAAATGTAGTCCTACAAGAAAACAGAAGTACATTTCATAAGTCATAAATCCCTCCCCTAACACATAGCTATTTCCCCTTTGATTTATTCCGTGTAGGGTGGGAACTGCGACAGCAATATCCCAATCGGCATTCAGAAAGCACTCACAAGAGTCCAGCCTGATTTGACAAAACTGAGGTTCAACCTGCCTTTGAAGAAAAACCCGAAGACACCCAACACTGCAGAGGTCCCCCACGGCAGGAACGGGGCACTGCGTGGGTACGGCCCACGGGGCACTGCGTGGATACAGCCCACGACCCAGCGCCCGCTTCGTCCCCACCTTCTCTCTCCCACCAAAGAGCTTCCCGGAGCTGGACGCCGGCTTCCCCAACGCCTCCTTCACACATCAGTCCCGCCGAGGCTCTCCGCAGCTATGTCAACACCGTGAGCAAACCTCGAAGCAGAGTAGGAAGTTTAGATAGGCGGGAGAGGGAGAGAAACAAGCGTACACACCGGAGATGAGGGGTGGGAGGGATGGACGGACGGACAGACATAGGAAGGGGCCGCTATTCAACTCGCCGACCGGGAGCCCAGCGTTTTAATCCCATCACCGTTAAGCAGGATTAAGAGTTCTTGCTTACTTGAGCTAGTTTATCACGTTCTTGCTTAACTTACAACGCTTAAGATTCTTCCACCAGTGAGCGGCTTTTGCTTGAAAAGCTGGAAGTTAACTTAGCGCATCTGCCTGAAGGAGAATAGTTACTATCTCTGTGCAAGCAGACCGGCCAGCACGACCACAGAAGAAGGGGATCGAGCCCTGGGGAGACCCCACTGCAAATACACGTACCCCGAGCCAGCCCGGTGCAAAGCTCACCTCACCCCTTCCCCACGTCCAAAAAAAACCCCTAAAACCTACAACGCGAAGTAGGCACAAGCGCACTAACAGGTAAGGAGGCAAGTCAGGAGGGAGCGGTAAGCCGCCAACTCCCAAGCACCACGCCGGGGGAGTCCCGGGGCTCAGCCGGCGGGGCGGCCACGGAGCCGGGGCCAGGGCCGGGGCCGGGGCTGGCACCGCCGCGGCGCGGCGCTGGCAAAAGCGCCCGGCGGCGGCCCCGCTCGCCCCGCCGGCCATGCGGCCGCCCCGCCGGGAGCCCGACTCCGAAAAGCTCCCGCGGTACGAACCGGGCCGGGCCGGCGCCCTCTTACCCTTAGTCCAATCCACCACTTGCTTCGGGCTCCACCTGGTCACCGGCTCCATGGCGAGTTCAACCCCGCCAAGCACCAGCCCCCGCGAGAGACGGCAGCCGCGCTCCTCCGGACGCGAACTCGTCCCCTCTCAAGCTCCCATCCCGGCAGCGCCGATCCGGGCCGCCCTCTCCTCGGCCTGGCTCCTCCCGCCGGCCGCGGCCGGGCCCGCCCCGCTGCCGCTCCACCCCCAGGTGCTGTTCCCCGCCGGCCCGGGCCGGGCCGGGCCCAGCCCGGCCCTGTGCTTGGAAGAGTGCCGAAGAGAAACTTCCCGGGGTCCCTGCGGCTTCTCCCGGGAAGGGGAGAAGAAGGCGTCTGGGAACAATGTTTTTAAACTCTTGTTACCTTTCAGACTCTGCCTGCCCGCCCCCCCCGCTCCAGACTGATAGCCCGTAAAGTAAGAAAGTCCCAAAACCATGATATAACCTGACACTTCGCCTAATGCTCTAAATTTCATTACTGTCTGTAAGCCACGTCCACCTTTGACTTCGTTGGGTATAGATCTGCGCAGAAAGGACGCCCTGAAGCAGCACGGTAGCTGAGACGGCGCTACAAGACCCCTCAAGTGAGTCTTGTCTGAAAGCCACCGCTCTTGGGACCATGTGGTGACGCAATCTCACTTTTCTTTAAAGCAAGGTGCAGTTTTAGCTCTCCTAAGTGTGAAGATTTAGAGAATCCAGGCAGAGAGCTGGTGAACAGAAACAGTAATTATTACTAGAAACAGGAATTGCTACTAGTCATATCACCCCTATTAACAGTGCTTAATTTGTACTCAGTGATTAATGTGATTTTTTTTTTAAACGAACATATTTTGGAGGCTCAAGATTTCCACGTACATGAGGAGGCTCACCGCCAAGGCCGCTGTGTCTGGTGATGCTGCGGTGGGGAAAGGGAAGGCGCAGCGGACGTATGGGACATTTCCCCTCGCCGCAGTTTGCACGGGGGTGGCCTGGCAGGCAGAAAGGCAACGATTCGGGAGCAGCCCGGTATCCTGCCCCGGGAGTGGCGGCCTGCCCACGGGGTGGAGCGGTGGCCGGGCTCTTCACCCCACTTCAGTGGCGGCTCTGTGTGAGTCACGGCCCCATGGCAATTTTAGCAGCAACTGCAGACTGCCTTCAACCGCGCTTTTCCCAATATTGGCATTTGGGTTTTTTATTTCTGAATCCTGCGCTTAAAAGAGTCCTTGGGTGTGGAGGCCATTTCACCATAATAGATTGCTTCTGTTTTGCTGCTCTCGCTTGGGAGCTACATTAAGCCATCYGGTGTGCCTCAGGCTCTCTTTCCTCGGAGGAAATGTGTCGCCATGTCCTGGCCACCTCCTGAAGCCCGTGTAAGCCCCTAGTGAGTCTCAGCCTCAGAGGTTTAAGCACTGACCTCCAAAGCTGTGTGCCCTGCGTGCTCACCTCTGCCGTTCCTTGCTACCAAACATGTAACTCAACCTACAACCACTTTTCCATTAGCAAAGCAGCAAGGAGACGTGGAGAAACTGGGTATTTTTATCGCATGCATCACTTAGGGGATTGGGCTCAGCAACAAATTCCAGCCCAAAGCCCTTTTGTAACATGCGTGAAGGTCTCGCTTCTCCTCTTCCTCAGAGAGAAAGAGCAGTGTGAACTCTGCTGTGACAATAAGACTGTGAAATTTTAACTTGGCAATATTAGAGAGCGGGTAAGCAGCTGGGATTTCAGACTGCCCGGTATCCCACTGTTTTCATCGGCTCCCATCTCTATCCATCTGTTATCCCTAGTCACGCACTTGAAATGTAGGCTCCTTGGGACAGGGGCTGTCCGTTCTGTGTGTGGCTGTGCAGCGCCCGGCTGTGCAGTGCCCAGCTTTCCCACCACAGCACAAACAGCTGCCTCCCTGCAGGCGGGCGAGAGCAGGCACTGCTGCAGACCCCTGCCACGGGGTCAAGAGGCGACACTTCACAAGTTCTGGTTTTGGGAAGTAGTAGTAAAAAAAAAGGTCTTTTTGCATGTGTACCTAAAAACTAGTAATTTGTTCATTCTTTCTGTTACATGGTGGTTGAAGGTGTATTTTTAGTTCTTGATTACAACGTCAATTCATTATAGCTAATTTATTTATTTGTTTTTTGGTTTGTGAAATATTAAGCCTGTCCGTTAACCTCTCTGSCTATTTGAAAGATTAAAACACAGTTCACCACAGCTTTAATATTGGTGCAACAACCAAAAGTTTCTCGATTCCCCATTGAATCGTGTGTCATTCACACTTAAAGAGCAACAAACCAGCAGCTCTCCCCCCTCGCAGAGGCCTGAGTAAACAGATGGACCTTGCTATGTGCCCTGCTAATGGTTTCACAAAGCTTAACGTAGCAGTGCTTCTGTCTTAACTACACAGATGCTTCCCAAGGTTGCACGCAGGAAAGCAAATGTCTCTCGCTGTTGGTGTTTGGAGCATTCATCTGCTGTCATCCTTCTCTGTCACACGTCTTGGGCCAGTCCCTGTGTCTGGTTTGGATAAGATGAGCACCATATTTTGTGAGTAAGGCATGCAGATCTGGTCACTTGCTAGCAGATTGCCAATCTGATAAATCCATTATTCATTGACAGTATTTTTTGTGATTTGCAAAATGACAAATCTATTTTTTTTTTTAAGCAGGACGATATTGCAGTGACTCTCTGTTCTTTTATTACATTATGTCCCCCAACACCAGCTGCTTTACAGCCTGCTCTGGACAAATGAAATGGGGCTGACGGGAAGGCAACATGTCTCCAGTTTCTCAAAGGGATTCATAGCTGAGTTGCTTACCTGTGCTACTCTTTCCAAGCCCAGATTGCAACTGTTCTTCTTTTGAGTTGATTTTTCTCATGATTGCATCATCTCAATCTTGTCTTTATTTGAGATGAGATTAACTAGTAGTCAATTGGCATGATGCAATTAGAAGTTCTGTTTGTAGAATATGATACTTTTGTTCAAAAAATACTCATTGCCAAAAGAAATTAAAAAAAAAAAACAACTCTGTCTGATTTCCAGTAATGCCAAATCAAAAAATAACACTGCCCCTTTGCATGTCTTCAGATGCTCTGTGGGTTAGTTTATGAGTTTTGTGCCAGTACGGAGTATTAGGAAAGACGCGAGTTCCCTCTCCCTACTTGCAGCCTTGTGCGGAGCTCGTTGCTGTGGCAAGGACCAGACTACCAGCTCTCCAGGAGTGCACATTTTTTCATTTGTTATAATTTTCCAGCAATAGAAGTGATTTGATTCGAGAAGGAGATTCAGACCAATTGTTTGCTGTTTCCCTGCTTTCTTTGTTTTCTTTCTTTTTATTTCCCCTTGAAGACCAGGTTTTCAAAGGTACATCAGGTTAATTTGCATGGGCAGTCTGGCAACACACAGCTCAGTATGGACCAGGATCACAGTTCCACAGTCATGGATGCAGCATCGTGCACTCTCCTATCACCCCGCAGCAAAGACTTACAAAACAGTCATAAACCCACAGCCGCACCCCTGTCAAGTTGGCAGAGGAAGCTACACAGCATTTGTCACCTTCAGGTTTCTATCCTGGCAGCTGGTCAGCAGAAGGAGGGCAGGTGATTCTTTATAACAGAAAGTCTGCTGGGAAAAACTTATCCTTTAAAAAAAAAAAAAAGTGTATTTGAATCATTGGAAAGGCTTAGCATCATTTCAGCAGCTATGTTGGCTCTAGTCTGGCTTAACACTGGACTTACCATTTTATCTAAACACAGTCTGATTGACCCTGCCTCTTAGGCCATAGTTTTCAATACCAAATCTGTGTGCTCCCAGGTCACCAGCTTGGATCTGAGTCATGCGTGGTAGGTAGATGATCACATTTCTGACAAAGTAGTCAAAGCATACAAGGATTGTATTGAAATTTTAAGCTGGCATCAGGGGGACAGGCAGTGGTTGATCTAGCAGAAAAACCTGCTGGGACAGAGAGAACACAACAAAATTCATTGAATGGTTTAGAGTTTAGTGAGTTTGGACCAGGTTATCACTTTACATCACAGGGCTGTACATGCAGCTGCTCGTGTCCCCTGACCGCTGCATCRCAGTCCGCCCATTACCAGACTTACGACCAGCTACCAGAGCTACGCAGCAGGTCCCTTCGGGTAGCGCAGATTTGCACAGACAGCAGCAGCTCTGCACAGCTGCAGAGCTCCCTGCCTGCGGGGATGCAGGCTTGAGTCTTAAGCCTCTTTCTCAAAGAGAGGTAACGGCTGTTACTCATCTCTAGAGGGGTGAATAAATAAATAAGTGTTTAGTCAAAGGTCACATACCAAATTTAAAAAGTGTGTTTTCTGTTCAGGGCCACAAATAGTTATTTTTCTTACCGATTCAAATTTTTTAGAGGGGTCAGCACATTGCAATTTGTATCTTTGAGTGGAAGGGCTGTCCATCACTACTACTATCACTACAAAAAAATTAGGATTTACATATGACTTTAGAAGTATTACCTTACTCACACACACGGTCCATAGAAGTCAGTAGCACTTTTTGCACAGTAGCAAGAGAATTTTACCCTACCTAACTAGAATTTAGGCCTTCCCGGTAAGGTCAGTGAGTATTTAAAGTTCATTTGGAAATTGCAACAGGTAAATTAACTGAGTCAAAGTGAGTCAGCTTCAGAACTGGGTTTGGTTCTATAAGCATGTAATTAAAAAAATTCACACTAATGGGAAACTGTTGTTGTACAAGAATCAACATCCTATTTCTCGCCTTGATACTGGAATTGTTAGTGATGGATCTCTTCTATGCATGACAGTGTGGGAGATCTTGGTGTAGCCTGTTGAAAGAAATAGGTCTGCTTAGTCCTTTTTTGAATACAATGTATTCAAAGAGAGTCTTTTTCAGCTGGATGGGGTAAGGAGGGTAGCCTGGGGGTCTTCCTGGCTTGATCACTTTGGAAAAACAATGTCCTGGCCATGCCTTCCCTGTGCCCTGGGATGAACTGACTGACCAAGGTGTACTGTCATTTGATGTAATATGCTCATGAATTTAGAATGACTTTGATAAAGCAATTCAATTTTCAGTAAAACAAAAATAGTCATTTCAGATCGGACCAACTATATAAAAAGCCTTGCCTTAAATGAAATACTGGTTGACAAGCAAAGGAAACATCAGAAAGTTATGAATTCTGGCCCCAGTGATTGCACCAGTTCTCTTGGTGACCTGGACCAAATCATTTAATCTCTCTATTTCCATCTCCGCACTGCTCAAAGGTTTATAATCTCACACTTCTTTATCCAGTATATTCTTTCCTTTCTAAACAACTGAAATATCTACAGAAATAAAAATAAATTGCTAACTCCAGTTAATGGAAAGATTTCTAGCCCTGAAATGTTTCTAAGTACAAAGGAGTAAGAAATGAATAGTTAGATGAAGAGACAGATGCGGAGTGGTCCTAATGATTTTGCTAAATTCATTTAATTTTATGTGTATCTACAGTTGGCCATAGTACAACACATGTTGTATAAAGAGGGTTATGGTTATGGCTGGTTTATCAGTAATCAAAGTTAAGTTAGGAAGACCTACATATATCGATGACTCTATCAGACTTGTCATAGATTTTTTTTTCCATTACAAGGTTCCTGGACTACTTATTTCCTAAGGATACAGCTATATTGGATCCTGTACTTGGATTGTCCTTGTTTTCTTCCATTCAGGCTTAAAACCACCTACACAAAGTTCCTAGTTAGGTGAAAGTTGCCACTGCCTGCTGCTATAAGTGGATATGTCTACATGTAAATATACGTATGTATATATGTACACTGATGATACTGTGCTAAACTGAGCTAAGCAGTAAGTAGAAAAGTCTTCTCCTGAAGTTTTTACTCAAGGAAAAATTCTCTAAACTTTATTGAGTATTTTTTTTTCACTCAAGAGTTCAGAAATAGGCCTTAAATTGCCATCTATTTACATTTTTAATCCACTAGGTGATTTTATTAAGTAAGTCTCAAATCACTGCACAGAAATAATTTCCTCCACTGCAACCTTGTGCTGAGGTAGCATGTTTTAGAAGAGGATTACAAACCTATTTGGCAAAATATAAATTTATTATGAATATATTTTATAGTTAATAGAAATTGGATTATAAATTTATTTTGGCCTACCTCGGGTCCCTTTACCTGGCTAGGAAGCTATCTGACTCTCAGGTAAACGAAGCATGGAAGTGATTTGTGTAAAATTACAAAACTCAACAATATCAATGCTTAAAGAGAAACTTAAAGTCAAATGGCAACATTTCTGTATACAGAAATAGGGAGACAATTTTACCTGGTCCTCACTTTCCTGCCCAAATGGCACACAAGAAGAAAGATTTGTCTTGAACGCACCCCATCAGTCAGTTTGATCGGATACAGAAGAATTATGTTCCCAAATGGAAATCAACTGCTGGGAGTTTAACACTAGCAAAAAGAAGCTTATGCTGGTAGAGCGGGGAAAGCACTTTACAAAATTAGCAGGAACAGCGTCTGCCCCATCTGCTGTGGATGTTTGTCCAGCAGTCATTTATCAATGGCACACAGAATTGGACTCGGACCCAATCCTGCCCGGTGCCTGGAGGCGCGGAGAGGGTGAGATGTGGCGCGGTGCTGTACCCCCGGCAGGTGAAGCAGACACGGCACAGCCGAGCCCCCGGTGCAAGAGCAGAGGAGGAGGCAACAGTACCATTCGGCTGCCTTCAGGCACCACGCTGCTCTGGGCTGAGGAAGCATGGGGAGCGAGGCTGCAACGGCAGGCGGTCCAGAGGAGAAGGATAGCCACAGCAGTCGGAATGTCCCCACCACCCCTGAGGCCACATGCAGATGGTGGAAACCTCCTCCTCCTCCGGAAGGGGCACATGTGGGCCACAGCAGGGAAGACCATCTCTTGTATATCAGAGATGGCGCCAGCACACCCTGTCCCATGTTTTTCTGGAAACTTGCTCAAAATAAGGTCTAAGAGATACGAATTTACTGATGGAAAACCAGAGCTATTCCTGCATGGAGCATGCTGATAGTCCTTTGTATATTGTATTTGAAGACCCTGATTCAAGAAGCCTATGTTCTGCCTAAATCACTCTAACTCCTCCTCCCCTTCTTACTTAAGTCTTCAGACATCAGGAAACAACAGCCAAAGGGATTTAAAGCCCGGCTGTATCTGGGTCTCTGTGCACATGCAGCAGTGGAACAATGGGCTAGAAACAGGCTTTTTGGAAAGCTATATGGCCTTAGAAAGAAGACAGAATTTCTTGCTCTCTTTTGCAGTCTTTCTCTTGCTTCTTCTTTTTAAAGGATGTTAGATATGCAAGTATTTTAAATCAGCCATTTTTCTCAATAGCCTAAATTTATCTGCAGACTCTGAAATGTAAGAAAGGTGCATTAACTCTACCTGCTAGAGCTTTACTTGCAAATAGAAGTTAATTTTTGGAAGGGGGAAAGAGTAATAGGAAATAAACAAATTACTTGAATATTTGCTTATCTTTAAAAATAATACCTAAAGTCTGAGCAGAAGGTTTGATTTTTTTTTTTTTTATTTTTTTGCACTAGTTGTCATGTATTTAAAAGTTTTAAGTTGAATTGGCAGTAGTATCACAACTGGTTACTGCAGCCAAGACAATCAACCTAATCAGGAATCAAAGACCCCATTAACTTCAGCAACAGTTTCTCTAGAAAGCTGGAAAGCAAGCTACTGTTGTAGTATCTTCTATAGCATTCTCAAATCTTCAGATCTTAAAACATGCTGCAAACATTAATGAGCAGTCTCACGAAATACCTGTGGTCTTGTGGTTAAGACAGCCCAACTCTATTTCAAAAGAAAGAGGTTCAAAGCCTTGCTCTGTCACAGCCAGCTCATGCAAGACTAAGAAAGACTCTGATCCTGAAGTGCTTTAAATTTAAGCATGGGAGTAATTCTGTTAAATTCAGTGGGAAGAATGTGCTTAAATGTTTTCAGATTTAGGGGATTTAAGGGTACCTTTGGGTTCCAAGTCCGAACAACCCTCCTGCAGCTGCTAAGAGCCTCACCTCCGACTGCCCATTGGAGCACCTGAGGAGCTTCCAAAAATAATTCCATGTACTCCCCTGCAGAGGGATGATCTGTGGCAGAGGGTCTGCTGGAAGGAGCAGAGCAGGGGTAGGAGGGAGAGCAATAATATCTTAAAACATGACTGTTTAACTACTGCCGCAGCTGTCTTGGCGCACATCTGCCCAGGCCCTTGGCCCAGGCTTGGCCAAGCTCTACAGAGCAATGACTATCGCTTGACCAAGGCCTTTCCTGGGTTCACGTGCTAACTTTGTTCACTTCCCTGTGGCACGTGGGGATCCTGAATTAATAAGCATATTCAGAGTAGGTCTGATCAAACCAGTTGGGTGAAAATGCTAGGGCTCCATCCACCAGCTGGGCGAGCCGCAGCCTCACCCAGGCTGTGGGGCATCTCAGTTCAGCTCCCCCCTCTGCCCTACAGGATTTCGGTTTGCTTCCCGGGGCCATTTCTAGCTATAGGTTTCACCGCCCCAGTCTAGCCCTAGCAGTGTTTCTTAGTGGACTGGCTCAGCTACCTCTTTCAAAGCTTTTAGATTTCGTGGCTTATAGCCTTTATGTGGCCAGCTCTCCTCACGTGTTGCCTATGTAATCTGAGGAGAAAGCAAATGCCTCGGCTCTGTGGCACTTGCCCTTGCGGCAAGTGGTGTTGGTACTGGCAAAGTACCGCTATTATAAAACACTGCTTGAAAATGAAATGATAAATCACACTCAACAGTTTGCTTTGTACATTACGGCTTTTTTATCATCATTGCTGAGAAGTTTGTACCTGTCTTTCCTTCATGGAGGGGCAGCATTGAAATATTTCCTGTACATTCATCACAAGCTTTTTCCTTTAATAAATTACTACATTATGTATAATGCTTCCTTAGACTGTATATTACTCTTGCTTCTGCAAAGAGTTGACTCATTGGTTGTGTTGAGCTTGGGATGCAAAGTGAAGCCCTGGGGAGAAGAGCTCAGAGGAATGGAGAGGAAAAAGGGGTCATTTAATCTGAAAATACAGCTTTGCAAAGACCAAAGAGTAGGTCTGTCATTTGAATCAGTGACTGCTCTGAGAGCAATAAAAGTCACAAACAAATGTTGGTACCACAAGTGTTGGAAGACCTTATAAATCATATGACAAAGGGTAAAGCAATTATCTGAAGTACAACAGTCCTTCTTGAAACATACTGATCTTCAAATATAGGTTTACAGCCTCCCTTCTGGACAATAATTTTCATAGCAGAAGTCTGGCAAAAAACTTTGGAAACCACATTCAGTAAGTATTCTTTGTCTCCACTGCAAGGATAATTATGTTTCCTTTCCCATGCTTTCAGGACTTTTTCCCCAAAATTTGATAATGTAATTAGAAGTGTAGTGACAGGCAAGGAGTTCACCAGACTGGAATTGCAAATTTCTGCAAGAATTAAGTCTGCAGTGGCCTTTTAGTATAGAAGAGCACTTTGGTCACCTCTTCCTCAGTACCAGCATCCTAAACATGAAACTGTAAGAATTGAGAAAGGTACAAAGAAAGATCACAGGGCATATAAAGACTTGAACATTAAAAAAAAAAAGCATGGAAACAGCTTTAAGACAGCAGATTCAGTGGACAGAAATTAGGCCAACACATCAAATATACATTGTTTATTGTTGATGCCTGAGGCCATAAAATTATTTGGAGTCTTTGGCTTTCTGTGTGTACAAGATGACGGCAGAAGCCAGACAATAGACTGATGTTTGTTCTTTCAAACCCAGCCACCAGATGAGTGGGGTTGTTGTTTTTAAATATTTAGTGTTTCGTTGGAAGGCTGGCACCTCTCACATGCTCCTTGAAAGAGAAACAGCACCGCAAGGATCCGTTGCGAGTTCAAAATCCTCATTCAGCCCTCAATTATCCGTCCCTCCCACACAGACAGAGCTGTATTTGCAACTTATTAGTTTGGGGCCTACTTTTTTTATTGTGGTTTTGGTTTAGTTTATGGCACTATATATTTTTGGCATTTGTTCTTCGATTTTAAAGTGATTTTCATGGTCATCAGAGGACATAGAGACCAAAAGCTCCAACAGAGCAAGGCACAAAAGGTATGGTGTGCTGAGCAAGTCAGCAGCAGTGGCCTTCGGATCAGGGTCATGGCAAAACCCATCTTCCCTACACAGCCTTTCCAAAGCACTGCAGCACTGCTATATACAGACAAATTATTTGTAAGGACCTCTGCTTGTATTTTCCCAAAATGACTTATCTTTTCAAGAAAACAGAGGTGAATTGGCCCGGCCCCTGAGGGATGCTCATTTTAGTATCAACTCCTGTGTGAGCATCTGAGTAGCAGTATTCAAGACAAGTCCAAGAGAAAGATTGGTCTCACTCAAGGTCAGGTTTGCCTAGTGGCTCCCCTCCTTTTCTGTAGTCACAGGGAGACATCACCATAGGGCAAATGGATTCAGTTGGGAAGGGGGTGGGATGCATTCCTTCTCCACTGATTTGCATGCAAAGCTTCCATCAACAAGCAAAATTTGATCACTTAAGTCCTTCCAGTGATCTTGAAATACCTCTCTTTAATTTACAGCTCAGTTTGGGACATTTTCTGATGGTTTCAAGGGAGTCCTAAGGAGGTTTTGCACAAATTTGTTCAAGAAGAAAGAGAAACTGGGGTTTCTCCAAGCTCTTGTGTTGTTTATTTTGCCCCCAACAGCTGCACATGGAAAGGGTGGGCAGATTTCTCAAAGCTGAGCACCTTCAGGTCCCATGGGACCAAATCGGAGGTAATTTTAACCATGATCAAAAATGATTGTCCTGGTTTCAGCTGGGATAGAGTTAGTTTTCTTCCTAGTAGTTGGTATAGTGCTGTGTTTTGGATTTAGTATGAGAAGAATGTTGATAACACACTGATGTTTTAGTTGTTGCTAAGTAGTGTTTACACTAGTCAAGGACTTTTCAGCTTCCCATGCTCTGCCAGGTACACAAGAAGCTGGGAGGAAGCATAGCCAGGACAGCTAACCCAACTGGCCAATGGGGTATTCCATACCATGTGACATCATGCTCAACGTATAAAGCTGGGGGAAGAAGAAGGAAGGGGGGACGTTCGGAGTCATGGCGTTTGTCTTCCCAAGTAACCATTACGTGTGATGGAGCCCTGCTTTCCTGGGGATGGCTGAACACCTGCCTGCCGATGGGAAGTAGTGAATGAATTCCTTGTTTTGCTTTGCTTGCGTGAGTGGCTTTTGCTTTCCCTATTAAACTGTCTTTATCTCAACCCATGAGTTTTCTCACTTTTACTCTTCCGATTCTCTCCCCCATCCCACCAGGGGGGAGTGAGCGAGCGGCTGGGTGGGGCTTAGTTGCTGGCTGGGGTTAAACCACAACAATGATGCTACAGGATTTTGACACCAGAAGTGGAAACGACATACTTCCATGCAGGGCTCCCAGCAGATTTCTGGGGTGAATTCTGGCTCTGGAGGCCAGGAGCAGCTTCTCCATTCACTGACCCTTAGTGTGGTCAGGATTTGCCCTATAAAAGCCTAATCAACACTAAAGTGAATGAGATTCTTCATTTACTGCCTACAGCAGGTTTATATGAAGCCTCCCTCCTCTGGATCCCTGGCAATTTCTTCTGCAGTGTTTGTGTCAAAACACAAACCTCTTCTTAATGAAAAAGATGAATACATATACTGCACGTGAAAGCGATCAACAGAAACCTTTTTTCCTGAAGAAGCAGGGGAGAGTGCACCCTTTGTTTATGTTCTGAAAGGAGCCAAATTCAATGAAAAAATGAAATATATATCCCAAAGGCTTCTCGACTCCCTTTTCAGTCAGTGTTACTGTACTGGAAAATTCTTTTATATAGCAATATTTTACTATCTTTTGACAAAATTCTAGCTTTATTGTGATCAGTTGCTGGGGTTTTATTGCACTACTATATGTCTGGTAACTCAATCTGTAGTTAAGGCTGCTGGTATATGTTTGAATAAAATAGGTTTAGAAATGGACTACTTGCCTGGTGGGGCATGAGTCTTTTTCTATCTTTTATCTGTAATTATCTACTAACAGGCATGGTTTCACAGTACTGTATATTGACTATTATCACTATGTCCTCTGTTTACCGTCAGTTGAATCATGAATTTTTCCCACTAGTTTTCTTGTTTTGAAGACCTATGCTTTAAAAAAAAAAAAAGCAGCAAATAAATGTGATCCACAGCAATGCAGGTTTGCCAGTTTTGCTGAAGCTGCTGATTCAACAAGGTCTTTCAGCATTTGTAAATTGAGGGGAACGCGCAGTGGGGCTATTTTTGAAACAGTACCACTAGTCATATGTTTAAAGTTACACTTGCGTTCAAGTACTTTGTGGAATCAAACCTGAATGCTGTGGGCTAAGCTGAGATGACTCATTTAAGGGAAAAAATCATAGAATCGTAGAATCATAGAATCATTAAGGTTGGAAAAGACCTCTAAGATCATTGAGTCCAACCATAAACCTAACACTGCCAAGTCCACCACTAAAACATGTCCCTAAGCACCACATCTACACGTCTTTTAAATACCTCCAGGGATGGTCACTCAACCACTTCCCTGGGCAGCCTGTTCCAATGCTTGACAACCCTTTCGGTGAAGACATTTTTCCTAATAGCCAATCTAAACCTCCCCTGGCGCAACTTGAGGCCATTTCCTCTCGTCCTATTGCTAGTTACTTGGGAAAAGAGACCGACACCTCGCTGCAACCTCCTTTCAGGTAGCTGTAGAGAGCAATAAGGTCTCCCCTCAGCCTGCTTTTCTCCAGGCTAAACAACCTGTTCCCTCAGTCGCTCCTCGTAAGACTTGTTCTCCAGACCATTCACCAGCTTCGTTGCCCTCCTCTGGACACGCTCCAGCACCTCAATGTCCTTCTTGTAGTGAGGGGCCCAAAACTGAACACAGTATTTGAGGTGTGGCCTCACCAGTGCCGAGTACAGGGGCTCGATCGCTTCCGTAGTCCTGCTGGCCACACTATTTCTGATACAAGCCAGGATGCTATTGGCCTTCTTGGCCACCTGGGCACACTGCCGGCTCATATTCAGCCAGCTGTCAACCAGCACCCCCAGGTCCTTTTCCGCCAGGCAGCTTTCCAGCCACTCTTCCCCAAGCCTGTAGCATTGCATGGGGTTGTTGTGACCCAAGTGCAGGACCCAGCACTGAGCCTTGTACAACCTCATACAATTGTCCTTGGCCCATCGATCCAGCCTGTCCAGATCCCCCTGCAGAGCCTTGCTACCCTTGAGCAGATCAACACACCCGCCCAGCTTGGTGTCATCTGCAAACTTACTGAGGGTGCACTCGATCCCCTCGTCCAGTTCGTTGATAAAGATATTAAACAGAACTGGCCCCAATACTGAGCCCTGGGGAACGCCACTTGTGACTGGCCACCAAAATCATACATGTGAAAAAATATTTCAGCTTCCTAATAAGTCATCGAATGGCTGCTTTTATTAAAATTCCAAAGATGAGCTTCTCTTAGTTGACTATACCATTGTAAGTCAGGAAGCACAAACTTCAGTAATATCATTAATATGTGATTTAAGAGGATTCAACCCCATAAGCAGCAATAAAAAATAGTCGATGTAAATAAGAGATACTTTGTTAGCTTCTTAAGGAAAATCTCTCTAATGCAAAACATAGTTGATCAATGCATTTAGCTAGCTTCAAGTGAAGAAACAATTCTGAAAATGTACGTTCATGGTTTCAAGTAATGCAGAAGGCCAAGCAGAAACTACTGGTGCCAGGTAGTTTGCCCCTAAGTCCATAAATTCTGTGAACATAGTGTAGTGTTGGGTGTTAAGTGTTAAACATCCTGAAACCTTCATCAGCAGTTTGTCCATCGGCAGGCAAATTTTCCAGATGGTCTTTGGATGATCAATTATGTTGCTCTTAATTGCAAGTTCCTCCTCTATGTGTCTCCTTCCCTGCTGCTTCAATGTGAAGAAAGGTAAAGTCTTTAACCATTAAGCAGCTGGCACAACTTGTGTAAACAACTCTTGGCACTGCATTTGAGAATGTTTACAAAATTGGTAAGGCTCAAGTGGGCATTTTACTTTTAGCATTTGTTTTTCTACACAAAATATCTCAGAAATAAAAACAGGTAGTGCATTCTCTGCTCTTTCTGATTCCCTATGTTTTTTTCATGAATGCCATTTACAACAGGTAGCTCTTCCAAACATTGTAGCTGCAGGAACAAAAAGTGCAGATGAACAACAATGACGACAACAACAACAACAAAACCCCCAGAAAACCCAAAACCAAAACCAAGAAAAAAGTTCTGTGTTTAAGTAACGCTGTCTTCCTCTGCCAAGGAAAACAAAGTCTCTAACGGCTGCAGTTTGGGGCTATTTTTCACAGATCTCTGTAAAAAAAAAAKGTACAGAAATGCATTTATGGAACTAGTGGGATTTTGCATTTCATTTATCCATTTGTTTTATGGCAGCAGAATGGTAAGATTTTATTTCTTTTTTGCCAACACGAGTTCTTTACTTTTTTTACCTTTTAAAATCATGCTTCAGAAGATTTGCTTAAAAATGAAGGAATGAGGTCTTTAGGATATTTGGAACCTTTGAATGACTTCTTGTTGACATATTTAACTGTTCAATCCAATAGAAATAAGATCAGGCCTCAGATGAATCCTCCCCTGGATACATACTTCACTACATTTAATTTTCCCATCGTCTCTTAAAACATGCAGTGTTCTTGTGCTTATACAGGCAGTTTTGAGATATCACATGCATGGTTTATGGCAACTTCTGTGTAGACTCTTCTGGGTATACAGACCCTTGTTAAAATACTAAGCAACTACTATTTCTAAAGACCAATGGTCTTATTGGATCTTTTTGAATGAACTAAGCCACATTTTGTGCTAGTCTCAGATATCCCATGTTGGTCTTGTTCTTTGACAAATCTGCTGAAACTTAGTCAAATTTGTAAGTACTGACTGTGACATTCGCTGTCACAATTTGTGACATTGTGTACATCTCTGTTTTTCAAATGCTGAAGTAAGGGTACATCATAGTAGTCTCTGTTGACAGAGAAAAATGTTTTGTACAGGAAATCAGTGAACAATCTCTCACTGACTTCAGTACAAATAAAATTAGATTCAGCATTCTGGACTTCAAAAGGTAGTTATAGATAAATAACCAGGTTATTAAGAGTTTGTCATCTGAACTAAATGGAGCCTCTGAATCTTTTGGGAAAAATCCCTCTTTAGCTATCACTGGTTAATTATCAGCCACCCTTTACAGATTTCCCACCTATTTATCTTCCCCATTTAACTCCTTAGTCTTCTGATACTTGGCTAATAGCTGATATTAAAAGCTTCCAAATCTATTGAGATTTTTGGTTTCATTTTGCAAGTGATGTATTGCTTTTGTGGTTTTAACTGTGCTACAGAGTTTGCTTAAAACAGGAGGTGGCAATAATTACCTCAGTGTTCTTGGTGGCTTCAGCAGTGACTTGGCAGATCTTTTTTAGGAGGTTTATATGAGTGACAGCATCTCTAGTCAGACAGTTCTTGTGTAGTCCTGATACGTTCAGCTTACCCAGAAGTCTGCAAAAGGATTGATCTGTTTTTATTTGTCCAAATATCGGGCTATTTACACACTTGTGGGAAGGAAAAAGAAAGAACTTGAGGCAGCTAAAGTGTTCCAATGAGTCAACCAGGGCAAGCAATATATATTCGATCTGTACTCAGCTTTGAGGAGCCGGATGAACTTATTTTAATTTTTTAAATATTTTCTCCATACACGTTAATAGCCCTTTAAACTTGACTTATTCCTCTTCCTTCAATATGACTCACAATTCCTTAAGCACTTTACTTTTGAAACCTGCAGCTTGGAAAGATTTTAACAGCATAACAGTTCCTGATTTTTGTGGGCTGGTGTTACATTTATTACTCGGAGCTATGTGCCAGCGGTGTACTTGGGCCGATACAGGCAATAGCCTAAGGTTAACCTGTGCCTCAAGGAGCTCATCTTCTAACCAGACCGAGATAACCACCAAACTGCAAGCACCTGCCTAGCATTGTGGTGGAGGAATCACGTTTTCCTGAGGGTGGAGGTGTGCAGAGAAGGCGGCAGGATTGTTTGGTTTTAGTTAGCAGTACACTGGAGCTGGTACTAGCCTTGCAATGTTCATGTGTTTTAGAGAAGGAACTGAAGGCTCGAGGGGGCAGTGCTCGCTGTAGGATGGTATTCTGACTGCCAGGGACAGTGTGATAGAGGAATGGAGAAACTCTAGGGAAAAGGGCTGGCAAGCCCAACACGTCAAAGAGTAGAAAGGCAAAGAGCGTAAATAAAACCACAGATACTGCAGAGGCAAGTAATAATAGCTATAGGGTACCCGAGCAGTTAGCCTGCAATACCTACTTTTTGGCAACTTAAACTTCCATGTCTCCCAATAGCCGCCCTTTGTCCCCCAAATCCCAAGGACTGAGATAATGTAAAAGTTAGTCCCCAGAAAGACCCCACTCATGTATATAAGACACATGTATATAAGGAGTGAGCAAGATAGCCATTTGAATTACATCCCATATTTCTGGAAATGTGTGGAAAAAATCATTCTACAGAGAAAGAAATGAGAAGAATCAAAAGGAGAATTTGCTTTTTGATAAAGCAGATAATACAAATCAGATATTTGTCATGATCTTTGGCCATTTGTCCATATTCAGTTCTTTCTCAAAGGTCATTTTGTCGTACTGGGCTCAGCAATCCTGTGAAATATATTTAACTCTGTCATTTGGTGTAAGACAGAATGTGGTCCAAGTTTAAATAGAAAGATAATGGCTTTTATCCATTTTTTTCTCCCAAAATGCTTCAGCAGTGTTGTCATAGATCAAAATCTGTGCTCCCAAATAAATACATGGAATTCCTCATGCTAGTGGAAACCGAGCAGCCAAATTCTCATGCAACAAGTTGAGATGGACATCTGTATCACATGTATATTAGCAGAGAAGAAAGAAGACTCATGTATATCACAATGTCACATGTATTTTAGCTGAGAAGAACGAGGACTCTTGTTCATCTGTTTTATCATGACGTTACAAACATGAGGAGCATCTGCTGAAATCAATCCCTTTAGCGGAACAGCAACTTTATTTTTGTTACTGAAAGATATTTCAAAAGCATTATTGCAAAAGACACTTTGAGGTCTCACTGACATTAATGAAAGTCTGGTTTCAAAAGGAAAGGAAAAAATATAATGTTGACCTTATCAGGCAAAGCTAAGCAGAAGGAATATTTTCCTTTCACTGAATTACGTCATGATACTGTATTTTGATTTGTCCTTGCATAGACTTTCATCCGAGGAGCTCAAGGAAGTTCACAAATAACTAAGTGAGTCTCAGAGAGTAGAGAAAGTGATAAACATTGACTGATTTGTGCACAGTCATTTAAAAATCAATAGCAGAGAAAGGCCCAGAGCTCACATCATCTGGCTGCAGCAACAGCCATGCTGCTGATTCAGTAGCACACTTAAGATCATGCCTGGCTTAAGCATGCAGGTTCATTTTGAGCACCTGAGCACTACTCAGGTGCTCAAAGCAGAGAACATACCTAAGCATGTCTGACTTGTGATCTAACTTTGTTTGCTAGGGAGCTTGGTGAAGCTTGCACAGCATCTGACTTCTGTACCCATTCAGTCAGCAAACAAAAAAGCGTCAGGCTCCGGCTTGTCTCATCCAAACACAGCCATCACTGCAAAAGACCGAAGAAAAGAAATCACCTTTATTTCACGAGAGTGGCCACCATCCGCTGATGAATATAGGTAAGATGGTTCAAATTAGGATGTTGAAATGCGTCTAAACCCTAGCTCAAGCCTTATTTATTTGTGTGCACTGGAACAGCCCAGGCACAAGCACTCAAGCTGTGTGGCAACTCGGCAGCAGAGAAGATAAGCTCCAGTAGAAAGGTGCCGTGGACAGCTGGCGGGGGGACACAGAGGGGAAACAGATTGATGCAGTGCAAGGCATCTGTCAGAGCCTCAAGTGAAGATTGGAAGCTTGGAAACTAGTGATAATGTCAATCCCAGAAGTGCCCGGCACAAGGTGCTCTATAGGTTTCATACAATTAGAAACATCAATAAAAGATGGAATCAATAGTATTCTAGATTTCTAGCATCCTATACAACTGTCTTGTTTTAAACTTCAGTCTAAATCTTCTACTTTTGTTCTGTTCTTATCAAAATAATATTTCAACAGTGATGTATGCAATACAGTTCATTTAAATCAAAGAGACTAGTTGGCAGTGGGAGCTGTGAAGATCAATTTCTTATGGCTCTGTATGACGTGTGATTTATTTCCTTCTGTAACAAAGTGTGGTGTCTGATCAGAGCAATTTCTGAATTGCCATCGTCTGCCTCCCATGTGGCATTTTTTAGTGGCTGGTATTGCAGTTGAGCTCATTTATAGAAACTATGCTCAATAGGGGCACAAATTTTCCTCTACTGCACCAAATAACTTCAATGAGCCTTTGCACCTTGATGAGAAGTTTATAACATGGAGTTGCATTTTCAAAAGTTCTTAGTTGTCTTGGTCAGATTTTATTTTCAAACATAGGYCAAAAATCAGTTTGGGTTTTTTTAAGCAACATCTGGAGTAAATTCAAGCAACTCTCTGCTGCTATGACCTTACAACACTACACTATAATACTAATAAAACACACTTCAAAAAAAAATTTCTCTGTGTTCTGTTAAGCACTGCCTATTTACAAGAACAAGCTAATTTTGTGAATACAAAGCAGGGCTTTGCATGTCATAGAAGACTTATTTTAAAACTTATTCAGTTACATGGATCAGTTTGCACCCTTTTTCATCAACAAATAATTGAAAAATATCATCAGCCAATTTGCCCCAGATTTGTAAGCCCTAGGGAACTAGATTTCAAGGGAAAAAAAGAGATAATGAAAGTAAGTAATATTACAGATTACACTGAGCCAGGTCTGTTTCCACTCTGCTTCCAGAGGAAGCAAGTTGAGGAGAAAGTAAAGGGATCCTTTATTGAATAATCAGTTAAGTCCTAATTAGTTTCAGAAGCCTAGGGAAATGAGTAAACTAAAATCCTAGCTACGGATGAATTTATTTGGACATTTTCTCTAAGGTTACTAACAAACAGGAGTAACATTGCAGGAAAAGATTCATTTGTGTGATGTAGATAGAACACACAGGAAAGCTTCCAAGTGCTCAAGAAAGTACCCCCTCATATCTGTCAATCATCATAGCTACAGTAACATTATTGCTACTACTCCTGTACTAACAAACAGTGTTGGCTATACATTCTATTATGCCTTGAAAAGGCAGTTATTATGCTTACCTGGAAAAGACCCACCTGCACCCTATAGCAAGAAAGTCAGAACATACCCCAACACACCGTATAAAGCATGAAGACACAGAAGAGAAGGTAAATGCGTCCATCTTTGAACTAACCTGAAGACAGCGATAACAAAATATGTACTACCTTGGGGTCTGCTACGTTCATATGAAGGGCACATCGACCAGGCTGGCGTGAAGAACTAGGAGAAGAGTAGTTCTCTCTTCACAACAGCTGGAAAGGGAAAGCCAAGCTGACATGGTAGCTTAGTGAATTAAAGCTTTAGCCCATTAGACCCCAGTGGCACAGCCAGGTCAGCACAGCTTTTACTGTCAAGTCAAATCATGCCCACATAACTTCTGTTTCTGGGAAGGAAGAAGTATTTACATTTATTTATCTTTGCACTAAGAGGCAAAAATTCCCATGAAAGACATGAATGACTTGCTGACTGAGTTTAGCAGCAAGAATGCCTAACTGTGAAGCCAAATGTGTTGCACAAATATGTTTATTCCTCCAGGTCCATCCTGATTCCATTCTGCATTTTTCCCTGAGGTGGACAAAACTCTAAAGCTTGAAAGTAAAATAAGGGTCAGAGTAGTATACAGTCATTCTCATATGGATCCAAGTTTCACAGCATGGAAATCCCAGCTGGTTTTAAAGCAAGCTGGAAGTATTATGAGAACAGATTCTTTTCTGACTGTTGGGCGTGTTTGTTTTATCTCCCTGGGGAGAATGTGGGTTCCCTAAGACGCACTCTGCATTTAGACTCTCTACCGGAAAACCCTAGAGAGGAAATTCTAAATCATAGCTTTCTACACGCTGTATTTGACATCTGGGTCTTGGAAACTTGCAGTGTCTCTGCTGCTCTCCCGGCTGAAGCCAACAGGATTTCTACAAAGGATTTAATGGATTTCCCACTGGGGGCCAACATAGATGTTACCAGTATCAGTTATGATGGAGAAATCTTATCCTAAGCATTCTCCTTCATTTCTCTTTTACAAACAGAAAAAAAAAACAACCCACCTAGCTCATTTCAGGAAGAAAGACCATAATGGCATTGATACAGGTTCATGTATACCTGACCAGACCAGGTGTAGAGATGGAAGGCTTGAGACAGATACCGTTATTTCCCTCTGTGATTTTGCATCCTTTCTTTATATTCTTTACTAAATACAATAAAACTTGGCAATATTTTAGCTTGGCACCTTCCCTTCAGCAGTTTTAAAGAAACAAAAATTTTTCTCCTGTTTTTAAAGGGACTTTGAGTAAATCAAACACAAAATTCTAATTAATTTAGAAGTGGTCTGACATGTCATCTCAGCTTTCAGCATGTCAAGAGAGAAGACTTGATGTTCACTGGAAACCTCAACAAACTCTGCCCTGTAGTCTATTTTGTCATGTGATTTGATCTCTGAAAACTCACATCTTTAGGCGGCATATTTACCTACTCTTCTTCATAAGACATGTATACCAAGAGGCCCTGCCTTTCCTCTAGGATTGTGCAATTCTTTGAACTACTTATAAGAAAACAGAAGCATGACCTACTGCATCTGCTGAAGAATATTCAAATGATAACTACATACATCAATATAATCACCAAGCAACATCACCTGTTTTAAAGGTAAGCCAAGCTTCGTCACAGCTGGAGATAAGAGAATGGAAAGGTAAAAGTTGGAGGTAAGAATGAAGATTTCAGGGCATAAATTTGCTTCACCTGAGCTCATTCCCCCCCTTGCACAAGCTGAACGTTGGCATTTGGAGTTGGGCTGTCACTCTGGACATCTTTGGTGTTCTTCGGAAACACCTGGACCTCCGCAGCATGACCTGCAGCAGCTGAGCATCCTGTGGAGCCACAGGAGCTCTCCTGCGGATCACCACGCAATATGTGCATCCCCAGTGAGATGTAGGCTGGGGTTTTACCTGACAGCTGTTGCCATGTGATGATCTGTATTTGTTCTTGTGGGAAAGAAAGGTCTGTGGGTCCTATCTGTGGCAGAAATCTCAGTTATTTGAGCACAGATGAGAAGCTGAACGAAGCTAAGCTGTATTTAGGAACATTAATATAACATGAAAATCAATCAATGAAAACATACAGGAGTCAACTTTTACTTAGGCTAGTTTGAATTTAGTGAATAGATCAAAGCAGTTAAAACAAAAATAATTACTTACAAAGACTAATGATAGAGAATAAGAACCTGTACAAAAACAAACAAAACACCTGCCTGAACTTGAGAGTGGCAAGGGAATTATCCACAATGAAACATATTTCCTGAAACATGTTTACATGAAAATTGCTTGAGGGTTGGGAGCACAAAGTAATTAGCTGAAAAATGACTAGATGGGTGAGGCTATATAATCTGTTTGTCTAGTCAGCGTTTTAGGGCCAATGCGATGGAAGCAAAGAAAAGGAAAGGAGGGCACTGCAGGTAAAAAAAAAGGAGCAAAGGACACATTTGTTTGTTTGCCAGAGTCACTAATAATACCCCATAATGCTACAGTGCTTAAATTATTAGAGCTGATCAAGGATCTCTCACGTAATTCCTTTCCAACAGAAAATGCGGTTCCCATAAAGCTGTTGCTTTCCAGAGGAAAATGATATTTAAATATCATTTTCTGGGAAAAACAGTATTTTGAGTTGTTGAATTGACTCAAGAAGTTTAATTTTAAGTCAGTCAGCTAAATTGTTTTTCCTTCCTATGGCAAATTGCCTCATATGAGCTCTAGACCAAGCACCTTGCTGTCTTAGGGCTGGGCTGGGCATTGTGGTTATACATCATCTCCAGTGATGCAAAACAGCATCACCTGACTGTATGCCATGGTGCATCACAGGATTCACTTGAACAGAGTTTGTAATGAGAGGTATAACTTAACCAGAAAGCTTGGCCCTTAATTGATGATGATGAATATTGACTACCATGAGGCAAACACAAGGTTCAGCTGAACCAGACAGTGTTGGTTGTGTACTGTACTGAGTGTTCATGGGCTGGACTATTACAGGAATTATGATCAGAGCACCTGCAACACTCAGAAAAAAGCCACCTAAAGTTTCTGAGATTCAAACGCAGGCTGTCACATGATAGTAATGCTCACAAAACGGTCTGCCCTTTCAAGGCTGGGATGAAGCTTATCCCTTGCAAGTTTTTCTAGTAATCAACTTTACACAAGAAAGCGTTATCGTAAAAAGGTACATAGAAGCAGCTAACTACTTACTTGTGGCCCTGATAAAAGCATTGATGGCATTTTAATGAGCATCGGTTGCAGCCTTTTGCATCCCAGGAAACTGCCACACCATGTTGTGGGCAATGCGGGATCCCCAAAGTGCTGCTGTATGCACCTGGTCTTCTGGAGTGTCATAAGCTTGCAAGCACTGGAGCAATTTTAGACAATGTCATAACAGGGAAAATAACACACTCAGAGTGTGTGATACAGATGGTATTTCCTGTCTTCCAGATACTGCCTTTAAGGCCCAGCTGGATGATCTTGACTGACACGGAATGAGACTTTCCTTTGCCTATTGTGCCCTGTCTGTAACTAGTCTAGTCTTTATTACAGGAACATATTCATTATTCTTATATTCTTTACTATAGAGTACCTCTGCTCTTACCTTCAAGTATGTGTTTGGCAAACCATCACAAGCTGACAGCGAGTCTTCTTTATCCATTGGTGACCAATGTGTCAGCATTTGTTCCAGCAACCACCCTGGAAACAGGACCCTTTCCCCTCTGTTTTTGGCCATTTCCAAATGCAAACGCAGTCTGCTTGGAAACCCAGTGACTCTGGGTGCAAGAGCTAATCTCAGTGAAAACGTTTACTTTCCGGCTGCATTTTCTCTCTGAAGAATAGACGGCAATGCTGAGGCTTAGCTGGAAAGAATGAAACTTAGCAAAGTCCTACTTTAGGAAACAAGCCTGTGCTTAAATCCCACTGACTTAAATCCTTCATACTACCCTTGAAGGGAAACTTTTCCTGAGCAGGGGTTTGATACTTTAACCAACTTACATTGTTGAACTGGGTTAATAGGCTGCATGGAGTCCACGCAGATGACTGTAGGCTGTGAGTTTAACACCCTTTCGCCATAATGGAGATCTTCTTAGAAGCTGATCTCCTTCATCATTATTCGTGGGTATTTGCCCCCATTATCATAACGCCATGTGTAGGCAGAATGCACGGTTAAAGAAAAATAAACAAATGAAATTGCCAACCGCTGGCAAATGCCCAAAGCCATGCCACCATCTGCCCACCCCACCCACTGATAAAATAAATTCCTGGCATTTTGCCTAGACTCACAAATGCTAAATTAAATAAGTATTCCTGGTTGTGCACACTGAAAGTCAGAAAATCTGGACCCTAATGGAAAAAAAGAGGAAATGAGTCAACATCCCAGGGACTTTCCACTAAGAACCTTCTGTTGCTGGCACCTGGAAATCAAATCTGGGGAGTAAGCCTAAAATCATCCCAGGAAATATTACTGGCTAGCCCAGGTCATATGAAAAGAGGAGAGCCCTGAGTCCCTGAGACTGACCCCGAAAAAGGTTGGAACACCTTCCCTGAGTTCCTGGAGGAAATCAGTTAGACACAGGAGCACTCAGTAGTTTACGTCAGTAAGAGCACCTGGGGATTAAGGCAGATGAAAGGCCCACTGTACGAATTTGTGATGTACAAGGTCATCCACTTCTCCTTTCACCTTTGGGGTAGATTCTATCCACAGACAGAGCACAAATACCAAGTCCATGTCGACCTGCAAGGGCAAGAGCTGTGTCAAAGGGGAGATGGGACCTGTAACTCCAGTGTGACAGCCCGCAGGGACAATGGTAGCAGCCCTTTCCAGCAAGTCCTACATCCCCACCTAGGTCAAGGCAAACCCCATTAGTGCAATGTGCTGCAGTGTCAGCTCTGGCTCCTTCAAGAGGGGGAAGCTGTGAATGCCCTTGTGCATTGCTTCTCCTTCCAAGCAGACTTTCCACAAGCACAGGCAGGGATCATTCAGAGTCCACAAAGGCACAAGCAGTCCCCGTTTCTGCATCACATTCTTCTTTTGATAGCCAAGCATCAAAGATGAATAGATCCCCAGAATCATTTTCCTATCCGTCTTTCACCCCATCTCTGCTGATTTACACCACTGCAAGTAAAAGGAGAATCAGACCTCACATTTCTATTCCATGTACAATAATCATCATCTAAACAGAAAATGTATTTATTTGATACATAAAGTGCTCAGCTATCAGCTTTAATTTTATACTAAGAAGAGCTGCTTTTAATTGTTACCAGGAATATGTGTCAAAGAGGAAGGAACCAAAAATAGCTCTGCATGCAAAAAAAGAAAAAAAATAGCACCGTAGCTGCTATTCTAACAGCACATGTATGTCTGTTCACCTTAACGATTTGCCAATAGTAAGGGTACATGTTTTAACTCGCTATAAAATGCGTGTGCCTATGGGCCAGATTTGTATCTTAGTTATAACTATGTAAAGCAGAAATAAACTTCTTTGAAGTTGTTAGACTTACTTTGGATTTACAGTACTCTGAGATCAAAATCGGAACTGCGTTTTAAATTGAGATGAGCAGAACAATGAAAGAGGCAAAAGATTCAGATGGCAATGAATACAAGAAGATCTCTAATGTAAAGCTAAATTTTTCTGTGCACAGTGTAATGAAGCAGGGGAACGTTGCTGGCTAGATGATTCGTATTACTATGTAATGAAGTTAGTATATAAATTATTGCATGCAGACATGCACGGTCTCACATGCTATTTCTTCGGCTTGTATTTTCATGAGTTTCTTTGCCTTCTTTGTTCTGGGAAGCAAGTAATAAAACAAAATACAAAAGTGAATAGTATGTATCCAAATACGTATTAAATATGTTTGGAATAATGATTATTTTTTTAATCTGTTTTCCTTATTACGTGCTGCCTAGAATAAAGATGACAAAGAARTACATGTCTTTCACTTCTACTGAAAAAAAAAAAGTAATATTTCCAAAACCTCTCTGTTCTAGGAAGAATCCAAATAAATATGTGATGTTCTGGTACATGTAAAGGAATGCCTTCAGCCAGTATTTCATAGCATTTTAGAACATCATAGTACCAACATGGTGTATGCCTTCTCCTCTTTCCCATAAGAAAAAATAATTAATGAATAATAGAAAAATACTGGTGATCAGTGAAGCATCCCATGTAATACACTGACTTTGTTAATCTTCTGTGATAAATATAGAAGCAAAGACAAACACATAAACAAAGGCCATAATTAATGATGAGTGAAATGGATTTTAAAGTTGTTTTCTTAATAATAATACATTTATGTACCTAAAAGCACCCAAATGCAAATTGTTTTTTAACAAAATGCACCTCTTAAACTGAAATTACCACTTCTGGTTGTTTTGCTTTTTTAGAAAGAGTTAGCTGAGATGCTGAATAAGAATATTTCTAATTCATTTAATGGGACCTGAATGTATGCAGACCCTCCAAAAGTCAGGCTTACTCTGCTAAGGAAGTATGGACCACAAAAGCATCTTTCCCTCCTGATAAATGTGCCTGACTCCTAGATAAGTAACTTTTCACTCAGCTTCCCAAAGAAGCAGCCTGGCATACAGAATGAATGACATCACAATTGCAGTGATGTCCCATACCTAGTGCATATGAAGGACCCTCTTCTGCATGTTACTTTGTGAATTCCCAGTGCAAATTTGGGTGGTTTTAAAAAAAAAATCTATTGAGGATATACAAAACCACCCCAGCAACAGGGGTGGCTTTTTTTTTGCTCAAACAGCTGCTGTACCCTTATGTTCTGCCAGGAAACTGCTTTTGGTGGGGACACTCACTAGTTTGGAGAAACCCGACCACAAAATGTGTATTGTTTTGAAAAGTTCATATTTCTGCTGTTCACATGCAACTGGACATGGCACACACTGTTCATTAGGAAACATCTGTCTGTGGGTTTTCACAGTTGCAAGCATTTTAAAGCATAATAATGATTTTGAGAGTAGATAACTTTGAAACAGTTATATGCAGGCAGGTTTTAAAAACTAAATAAACGTCACATGGAAAATTCATGTCACTGATGAAATGTCGACATGCTGGTGTACAGGAAGACAGAGAGGAACATCCAGTCCAGTAATTGCTAGGTAATGGTTCTTTGTTTTTGAAGGCCAGAAAGATACTTCAAATTCTGTGCCGCAGAGAGGTTCCTTCTCTATTTTACAGGAAAAAAAAAAAAAAAAANAAAAAAAAAAAAAAAAAGAAAAAATAAGCTCTTAGAAAAGCCAAATAATTTGCAGCAAGATGTTTTTTCTAAGCATTGGCCTAGACAGTTTTGATCCAGAAAGGATACAGAAAGAATGGTAATTACACACTCCAATTCTTTTTGCATCAGTTGTACAGCATTTACACACTGTATGTGAATCTGAGTCAGTGAAAGCTCACTTTTGGGTAACGGTGTTTTGGTTGCATTACAGTGATTAAACATCTGAGTTCCCAGGACTGTATTTGAAGGGAGAACACCTATCCCAGATTCTGACACAACGAAACTAGTTTTGGGGCAAATGTTTCTTGGACTCTAGACATGGGGATGCTAAACCCCATAAAAGTGAATGGAAAAGGAATTCTGTTTCACTCTGTGGCACAGTCAGCAGAGCAAAAATTCAGCTTCAGCTATCATCCAGTAGTCAGACATTGAAATTAGACAACCAATCAGCAGAGTCCCCAGTTTTTAACTGCACACTGGCTGTGTGAGGCTTGCAACACTACCACCTACTCCTCAGCCCACAGCCCCATTAAGGGAAGCCGAGTTCAGTTCTAAAAAGTGCTAAACATTCATTTTAGATGCTCAGATTGTCTCTGGAGTCAGTGGTGGTCCAAGGCATACAACACTTCACAGGACTGAAGTGTACACAGAGCTTCCTCCAGCCTGATAAGTAGAAGTTATGCATCTTATATTACTATCATGAATGATACTTCCACCTGGAAGAAGTCATCATAGAAGAGCTGTGTAATATTTAATAGGAATAATATCTCTATTATAAAAAAAAAAATTATTTATTTTATGCACCAAGGAAATCCAGCACAACCCATCTGTGTGTCTTATGTTAGACATATGCAATGGACCTACATGCTAATTAAATATGGCAAAGAAAGATTTAATTCTCCATCCTCAAAGTTTACATTTCTCTAGTATCTCCTATCACAGAATCAGACTGAGTTACAGCATTCTACTGCCTTCATCCCTGTTGTGCCTTTATACGTTCTTAGAGATTTTCCGGTCTCCATAAGGAATATCAAAGCATAGATAATTTAACAAAGATAATTTGATGATGCAGTGTTATTTCTGCAAGGAGGACCAGCTAATCTGTTTACAGTAGGAGTGATACAGTTGCACAGCAGCAACTGCACAGGACAGGCACAAGCACAGTCGGAGGAGGGACTGTACCCCTCTGGAGCCATCTGATACTGAGATGTCTGACTGTGTAGAGTGAGAATATAAAATTTATTGTAATGGCCTATTTCACCTATAATCACCATGGTATGAATGCCAAAACAGAGTGATGGACAATTGGGACAGTAAAAAAAACAGGATGTTGAGGTGCCATGAATGCATCTCTCTCACGGTCTAGGCATAATCTTGATCATTTAGAAAAGCTTTGAATCTCAGAAGCAAATTGTCAAAGTGCAAGAATCTTGTTAAAGTACTTCAGTGTACTGAAAGGGAGAGAGCAAGAATTCTTCAACACCCAGAACAACCACACTGGCAAATCAATCACTGCCAAGCTTTTACCTCCTGCCACCCCTTTCCCAAGTATAACATAGCAGGAGTGCTGTGAGAACCCCAGGAAGATGACAGGGCAGGTTGTGGGATACATGTGGTTTTCAAAAATATCCATCAATGTTGTAATGTCTGCCCTGCTAACAGGTGGTTCTTACAGTAGCTGCTAAATGCTGAATATCTGCTTCCATGTTTTACTGATGCTGTCACAGCCACACAGGGGCATACAGAAGATTCAGTCCTATTCTTTACACTAGTGTTGTCAAGGATTTTACCCCCATAGAGGCTGTAGAGTTGCATTAAAATTTTCAGAACTCAAATAAGCTGGAGCAGCAACATACTTACCTGAAAGCTCATCAGCTTGAGCTCAAATATTGCAGTTTGAATTCTTCCCCTATCACGTCAGAGCGCTTGCAGGCAAGCTCCCCAACAAAGCGCTGGGTAAGTGTTGCACATCCAGAGGGGGTTGCAATCTCTAAGCCGTATAACACTGCCATGGAGGAGGACCTCTGCTACAGACACACTGACAGTCTATGCACAGCCAGAAGTTTCCACAACTAGATTTCATATTGTTCTTTCTCCTCTGGCTGCTGAGTGATTTCTTAACATATCAGACTTTCTTGAAATACAAGTACCAGATGACAATAAAATACAGATCAGGTAGATGCAATATTTAGACAGATGCTAAAACATCTTATTGTGCACTGGAAGACCATAGCAAGTACTGGCATTCTTTCCCATTTAGTAGAAAGGACACATAATTAATAGAATSATGGAATCATTAAGGTTGGAAAAGACCTCTAAGATCATCGAGTCCAACCGTCAACCCAACACCACCATGCCCACTAAACCATGTCTCTAAGCGCCTCATCTACATGCCTTTTAAATACTTCCAGGGATGGTGACTCCACCACTTCCCTGGGCAGCCTGTTCCAATGTTTAACCACTCTTTCAGTAAAGACATTTTTCCTCATGTCCAATCTAAACCTCCCCTGGCGCAACTTGAGGCCATTTCCTCTCATCCTATCGCTAGTTGCTTGGCAGAAGAGACCAACACCCACCTCACTGCAACCTCCTTTCAGGTAGTTGTAGAGCGCGATAAGGTCTCCCCTCAGCCTCCTCTGCTTCAGACTAAACAGTCCCAGTTCCCTCAGCCGCTCCTCGTAAGACTTGTTCTCCAGTCCCTTCACCAGCTTCGTTGCCCTTCTCTGGACACRCTCCAGCACCTCAGTGTCCTTCTTGTAGTGAGGGGCCCAAAACTGAACACAGTATTCGAGGTGCGGCCTCACCAGTGCCGAGTACAGGGGCACGATCACTTCCCTCATCCTGCTGGCCACACTATTTCTGATACAGGCCAGGATGCTGTTGGCCTTCTTGGCCACCTGGGCACAATACCATTTAAGGGGAATATAACTTTTCATCCCCAAAGGGTTCCAAAACAAACAAAACACAATTGAAATGTAGTTGCCCTGAGGTTGTAAGGCAGCATCAGCACATACCAAACAAAACGAGAAAAGGTGGGAAGGAACATAAGACACTATTACAGTTTTTTCTCCTTAAAATTATTTATTTGGGTCCTTGCATATAAACCAAATGGGATTTTAAACTGAATCTTACCTGGAAGATTCCCAGGCATTACATCTTTCTCAGAAGACTAAAAGGCCAAGTCGACCGTACTGGAGGAAATATAGAGCAAATACATTATAGCCTAAAATTCAACACCCAAAAGTTTAGCTAGATTAAAAAACTGTTCTTACATTTAGGGAGCTTCATCAATGTACACCTCTGACGGAGACATACAGTAGCACATACTGGTGTTTGTTCAGTGCAGTTGACCTCTTCATAAACCCTGGAAAACTTTGACACCTGTTTGGTCCTGAGTGAATTCAGTTCAATGAGGACAATACAATATTCTGCCCCCCTCAAATGCACCCATCTTACTTCCCTGGTATTTGTTAAGAGTTCATGGGAAAAGAAGACTCTTGGGTATACAATGAATTAGAATAAGACAAGATCATAAAGAGAACTTTATAATAAGATTATTTTAAAGATAATCCGCCATCTGGTTTTAAGTTTACAGCACTGCAACTCACACAAAATGCATTTTCATTGTTTTTACATGGAATAGCTCGAACTGGTAAGCATCCAAAATTCAGCAGAAATTTATTTGTTGTAGGTAGAATGCATAGCCAACGAGTGAGGGTAATTATTTCCACCTATAATATACTTCTCATTCATTAACCCAAAAGAGGATATAAAATATTTTTGAAATAAAAATCAAAGTATAACCTTAGTTTGTACGCTTTACTATAAACATATGGCAATGCAATAACCTGTTGAACAAAAGAAAGTAAAAATAATCAAATCTAATTCTGCTTTTATACATTTTCCCAACCTTGTTGACTATATTCTTATTCAGTGTCTCTGCTATCACCTGTGATATCGCTCCAAGTCAAAAACTACTCCTGTCCTTTTGCTGGGATTTAATGTTTAGAAATATATGTTCTTAATCCTTAAGGATTTGTAGAACAAACTGTCATTTTAATCCACTGCAACTTGCCTAGTATCTGAAGAAACTTCACCCATTTCATTCTAGGTGAAAACAAAATGTGGTGACTGTCACATGGGAATGGAATCACTGCTTACTTCTGCTGCAAGAAAATTCAGGCGTGGATGAACCAACCATCTCTTGCTATCTTTTCCTATATACAGCAAAAAGGACAGTGCCAGTCCAAGCAGGTTTGTCAGTAGCCAAGCCCTGAACACAGACTTCTTTTTAAGACTTTTCCAGCAATTGTAATGATCAAGCAATAGTTAGAATTGTGCATCCTTGCACAGATAAGCACAGGCTTTCACCAGAAGATCAACACAGGATGCAGAAACAGAAGCCCAATGTCTCAAAGCCCCCGCTCACACAGGAACACTGCACTGACACATCACCCATTGTATCTGCTGCAACTTTTCTGAAGCATTCTCATACAATTCCTACTGAAAAAAAATGTTATGTATCACCACACAGATTAAATTGATTTTTATATACCTCATTACACTAATCTGTTTTGTTAGTGAAATTAAATGGATTGAGAAGCTGCCACATTTTATATATTTGTGGCACAGGGAGCTGGATGCTGTTTTCAGCTCTGTCACTTGACTTTGAGCGACTCACATAGTCTCTGTCCCAGTTCTTGCAGACATCAAATGATGACAATAACACTTTCCTGTCTGACAAGAAGGTTGTGAAATACTTTTCAGTAATGTTCATAAGAAGGTTTTAGAATTTCATACAGAAGCTCTACAGGCGAATTTTCCAGGTCAATATTATTACAGCATCAGAGACATTCTCCTTTGCAGGACCTGTCTAATCAGTAGACAGGCAAAAAACAACTTCCAGATGTTTACAGTCACATTGGAGGGGTAAGAGAGGATGATACAAACAGCGAGGGTTTTGCCCTTGCCCTTTCAAATTAGGATGCTACAGCATTGCTTCTTATCTCATTCACTGAGGGGAGAGCCTGCCTATGGAAGCAAACGAAGCAATAAGAAACAGTAAATTCCTCCCTTGGCTCTCTGTGTGGGAACAATTGAATGTCCTCTCATTATGCGGTGATAACTGTTCACTCCAAGGACTCAGGAAGGGTCCTGGAAAATTTAGATTTAAAAAGTAACAATTGTCTGTGATATGCTCTTCTTTTCTCACTTTCAAACACTGGCTGAATTACATATCCCTTCATGGAAGGAGCAGAAAAGCTGTAGTTATTCTCAGTACAACTTTCCTGTCTTGCTACTTGAGTTCGTTGCATGACAAAGGTTCTCCGTATTGAGAAGGTCGCATGTGCTTCACGTGCTTCATCCATGGCCAAGCCGAGTCTTTGGATTCAGTGACTGCAGAGAACTATAACCCTTTCAAAGCAATGAGACACTTCCAGATAAAAAAAGGGAGCAGCTTAACTTGGGAGTGCCATGCTTGAGCACAAGGTCTCTGCGCACCCTGCACAGTTTGCTCTCCCACTCCCTGTGTTCTGCTGCAGGGAACAGGAGAGAAAAAATGTGTCCATTCCCAGCCTGGCAGTCAAGGCCTATTTCCTCAGCCTACCCAAAATCCGCAGCTGAATGTAATTGCTAGGATTTGTGTCTTTCTGTATTAATTAATTTTTCTTGTCTTTTAACCCTGCAAGCATCACAGGACAATTAGAAGGATCTAAGGGAAAATGCTATTATGGACTTGTTCTTAAATGCAATTTCCATCTGTCTCTCTTTTTTTTAAAGGGATTTATAAACCATATCATCTGTCAATGATAATAGGCCAGTGGAAAAAGTCAGGAACTGAGATTTGCATAATCATGGTTTTTCTCATCAGAACTGCCAACCATGGGGTGTGTCTGACTCAGCAGCGCCCTTTAGCTCCTTGTGTTTCTGTTTCATTTGGCTATTCAGATGGCAAGTCTGTTGGAGATATTGTAAGTATGAACACTTGAACACAACAGGGTCTTCACTAGCATCTTCAGGAAATACTCTATAACATGTAGTAATTCTTTTGATAGCAGTTCCCAAATCCCACATAAAGAAACAGACAGAAGACCCTCTATTGGATATGAGGGTATATCACTTCAGTTAGGATAATCTAAGTGAATATGCTTTTTGCTTTCCTTTTCCAGTGGTCCAGCAAGGGAAAAAAGAGAGTTATTAGATAGCTGGAGCTTGGAAATAGAAGAAAATCCTTTTCTTCCTTATAGAAATATAATATCAAGAATAGCGCCCTTAAATCCTGTGTTCCATCCTCTGTCACTCGAAGACGTATCTGGAGCCACACAGGCCACTGCCATCAGACGGGAAGTAAATTGGAGCCTCCCACAACTGACCAAATATTATGAAAATATGAAGAGGCTACCTCAGCTTGTTCATATTCTGACCCTCTAAGCTGCATTAATTAAGAAAATCAGAGTCAATAAAATTGACTAGACTCTCAAAGGTGAACAAACAATAAACTGGCAATTTCATTGCACTCAATTCCCTTCGCATCTGTCAGTGAAACGACAGGACGTCGCTAGTGCCTATAACTAACATGACTGCTTGTGCAAGTGCAGGCTTTGTGGACTGTGCAAATAGAAACAAAGAACCTGCAATAGCCAAGATAAAAACGAGTCATAGGATGAATCAGATGATTGGTGGCTGTGGGAATGGATTTCAGGGCTTTTATGAAGGTATGTGACCTGGCAGGAGCCCAGGTGGGGTGAGGGAGGAACTGAGATAGAGAAGATTTGATTGAGGAAGACACCAATGACACGTCTAGTATTATATATGAAAGTGGGAGAGGTTGGAAATAGATTTTTAGAGTCATCGTCACAAAGGTGGCAGCTAAATCTATGGGAATAACTAAAGTAATCCCACTTATTCATTTATCTACCCACACACATACACACCCTTGCTGACTTCCTAATTGACGTTGTGGCCAGAGAAGAAACACTGAATTCAAAGAGAGGCTATTTGTATTTTATTTCTGATCCAGCTGGACCCAAGAGGTGCCAGGAATCTTGTGAGAAAGGCTCCTTTCAAAAAGAAATTGAGCTGTATTTCAGGCAGTGTGAATTATGGTTCTCTGAAACATCCCGTCATTCGAAAAACCTTTTTTGCTCACTAAGGCAGCATGATAATGTGCTACACTATCAGATAGAGAATTTTTTTTAATAATTCCTGTACAGTGGTGGTTTAAAATACCAAAACAAAGTGAGTTATTCCATGAAGAGAAAACTGCTGATCATTTTTTTCCTTTTGAATTTGCATTTTTTCCCAGACATCTTTTTACAGCTCACCCTTTCCATCAACACTTAATTTCCCCTCAGCTTAAAAAGACCCCTGGTTCCACACTGTGCTCTCTCACTATAACTGTGGAGGTGCAGGAGGTACCGTGGCTGGCTCTGGGCTGGCTCTGAGCTGTCTCTGTGCTGGCTGGACAGCCACTACCCACGTCGTCATTAGTCAACGGACACGCTTATGCTGCAGCCTTTTCCTCAGCAGGGACACCCCTCTGGGTTTTATTCCACTCTCCAGGCACTGATTTTCCCTAAATGTGCAGGAGCTTCATATCTCTAAGACCTTTATGACTTTTTCCAAAGTAGCTGAAATGGTTCAAAGGCCATTGACAAATACAGCAAAAAAAGAAAAAAGATAATAGTTGTGTTGAATTCGGAAGCCTTGAGTTTAAATTTCCCACCTGGTTCATGTCCTTCGTTTAAAAAAATATATTAACGTGTAGTTCTTAAGAAAAACAAAATTCAGTTACATCACTTTTTTACTGAAATGTAGTTCATGCTCTTCAGGTGTCCCAGGCAGCTACACTATAACACAGTGCCTATGCCATGCCTTCAGGACCCATAGCCAAGCAGTAGTGCTGTTTGATTTCAATGTTAGTTTAAGGGATATAGTCTATTTTTTCTGTGAGGTAGATATGCACATTAAATAAAAAAATGGGCCATGCTGTAGTGGGTGGAGTCACTGGTCCTTCTTGCCTAATAATTTGAATTTGTCAATCTCTAGTGTAATCTGCTTTAGATGAAGTCAAGTCCTCTTCTGCCCTGCCACTGCCAGATGTTCAGTGATGTGTGTAAGCAAGAGAGTACTCGTTCCCTGTCCATCACTTGACAACTGATTTGGGATCCAAAAGGGTCAGCTCGAGCATTTCATTCTCTCAAGGGTTGATAAAGGTAATTGAATAAAATACTGGGTTTTATTTTCATACCTTCTCAAGCACTGTATTTTATTTAAAAGATTTCCATATTTAGCACTAGAAGATAATTGGAAGCATCTGATACAGCATCATTATTGCCACTGGAGCAGGGAATGGCTGTTAGGCTACAAATGACAGACGGCTGTCGAGCTGGCATGGGGCTGGGAGCGCACCAGGTTTTCATCCCTCTTGAACACTTCTAGTACCTGTGCTAGGTTATTTTGTTTGTTCCTTTCTTACATAGTGAATGTAGCACTACTCCAGCACCAGTAGGTTTCCCAGGAGCTGGGTGTCCAGGACTGTGGGAGCTCCCCATGGGGGCTGCCAAGCAGGACCTGGCAGCCAGGACCCATCCCATTGCCCCAGTCAGGAGCAAGCATCTGGGGGCACCAGGGCAGCCCCAGCCCTGGGCATCAGGCACCTCCCAGGGGACAGGGACAGGCTGAGACGGGATGAGACAGCAGGTTCTGTGAGCAATTTGGTAGAATTCAGCTGCAATATTGGTAACTATCCCAAATGGCTTCATGTGTGAACTATTTTCTATATTATTATTTTGGATATTACACCTTGCAAATAGTAGATGAAGATGCACAGAAATACATTTTTCTGCTTTTACAAGTTCACTGTACTTGTCCGTTTACAAATGCAGTCTCCTGTGGCATTCACTGCATAAAACCTCCAGCTTATCACCACAGAGTCAGTTTTCGTAGGAGGCTTCTTTACAAGAAGTTCTCTATGCTTGATTAGCTGGAGTCCTTACCGAGCTTACAACACCCAGTTTGTTGCCATTATTCTCTCCAGAAGATTCTCCCAAATTTGCTCCTTTTGGAGGAATAGAGGATCTAATTAAAAACAAGCTTTGCCAAATTATTCAGCTGGGCATTTTGACCCAATAGTCACCATGTATTGCATCTATCTTAAGCTATGAAAATGTAGAGGAAATTACACATAGAAAAAAAAGTCTAAACTGTTTCTGCCTTGCTAATCTCTGCTATTGAGTATAGAACCAGAAAAAGTGAATTACTTCATTAATTGTTCCTGACTTACAGGGTTAACATAGTCTGTGTCAATATATTCTAATCCAAAGATACTATCCTTGTTCTTAGATGTCCTGCAGTTGCTTTCATTAAAAATCTCAATATTTATGCTCTGGGAGGTGGTGAAGTGAAGCCTTGCTTAAAAGCAGCAATGTAAACAGCATTATACCTCCCTTCAGCAGGAACTATTCGCACACCTGTCTTTTTTGGAAGAGTTTCAGTTTGTTATTTTTATTTCCCTATGCTTGTGAACTCAGTAGGTTAAGGACTCTTTTTTTTTTTTCCTTTTTGATACATGTGCCAGCTACAACCTTCCTCTAATCCTTACTTGATCTGAGGGTGGGCATATCTAATCACAGGAGTGTTTGAGGACCTCAGGGTATAGTGAATATTTTGCATGCCCAACCTACTTCCACTGTGCTAGCTGCTGTTATCTTAGGCATAACTATTACCGCAGACTTGCCAAGTATTAGGTATGTGACATGACACATATTTTCCCACAATGTCTTGCTCTTCCCCACAGAACTTAATATCTCACTCAACCGTGGGAAATACTTCTTTGTGCACTGGCACAAGGAGGACAGCAGTGAATATCATAAAATCAACAATTCCCATTGCCTGGAGTCTCCACATTTCACTATAGCACAAGTACGTCTGACTCACTGCAGTTTGCATTGTCCCTCTAGGATTTGCAGGTGTCCATACATGCACCCCAATATGTCTCTGTAGATGAAGGTACAGCGCAAATTGTGGGGTGAGGCTGGTGGTCCATTCCACCATCCCTGAATCAGCACTTATCTCCATGGTAAACCGGGGAGTCACAAATTACAATAGATTTTATTAAAAAATGCTTTCAGTAACCGAGTTTCTGCTGGCAGCACAGTTAAGTCCTACCGTCAGCGCAAAGCCAGGCTCCCTCCTTCTGGAGGACAGCTTGGAACCACTCAATCACTGAAAGCACTCTGAGTCTTCTCAGGCTCTTGGTGCTTCCCACCGTCACTAATGTTGGTGCAGTTCAAGTATGGGCAGGGAGAGGGACAGCGCTAGTGCAATAATAATACGCTTGAGTATTTCGTAAAGGTTGTAACATGTCTTTTGTAATATATTTTCAAGCTCTCATAAAGACAGCAGGGCACAAACATGCTTTGCGATTAACATTGAACCCTAGAAACAAAACATTTATAGAACAAACAGTTCTGTAGCACATGGCTAGATCCCAYCTATGCCACGTCTGTTGACAGAAAAAATGGGTCAGTTCCCTGGAAATGGAAATATTTCCTCTCTGGTGTGAGAGATGCTTGAAGACCAGGAGAGCCTCTGTGCCTTAGAGCTGGAGGTGTAGGAAGGTGATTTCATTAGAGCGTCCCAGAGACAGCCCAGCCGCTCTCCCTGCCCTGCAAATGCTTTCCTACGTCTTTGTTAGTTACCTAATCTTATGGTAAAGGATTATTGCAGTTAATATGCAGTAATCTCATTAATCTAAATTTAAGAACACTACAGGATCAGCAAGAGGTTTAATATATTGCAATGTTTGTAGTATGTCCTGAATTCTTCCCATACCRGTCAAAATCCATACATTAGCGAGTGACGTAAGCAGGGCTTTGGAGATCATTTGCATGACAGATGCACAGGCCAGGCACCAACTGAAGATGCAAAATCTCACTGCGGGGGACTGTTTTCTAACTGGGTTGGATCAATATCTAAAATGCTCTAAATTCTGTCACTGAAAATGTCATAGCAAAGCATAACCAGACTTACATCATTACAACAAGGATATACTTACAACATACAATTCTGTTACTTAACAGGCATGAAAGAAGAACTGTTTTCAAGTGGTGACCTGCCCATCTAGACAACATATTGGCAATATTTTAAGTCAAGCACTGGAAACCATTTGAACTTGGTCTATGTTACTGCTTTCAGTGCTACCACCACTGGAATATTAGCTGGCATTATGGTGGGGAGCTTCCAGGAGGAAAAAAGGCTATTGCTGGCATAATCCTTAGTCTAGGAGTGAATTTACTTTGCTAGAAACATGCTATTTCTCATAACCCTTGTGAGACAATACACAACAACTCTTATATGCCAGTTCTGATATACCATTATGGAAAGACCAGTAAACCTAAACAGTTTTCTGGCAACTTTCTCACACAGAATAACTAATTCCTGAAGATTTATCTTCTGATTACTAGTGTACCTTACAAATAATAATAATTAAAATTGGTTTACCTCTGAAGTGCCAAAGAAAAATCTATATTTATAAGTATTTGCTTTAAATTATATTCCCGCAAACCAGATTTCACTGTATTTTTTTCTGTACAGAGAAAGGAAATAAATAAATAAAAAAAAACCCAAACCAAAAACTGAAATGTCACTGAGATGGTTGTCCCAGTGGTATGTGATAGAAAGAGAATTTGAAACTGGCAAACAGAAAAGTTTCATCAGAAACATCTGCTCAGATATTAATTGTTAGGACTACTATTGCATACATAATGTTTTGCTTACATTTTATTTCAGAAATGGTTTTTAAAATGATTGACAGAGAAGTTTCCTGACACAAGGAGGGAAGGAAACCTTTTAAAAACTGTTACTGTCTGCCATGTAAATTAATATTAAATGAGTAAGTATATCATTTAGCTATCAGGCCATAACCATAACAACTTTAATCCACTGCAGTCTGTAAAGGACTATAAAGAATGGGAGAATGGCATCTTCCTCTAATTACCAATAATGGTTTCAGAGCATCAATAAATTCTGAAAGCAAAGTTCTATACTGTACTGATCTGGGACTGCACATTATAGTAATGTGAGAAATATTTAATATATAAATAACATCTAATGCATAAATATATACAGACACATTAACATACACGCACATTCACATGCACACACACTGAGTACCTCTCATCACTAATAACTGGGAAGAATATTTGAAAAGAGCTTGATTCACTACTGCGTGTCTCCCATCTTATGCCACATGAGGTTCTCTTGTCTAAGCATGGGACCCCCATGTTTGAGTGGAATTGCATAGAAGTGACTCGTCCAAAGTGCTTCTATCACAACAGCTTTGCTGCAAGTTTGTAGATAATGTTTGGGCAATCAGGAAGCCTAAATGATTGTGCAGTTGCTCAGAAGCAGGGAAGCAAAAAATGGAGATCAGGATATCTCAGCTCTTAAAGAAATGTATTCCTTATTTTACTTTTAGATGCTTTTAAAATATAGAAAGTCTGTTAACTTACCTGAATCTTAAATAGATGCTGAGCATAATACATAAGCTGTATGCTGACCAGCACAGGGAAGCTGCCCTGACATGAAACATGTACACATCACAAGATACTGAGGAAGGGAGTCCTCTTTCTCTGTCAGAAAGATAAACTGAATTTTGATCATTTGAAGATAAAACATTAGTTGATAGCATTTAAAAAATCCCTGTTCTGCCTTTTTTTTTTGGGGGGGGGGGGGGGGGCGGGGGGGCATCTTTTAAGAATCAGCCTTTCCTGATCACCATATACAGCAGCTTTCAATTCTGTGTTCAGTTTCTAGAAAAGCTATTTCTTAGAAACTATAATATAAATAATGTTTTTATTTGTTATTTCTGTCATTATTTTCTTCTTTTTTTGAAATCAACATGAAAATAAAGTCCATACTTAAAAATTATGGGGTTTCCATGTCACATTTCAGGTAAGAATTATTTTATTCTCAGACAAATTATATCACCTCATAAAGGATCTAAAATGTCAGCAGATTCCTGAGCAACAGCAAAAAAAATAGTATTAGAAGGTATTTCTTTAGAACCAGAGGGCAACCAAGAGCTAATATTCAACAGTGTTACCTTAGGGTACAAATTTTAGTTACATTTTAGTAGGAAAGCAAGCTGTAAAAAATAGATTAAAACATCGTATTCCAACACCTACAAACTTCAGCTCGAAGAAGCTAATTACTTAAACCATTGCTTCAGAAACTGAAGCTGAAATAAGCCCATGGTCCTGCAACACCCTCCATTCCCCCATGCCCAAACACTGCTCTGAGGTTCCAATCAGGCACAGTAACCTTGGCATAGAGCAAGTTTTGTCTACAAGTCAATGTATGCAACCGCTTTCACAGCCAAGAATTATTATTCTGATGTTTTTTTCTTCTTAAACTTAACTGTTCTCAGAGTGTTATCATGTCCCCAGTGGGTCTTAATTGCCATTGGGGCTCAAGGAGATTCTGAGCATCCCCTAATACCTCAGTAAAGTAGGGGTTTTCAGACTTTCAAAGGACCAGGGATGGAAGTATGACAAAAAAATCGTGATTCAAGCATTCCCAGTGTCACTACTTGAGGAGAGTGGTGACTGTGAATGTCACAAAACCCAACTGTTTTTTAACAGAATGCATACAGAATTAACAACTGCATAAGGAACACAAAAATGCCTGAGATACTCAAATAAAAGTTTTCATATACTCCGTGCCCAAAACTGAACAATGAAAAAAATAATAATGAAAAGGAAGTAAATAAACTGCATTTATTAACTATTGGAATATAAAAAGAATATTTGTTTTCACAACACTTGAAAACCAAAAGTGTAAGCAATGAAAATACACCAAGAACAGTAAAAAATAAAAAGAATGAAAGGGCAAATTTTGAAAAAAATGAACCCTGCTTTTCCTTTTAATAACTGAAGTAAGATTTTTAATATGGGTGAAGCATTCTCCCCCCACAAATATATGAGCCAAATATCCATAGGAAACTATGTAGGAGAAGGACAAAGAAAACGGATCCTTAATAACTTATTATTTCTTTAACATGCAGCAATCATCTGTTAAACATAAGCTAGTCTGGGGATCTCAAATGTAGTATCACCAGTAATATGCTACATGCCTGTAGTGTTTCCTTCTCAGTGACCTGAAGTATCTTGGTCTAGCTGTTGGCTCTCCGTTTCTACTTCCTTCACACATGATGTTTGGTTATCATACCAAATAAACAGGGCAGAAAATACAAGTCTTACTGTTTCCTTTTATAAATCCAGAAATATTTCTAAAGTTTGGTCCTCCAGATTTCTGTCCCAAAGCTTCACAGGATTAGGTAGGCATTGCAAGAGGAACTTAATGAACCTTCCTTTTTCTTCAGCTCAGGCCTGTTTATTTTAAGCCACAGTCTCTGACCTGCTTGCTTCGCAATCTGTCGAAGTTAMAATCATCAAAGCAGTTTCAGCAATACCTGCATGAGTTTCCAGACCTAACTTCTTCATGTGGAGGAAATGGTATGTTTTCTTTTAGTAACTGCATTTTTTGTGCTACGATTAGTTTTATTTGTGCAGTGATTAGGGATGGCACTGTGTCTTCCTAATCAAAGAGGAGATGTTTCTCTTCAGTTCCTGTGCTGACCTCCAGTGATGGGCAAAAGTGTGGCAGTCAAATACCCAGAATTAGAGGCTAGGCACATCACTAATGTGAATGTCTTTTAGAGAAACCTTAAATACAGAAGGCTGAGTTTTATCCTGTAAACACCTATGAGTAATTCCATGCTCTTTGGTGACTATGATTCGGTAGCGCTCTTCCCGCTGTAGTCCCACACTGTGTCGGTGCTCTGTGAGTGGAAATGCCGCTCACTGCAGATTTCCCAGGCACAGCTGCTGTAGCAGACTTGCAGAGACTTTTCACAGATCTAAAGGACTGTACAAAGACAGAGTTCATCTGGCTCTGTAGCATTTAAATGGAAGGAGACTCAGTTTCAAGAGTGTTTGTTGTTTACATGGTGTTTTTTACACTAAGATATGCTTTTCCACCCACTCTTAAAAGTAAGAAAGAGAAGCATCTGCTTTTTCCTACCATAGTTGGGTTGAATAAGAAAAATGTGTMCTGTTTCATATATATCATCTAGGTCTCATTTTGTCCACCATGTTGTATTCTTGCTGAGCACCAAGCTAAAACGCAATTAAACTGTTACTAGGAAGAGTAAGAAAGGAGAGAAGGGGCAATGTGGGTGCCCCTGAAGAAAAGAGGTCTACTCCAGGCTTGCTCCTCTCAGGCAGACAGTGCTGGTGCTTCTTCACACCAAGAGCTGAGGTCAAGGTGGATTTTACACATTAAAGATGCTGGCTTGGCAAGGAGGAGGGATGAGCTGCCACTAATAGTGAGCAGAGAGGAGCTTTGGGCAGCCAGGCAGCATAGCAGGCAGCAGGCTTCCCTACCAAGCTGGGGCAGAGCCAGACCTACAAGCAGGTCAAGCTATGCTACAGCTCTTTGCTGTTTAGGGCACTTCTTTGGATGCTCCTTTGGCAAATAAACATGACTTTGTTTTGGAGAAGCTGTTTCCTGAGTCACTTTAATTAAGTGCTGTCACAACAGAGATAAAGGGTGTGTATGTGTCAAATCCAGTTAGGCCTGTCGAGTTAACCTTGCCAGTAAACAAGCGAGTTGAATCCTTGAGATGTAATCTGAAAGTGGGAGCATGCATGATTCCCCCATGAGGGACAAGGTAGCCAGGCTCATCTGTGTCCCAAAGGGTGCATTAATGGCAGACAAAAATAGGTCACCTTTCTGGATGACCACAACTGCGCTAGGGAAAAGAGGAGAGACCTCTCGCTGTATCCTTTAGGCAGGAGAAGAAAAAAATGTTTCCTCTTTCTAAAGGGTGGGAAGTTGAAGAGGAGGCTATGTTTTCTCCCACCAGCTAGAAAAGGAAGGCATGAAGAGGTGTTTCTATTCATCTGTCACTCGGTTACTAAAATGGCAATCCATTGTGATTACTTCGTGGATTATTGTCCTAAAAAGAATCTTTTGCAGGTGTCAGCGACACAGGGAGGGTGAAGAGGAATCAGCATGCTGTGAACCAACACACTACGCAATGGGCAGGGTCAGGTGGCACACGAAGACAGGAAGGCTCTGGCTGGCTCCGCTGCTACCACCTTTTAGAATTTGCTGGGTTTGCCTCACAATAAAAAAATTGTCTTGCGAAGATGAAGTCAAGACTAACTACTCCAGAGAGCTGACCACAGTTGTGTGTACTACCACAGGGGCAAGTTACATTATTTCTCTCTTCATCTTACCCTGGTACCTTCCTCTGTCCCATTAGTGACACATACTTGGGTTTCCCCATGACCTGAGAGCTCTGTACAGGATGGCTGGACCATCAGAGCCATTTGAAGTATATGCAGATTGTTTCTTCCAAACAGTGGTACAAGAAGTGCCAAGACCTTGCCATCTGCATGGAGATCAGTGACATGCATGAATACTTGATGTCTCTCCCAAGGAGGCTGATGCCCCTGCTTCAACTTTTCATTTATGGAAAGGAGGCTGGTGGTTTTCAGCCAGCTCTGTGCCTCCTCAATTCTGTGAGGGCCTCACTGCTCAATCCCATGGAAAAGTTAGTCCCCTCATCTGGGACAGAAACTGCATGAAGCTTTTCAGATGTGTAGGCAAAATTGAATTTTGCAACCCCAGGTGGGAGGGACCAAAGCTACTTTTATGGGAAGAGAAGAGGGTTGGGGAAAGACATAGAAAACAGGGAAACTAGGAGAAGGAAACTAGGGGAGAACCTCAGAAAGCCAGGATTGCTGCTCCTGCTGTCACAGAAGGTTTGGAGGGGCTGGAGGGGGGTTAGCCCTTTTGGCATTATTGCTTCCCTAGACCCCCTGATCTTTTGCCTGGACAGTGGCAGTGCCAGCCTGTCTTTCAGGGCTCTGTGCCAAGCACAGTCCCCCAGCAGTCTGCATGCAGCTGCCTCATTTGCCTTTGCCTCAAACCAGTCTGATCCCCTTTTACCCCAGCACCTGCCAGCATGTTCCTTGCTGCTGATTTTTCTTTTTTTTTTTTGAGGAAAATGTGATTCTCCCATAATAACTAGATTTCAGAAGCTGGGGCTTTTAGAAGAAGCTGATAGCATGACATTTACAACAAAGCCTAGTGGGTTGGCAATTTCACTTAGACCATAGACTTAATCCTACGCAGATAGTTCCTAGTGGGCCCAGCAAGAGATTTCCTTTGATCCAGCTTTTGGGAAGGGTTAAAACTTTTTGTTTGCAAAATGACATTAATTATAAATGTTGATTAGTGCTGCTAATTGTCACTGAACTGCCATATGTAACTATATACAAACATCAGTCCAACCCCATGCTTCTGCAAATTTGCGTTGTTTTGCTAACTGAGCTTTATCTTCATTTGGCTGAAACTTGTTGTGACTGGAACTGTTACTCTGTGGTTGTACGGAAGCCAAAATATGGAGGCTTGATTCCAGCTGGGAACTATAATTGATATTATTGTCTACAATGCAAATAATTATAACTCAGTGTACTTCCTCTTTAGTAGGTTTTTCTTGGCAGGACGATTTGACCCTTACTGTTGAATTATTCATTTTTTCCCCACTTAAAATATATGGCCCATTTCTTTATTCCACTAACATGGCAGTCTATTCAAGAGCTTAGCCAAATAAGGCCCAGTTCATGTACATTTTGAACCTGTATAAAGCTTCTCTCCTCCTCATCGGAACCTGCATAATATCAAAAAAAAGCCTCTCTATCAAATTTTGTAAACAGATAGCAAACGAGGTATTAACAAATCAGTTAATTAGATGAAGATTGCAAATTGGGTATAATTTGCCAGTGAACCTACTGTAATCTGGATGCAAACAAACTGTAAGCGAAGTACAAAGAAGTAATAAACCTACTTGCTAGGTATAAACAAACTTGAGGTGAACAGACTACAAATTAGGCAAAAAAGAGAAGCAACACTGGTTACAGGCTGAGTACCAGCAGTAAGACGATGTGCTCGCCTACACATTTGCCAGAGCATCTGTCTCAGCATTTCTCCACCACCACCAGCAGAGTTCAGAAGCTGGGTTGCAGACTGCTCCTTCAGGGTGAGCTTCATTCTTCCCAGTACAGAGAGACAGTATTGCCACTTTTGTACAGAGACGGGCTCTCAGTCTTTGGGAAGGGAAATATTCCCAAGAAAAATGGCAATTGACAGTGCTACAAAACTTTCTTCTCTAAGCCACACCGGCTTCATCAAAACCAGTAAAATTTGCTGAAAACTAACCAGGCTTTCTATTAACTGACATTATCTTCTCAGGTAGTGTCATTGGCTAGTAGCTGGTCTCTCCACAGGGGAGGAGGTGACCTCAATACAGTGTTGCAAATGCCTGTAAAATGGACTTTAAGCTTCCACGGGCTGAGTTTTATCTGTAGGAATCTGTCTGAATGCATTACTGAAGGGTATTTGCCTGTAATTTTATTTCCAGTGAAATAGAGATTAACTTCTATAAATTTCTTAGATTGCCTATGGACAGACTGGGGAAGGAGAAGAAGGGCTCCTGTTCCACTACATGAGGGATATTTTGCCGGCTCTTTTTGTTTCCAGTTGCTAAATCATATAGCTAAACTACATTTATATTATAGAACATACTATATTACATTATATCACATTATATCACATTCATACGTTAACAGCTAAAATGTATCTCTAACTCTCTGCAGGGAAGCCATCACTCTTTTAGCCATAGGGATGTTACATGATTGAAAATGAATTGGGCTGCCACACTAMTGAAAGTAGGTAACACTCAGGGGGACAGTGTCCTGCACTCCTGCAGCTGAGAGAGCATGTGGAGAGCAGTTCAGCGTATGTCCCAACCCACTGCAGAGGCTGAGGGGAAATTTGACAGGGTATCCTTGGTCCTCTCCTGACTGCAAGCCCCTCACATTCCAGAGAGCCCGGTCCTGATTCTCCTGTCTGACAGACTCTGTCTCCAGCTTCTTGTGTCCCAGAGTGCCCAAAAGATCAAATATCCCCATTGCTCTTTCTTCAGAATCTCCCAGTATTTCCCAAGCTGAATATCCAGCCTCCCATGCCTTTTTCTCAGTGTTCCTCCCATACACAACTTTGCCATCCCCAAAACTCTTTGCTCCTCCTAACTCTCTTCTCCAACCCACCCAACCCTAAGCTCACTATGGAACCCATACAGCCTATTTCAGGCCCCCATTCTCCTTGCTGCCCTAAAGCCCTCCCACTTTTCAGCTCCCCAACTTCTGCTTCAGTCCTGCCTTTTTTCTGACCTGCTGTCCTCGATCCTGCCTCAAAGCACCTCCCATCCACAAACCCTTCTTCCCCCACAACCTGGGGCATCCCTATTTCTCTCAATCCCTTGGTCCTCTGCCCTGTTGTAAGGCTCCCATTTGGAGCATCTACATCTGCTGTACGTGGATGAGGTGTTCATCTTCAACCTGTTATATTACCCCTAGCCATCAAAGTTTGCCTCTTACCCCCCATCTATCTGAAAACATCCTGGTACTCCCAAACCTCTTCCCCTGGGTCAAGCTGGCAAGAAAAAATAAATAAATAGCAGGCAGTGATTCAAATACTATTTATCCCAGTGGAACATAAAGCATAGAAAAGGAAGATCTGTCTGAGAAAAAACAGTTATATGGTAGCAACAGGAATGTGGGTATAGTGGCTCACTTCATCACATATAGTCTGCATGTTGAAGCAAAATAGGGCCCCCTGAGCTATGTGCTTCAGGGAAAGAAAACAGTTGAGGAAAATAGCTTCTGGTTATATACTGGTATGTACTAGCTTCTAGTATGCTGGCAAGTCAGAAGCTACACTCAGCTTTGTTTGGGCAATACCGGCTCTGAAAGGAGCAGTGTCCAGGCAAGGGTTTGCTTCTGCATTTCTTTTCTTGTTACACTAAGACATCCTTGCCCTCGAAAGCCTTATCCTGTGATGGTCAACAGGAGATAAATGCAAGGCAAGAAAGGGAATGGCTCTGGGGACTTTCTTCCTTCTGCTGTTCCAGTCAGTAGGGCAGTGCCTTCCTTGAACCCTTTTGCTTTCACAGGAGAGCCCGAAGAAGTAATGCTCAAGTTACCATTTTGTGGCTGACCTTGAGGCTTCCATTTGCAGGTTTCCCTCTTTTCTTGGACAGAACGGTTTTCCTCATTCCTTTTTCTTCATTAACTGCCCTGCCCTGCCAAGTGCTGGACATTTGTGGGCAATGAGAGTTGAGGTCCCTGACAGGGCACACCTAAAATGTCTTCCTGAGAGCTTTGCTAAGACAAAGATGTTGCTGACATTACTGATCTGGTGGTAAACATCCCCTATGCATACTGCAAATTTCTTGTCAAGCTAGAGCTTTTACACTCATAACTACAAAGAAAGGGAGGCAATTAGCTTTGCAGAGTGCTTTTAGTGCCACATGCTAAGCCAAACATATGTACACCCAGTTAGGTTTTAAGTCTTACTGGATCATTAAGCCCAGCTATTATAGCATCTAATACCACTGGTTATGCAACAGAAGTGAATTGTTATTGTTGTTAGAATATTTCTCCTGCAAAGACGCCAGCTGGATCTCTTCCTCTGTGGCCGTGTGAGTGCTGATCAGGCCTGCAGCAGTAGCAGAAAGCAATAGGCGAGCATTTCGGCAGTTTGCAGGCAAGACCAAGGTTCAGAAGGTCTTCATGGGAAGCATCGAGAAAGTGCATGAATAAATGCACATCCTCAATTTCCACATCTAAATTCTGTCACATGAGATCCTGTAGCTCTCCCACAGATCCACCATCATTGCTGTCAATCTTTAGTTAATTAATCTTTTAAAATTAATCTTTTGAAATTAATCATTTCAATGATTAATGAGGTGATGATGCTACTGAAAAAGGCCAAGGCACCTGGAACTGGCAAGATGTTTTAAAGCAGATTTTTAAACTTTACTAGAGCCTATTGGACAGGAAGAAACAATCCAAAGACAAAGCACTTTAGAGAAACCCAACACGTATATCCATTGGGAATGTTATGCTCCATCTCAGTCTCATTTCATCTTACTCTTGAATAAATGTTTTGAGAATGGGGAAAAGGCATTAAAGGTTTAGGGGTGGTTTGACACTAACAGACACAGGGACTGAACAGCACTCTTGAATACAAGTGCCATGCTTCCCTCATAATAATCTCACTGAATCTGTGTTTGAGCACCATTAGACCATGAAGATTTCATACCCTTCATGCCCACAGCAATCTGCATTAACAACCTAAGCATACATTTCATCCCAGTTGTACATAGACACTAAATAAAAATTCACAAGGGAAGCACTTCAAGCAAATTGAAAAATAGTTGGGGGTGAGAACAGCCTAACCCCCAGGAACGAGAAGCACTTTCTCTTACAAGGGTTTTAGCTGGAAAGGCAGAAGCAGAGAGCATTCTTCCTCTAGTAATCATTTCAGCTCCAGTCTTTCAACCTTGACCASAGAAGAAAGGGCAATGAGAGAAAAATCAAGCCAATCTATTTCTTCATTGGTAAATGACTTACTCATTAATGTTATAGTGGAAATATCTGAGATTGTTTACAAAGCTCCAGCACTACAGATTAGAGTTTTAAAAAAACAGGTTCCATTTTCTAAAAGAAGCCCAGTTTTGTGGCATTTGGTGAACATTTTCAAGATTAGGTGCCTGATGGTAAGCACTTAATACCAGGGGCCTGGTTTTCAGAGTTGCTGATTGTCACACAAATGTCACCTATGTCTGTATTTTGCTGTGCCTCTTGCCACTCCTGGAAATCAGACTGCTTATCTGTATTCATCACCATTGAATGTGGGTCTCTGACCCAAGGCACGTGAGTCTGAAGGGGTTTTTCTCATGACTTCACGCCTGAAAAATCCAAGGATGGGAACCAGGTGTACCTTTCTCCTCCACGGGTATGTTCATTCCCTGTCCTCGCTGGTTTGCTCCCCAAGATTATTGAAAAGGGACCTGCAGTTCTGCAGTTAGTGAAATGTAAAGAAGGTGCTACAAACCTACCAAGGGCTCCAGTCATCCAAAACACAAGCCATGTGACTGCTTGAATATTCAGAGCTGCTTTGCAAAAGCCAACAGTAATACAATGTAATTAACAATGGAAGATACTAGCTGTGACTCTCAGACTTTGAGAGTAGCTGGCCCACAGAGCTCCTGAACTCCATAAACCATTTAAATGAGCACAGAAACATTTCCTTTACAGCTACTCTATATAGAAGAACTCCAGACGTTCAGTGTATGCATGCAACAACTGTGATCTGTATCCGTAGTATCATCTCTGTCGTAGACTACATTTGTGCAACTGCTCACAACGTCTTCATTCTGTTCAAAGGTTTTCCTTTATGACTGAATTCTGTTTTTCTTGTGTGTTCATAGTATATATTTTGTGATAACATATACCTCTTTCTGCACCTTTTCAGCCCCTTGACCTATTGCATTTTGTTCACCGTAATATCAATAATCAGCATTACTTCAGATAGTTTTCCTCCTCCCTTTCATATGCTCTTCACAGCCTATCTTACCAGAGTGGCTCAAGGGAGCCAGTGTCTCCCAGGGAACACAGTCAGGCCATGGAGACAAGTGGGTTTAGGGGAATCATTCTGCACGAACTCTTAAATTGACTGCAGCTAGTAGTTTCATACTGTAATGATGATTAACACGTGGCTTCTTGTCTTTTGAAACAAGCACAGAAATGCCTGCAGGCAGTGCAATCTACTAGCACCCACTTTCCCTCTATTCTCATACAGAAAAGCAGGGCTTGGATGCTCAGAAACATCTGTTGCAAAATACTCTTGGGACTTCATGCCACAGAAGATGTCACTAAGTTAGTATGAATTAAAATGACAGACTTAGAAAACATACATAAAGTATATTTCTCAGTCAAATAAATATTTCCTTAACTAAGCAGTTAACAAATAAGAAGGTCTTCATGAGACAGCTATCCCATAAAGACTTTTCCCCTCTCTGGGATTCCAATCTTTTTCAACACTGAATACCCACAAGATTAGAATAGAATAGAATAGAATAGAATAGAATAGAATAGAATAGACTATTTCAGTTGGAAGGAACCTACAATGATCCTCTAGTCCAACTGAGACGATATTAAGACTTCTATAACTGGTTAGAACTTGTGTGGAGCATTGTGTCTTATTTATGTACATGTGAATTTTTTTGTAAAGAAACAGAGGAAAGTTCAGTGCTGTTACAGTGGCATAAGAGACTAGCTCAAAATTAATAAACACTTTGAAAAGATAAAATGATGCAAGTACAAAGCACTCTGTAAACATCTTTTAATCCTCAGATGTTCCTGTGCCAGTTTCCCCTCCCCACTTTATAAACCAGGCTGTCCAAGGCCACACAACAAGTCAATAGCTGAGCCAAGATAGACTTCTAATGTTTGAATTCCAGTTCTCAAACCCCAATGTTTCTCTCCTTTTTTATACTTCACCTCTCTTTCCACACTGTGACTACTACTCAAATTCCTCCTTTTACTGAAGAATATGAAAGAAAAGGTTACTGAAGCCTTTTGACACCTGTGCCTTGCAAGTTCAGTCCTGGGCTGCCAAGGAGCTTTGCAGAACCCAGAGTTTACAGTTTTGCAGTCTCCATAGTTCAAAGTAACTTTGATCCCAGCAGACATCAGATGTTAGTTTGTATTGCCATATCCTGTACTGGCATCTGAATTCATACACATTCTATACCCTTAGCAACAATTTTACTTTGTCCATAGACTTGCTGGGAGACAAGCAACGGTAGGAAGAACAGACTCCCAAGAACACAAGTAAGCAGTAAAACTAATAAAACTGCCAGAGGGGCAACTACAGCATTTCCCAGGTTGGAGAGATGTCTAGGTTCGCAGTCGTGCTGTTATCTTCAAAGACGAAGTGACTTGATTGTTTGTGTTCCTTCATCATAGCAACAGCTTCCTTTCCTCCCAGCCCAGCAATGGCATCTCCCATCCTCCCTGTCTGTAAAACACATCCCTGCCTCTAGCATTCTGCTGGTGAAGAATTCTGCTTTCCTGATTGATTGCCAGCCAAGACTGCTCAGATGCAAGTGAGGGTGATTCAAGCTTTTGGATAAACAGTCTTAAGTTCCTGCATACCTGAAACTGAGCCAGGTTCCTGCAGTAGCATTGCTCACTAGAGCTAGCTACCATCTCTACATCCCAAAGAGCATTTGAACTAAGCTCTCTTGAAAGAATATCAGTGTTGAGATACACCATTAGTCCAAATAGTGGTGAACAATCTCCAGCTTTGAGTTTTTGGTAACAGATAATAAGGCTGCACACTTCTTGTCTGTATTTATAATATAGACTTTTTGTTTAATATACTTTGTCCTACTCCATGTATCAATGGCACATATTTTGATAAATGAAAAACGTTAACATGCTGCCTTTTGATGAAGTACCTGGTTGTTTTACTAAATCATCTGTCTAGTTTCAGTTTAGCCTGTATATCAGAGACTCCTTTAATTCTAACCACAGAAGCACAGAAATGAAGAGGATGATTGCTTTTGTTACACTTGGAGGGGATCACAAGCTCTGTCAGGACCCTAGCATATTTGCTGCATTTCCTTCCTCCACTGTTCTTTTCCCCTTTTTCCTCAAAGTCACTATCTAAAGTACACTTATTGCACATCTCAGATAGTCAGGCGGAAATCTGTTTGCACTCTTCCTATGGTCCCAAGCTAGAAAAAACTTTTCAACATGTGCCTATCCCATAGGCATGAGTAGGACATGTTTTCTAGAGGAAACTCTTTTACAGGGCAGAAAACCCACCATGCTTGGTATGATCACTGTTGCATGAGCACAACACAAGCAAACCACGCAGAGCCTGGGAACACGGCATGGCAAACACAGGAGGCTGGAAGCGGGCATTCAACCAGAGCTGGGCTTGTCCAAAGCTTTCTGCAAGACTTACAAGTGAAAGGCAATGCAAGGCAAGGCCAAGTATGCTGACAGGAGCTTCTTAGATGGTGTTTGCATTAGACAGGGATTTTGGTTTATGTTTCAAAACAGGCAGTTAAGAGCTGGGAGTTTCAAAGGCCATCAGGGCTGGCTGTCAGAAGTCAGTAAAATGAAGGCTCAGTGTTATCATCAGAGGTGCAGGATCTTCTGCCATTCTCCTGAAGATTTTGTAAGCTCACTTTAAAAATTCACTGCCTTTGTGGCACTGTACTGTGGCAGTTGACTGAGTGGGGCATGAGAACGGTGTCTATGAGTCTGCTCAACTCCCAAAAGATTGTGAGGTTTTTCAAAAATACTTTGTGCTTCTTTTCCCCTGTTTCCATTTGCCTGTGAGTAAAGTACTTGAAGATTAGTAACTGCAGAATACATTTATCTGAAGCAGGAGAGTGAGGTTTCAAAGATACTGCGGTGATCCTCCCTACAGGCACACAAACTGGACTTACACATGTGTATCTATCTCATATGGAAAACTTATGCACCTACATCACTGCTGTAGCTTTATCAGCTCCTGGAGCTAAAGCAAAAGCAAGTCTTTTGGACAGCATGAGATACAAATTTTTTTTAAAAAGTAGTGTATTTATTCTCAAATGACGTTGTTTATTATGTATAGGAGTTAATTTATTTCAAATGAAAAACTCAAGAGTGGCATGAGAGGGGAGTCACTTCCAGTGTTAATGCTGAAGGGGCACTGGCAACCAGAAGCCCATTTAATAGAAAATTGAAACTTCACACAGTTTGAGACTTCTTCTTCTCTTTTGCTGTTGAATGACTGACACAAACAAGGGAAGTGACTCACTATCACTGAAACTAAACTGAGGATTCATACATATATTAATACTTTATTCAGCTATAAGAAGTGTTTAGCTATAAATTACTCAGGAAATGTTGTTTCCTGACAAAGAAATTGGCCTTTTGTGTTCATAATGTCCTAACAATCCTAACAGATACCACCTGTATGCAGAAGAAGGAATTGAGATCCATTGCTGAAAATTTCATTTGTTGCTATCAATATACTGAAGAAGGTTGTTCAAAATTATAGTTCTGAAGGTGAAAGAAAATGTCATAAAATCCCAGTAGTTTTGATGCCTGGGCTGTGCACAAGTACAATTCTTCAAAAAAATCATATCCAAACCTTTTATAACACAGAAATGTTAAACATTTTCTCAGGTGACTGTGAGGACTTAAAAAATGTCATCAGCAAATCTTCAGCATTCCTTGTAGCAGGTATGTCTCAGGCTATGTCAAAATAATTCAGACTCTTCTTAAAATAATACAGGATATAACATCTAAATTTTATTTCAACTTTAACACAGACTTTTACTGTGCATGCTAAAAGGCCAGATTTGCATTGAAGTCAGCAGAAATGCAAGGTGTCATGAGCATATTCAGCAGTGCAGCATAGGCACCTGAGCTGTGTGAAAGGCACCGGTAGCCAAAACAAGAGTGAAAGACACAGTTGGCAAAGGACCACAAGTACTTGGGTGTCCAGGGCCCTGCCTGCCCTTGAGAAACCATGTCAATGTTCTACCAGCCCATCTGAAGGCCACCTTGGGCCCATGCATGAAAGAGCTTCCATCAGTTGTTGGAGAAGTAGGATTCACCGCTATTCACCATGGGGTTTTAAAGGGGTAGAAAGTGATTAACGTTAGAAAGTGATTAATCTTAGCATAAGCATACTCAGACACCAGCTGGATGCAGCCATCTGCATGCAGGCTGGCAACAGCTGATCCCACAGCCTGGTCTGTCAGAGCATGCAGAGGAGCTTGCGCAAAGCAGGAGCGGATGCTGAAGTGCTTCTTTCCTTTGCTATTTCTCCACAGGGAGAAAGAAACGTATTGGACCTTGGAAGGGAAGGAGGGACGCCAAATATCTCACACTTTCAGCGTCTCAGCCTGCGTGAGCCTTTTAAAAACAACAAAAAAATAAAAAGCAGGGGTACTTTATAAAACAGCTTGAGCTGTAACAGAGGAAGGAATGAATTTGAGATCCCAGGGGTAACTCCTGGAAAGACTTCTGTTGGCTCACGTCCATCTCCCAAACAACACAGATTACTGACCATGAGCTGGAGGACTCTTTTTTTTGTTGTTCGTCTGTCAAACTTATTCTTTAAATCACAATCCTGAAAATCACATATATCAGGGATAAGGATAATATATAAAAAATTACTTATAAAAAGTAATAAGGACTCTGGATACCTCTTCAGGATCTCAGTCGTTGTCGTTGTCCCCTCTCTCTGAGGAAATCACAACATCTGATTTTGTTTTTGGTTTCTAAGTGGATTAATTTAAACGAACCATTGAACACAGAGTCTTGTAGCCCTAAATTCATATCCATCCAAGTACCTCAACAAGCTCCATGGACTTCAGTCTCAATGGTATATTTATCCAATATGGGTGAGAAGGAGTTTTATTCCTTGTCTCCAATAAGAGCCATCTGATTCTTCAACAACATGTCAAAAAACTCACACTCTAGACATGTTCTTTGCCCTCACACATTTAACTAGCACAGTAATATTATCCATGTAAATAAGTTAATTTTCAAGTACATGGTATAAATATCCCAATGAGAACAGGTTAATAAGTTTTCCAAATAAACTTCCCCCTTTTTCTGAGGCTACAAAACCTTCTTGTGTTTTTAAGGATTTAAAAAAAAAAAAGGTCATCTTCTCCATCCCCTTGCCTCTCTGCAGATAAAGACTACTGGCACACAGTTGTACATCGGGTGCATGTTTGCTATGAGAAGAAGTGTTGTAGAATTTCCTTACTTTCCTCTCAAGGAAAGTGTTGGAGGCCCGGCACAGGCATCCAGAGCAGCTGTGCAATTTCCACACAGGAGGTGTCCAAGACTTGGCCAGAAGTAGCTTCAGCTGAGATGGTGTAGTAGCATGACCTAGTCTTTGCATGAGAGGTTGAACTAGGGAGTATCTGAGATCCCTTCCAAGTCTGTAAGATTCGGTGTTTTTGCAGTATTAATTTCAGCTGTCCCTGAGGTATGCCCTTTACAGCTATGACAGGTGCCCATCACAATGAAAGCCTCGTGCAACAACAATGCTTAGAGATGGAGGAAAACTCATTCTTGCAGTCTAAAGACAGCAAGATAAGACACGACATTGAATGAACTTTTCCCTTCTTTCCAACTTCTGCTTTTAAAATTGATTTGTTTCCCTGAAGGAGAAGAAGAAAAATCTGGAAGTGAGCCATAGCCAAATTCTTCCTAGCCTCCTTCTGTCCTAACTTCCAAAGCAACTTTCTGAGAGGACAAATGGTGAAATGCTTTCTCACTTGGCAAGTTCTTCTCATCATGTTCCCTAAGCAGTACTCCTGCATGTACCCGCAATGCCTCTTCCTCTCCTTTCAGGTGGAGATCCCAAATATTCTGGATTATTATGTGACAGAAAATAAGGCAACAAATCATTATTCTGACAAGTGAGCAGGAGTCCTCTTGTCTTCAAATGTTTCTCTTTCCTTGTTCAGAAGAGATGTGGCTGAGCGGACCCCACATGGCGAGCACCCCCAGGCACTGTGAGGAGACTGGTCTGCAGTTACGTTTGTTAATTCTCATCTGCAGGTTTTTTTTTTTTTAAATCAAGCTATTTTCAAAAGGCTTCTTTTACTTTCTTTGACCATCATGTTAAACAAAGTTCTTCACATGAGCAAACTGTCTTACAGAGACAATGTTTTTCAAATGGGTAAACCCAAATCAAGCATTTAATTCACAGTGAGACATTGAAGCAAATCACCCTGTTTTCTGAAGAGCTTGCAGGAGCTTAACCCATATAGGACAAAAGAAATTCATGGAACAGAGCTTTTTATTTAAGTGTTCCATTTTCAGAATTCGGGCTCTTAAGTTTGGGCTTGTATTTTTCCTTAGATTAAAAGAAATCTGAAATGTCAAGACATGTTGCACACTGGCTAATGGAAACTGGTCCAGAAGAATTTGTCCTGATGTACCATACTACAACACATTTTAGCAATCTTGTGTTTTTTCTTTGTTAAAAGCTATCTATAATTAGATCTAAAATACCAATATTAATCCATAAAGCTCTTTGCAGGTATTTAGAAAATACCACAAATCATTATCCTGTATTAGTATGAGCCCATAGTAGTTCTGGGTTGCATAAAAAGCTGCTGCCCCCATGAACACTACACGTGCAGCTGACCTAGTGGGGAGTTGCAGTGGTTTGAAATGATGAGCCCTGCATGTGCTCCAGCCACTGCATTGTCTCACCACCTGACAGTCTGGTAATTTAAGCTTCCTGTTTTATTCCTCTCTTTCTACAGACAAATCCTTACCTCTAGAATCATCCGTCAGGGAGAAGCTTCACTGATTGCAATGCAACTCTGAAAAGCGGGGTTTCACTCGCCTCCAACTATTAGACTGAGTTCTCTGCTAAGATCAAAGGTATCTGGCTGATGCAAATCCATTTCCTTGAGGAATACAATTTCATTTGGCCAAATGGCATTTAAAAGTGTTGGGGGACCTTGAAAGGGCAGCAGCCTAATTCAGCAAAGCACCTAAGCACAGCCACAGGAGCTGCATCAGGTTTGGGGAGCACGTGCCATGGTGCATACCACACCACCCGCCCAGTGGCTGCAGGCTGGTGGCAGAGCTGGCAGGTGGGATCTGCATGGTAACACAGCTGCTCCCATTCACATCCCAGTAAGTGAGCTCAGAGCCATACTCAGAAGTGATTTAAGGTTTGACTCCAGCCCTTTCCAACACAGCCATCAGCAGGTATGGAAACATCTTCCCTCCTGATGAATCTCTGGGGAGGGATCAGCAAGGATGCTTACTGTTGGCATTACTGAAACAGGTCATGTGCCAAACATAAGGGTCTTAATTGCTGAACTGTATCAAAATAGTGAAACAGGGGCCCTAAGGAACTAAGTGCTAAAAATCAACGTAAGCAACCAATTTACTCTTTTTTGAGGAGATGAAAATGACTTATTAATTCCAGAGGTGGATCTGAACTCAAACCTCACATCACAGGAAGGGATCTCAAGGAGGACATGCTGTCCAGCCACAGAGCTGTGGCATTTAATAAATCCATATGCACAAACATCCCTGGTTGTTACTTCAGGTTGGGATCTGCCTTTGCAGTTAAGATAGCACCTCTAACTCTTTTCTATCTGGAAATTACTTTGGATTAAAAATATTTGAAAAGTTAAAAATGCAATCAGCAGAGTAATAACAAAAAAGCATAAGCAAAGGGGAAGGAATAAAAATAAGAGTTCTCCTCCTCTGATAAGAAGGAAGGTCTCCAGAAGTATTTTTCTTATTGTAGAAAGGGGAGGGAGATTAGCAGTAAAGAAGGATGCTGATAGCAAATTTAGTACATACCAGTGCCACAGCATGTTGCTGTCCTCCTCATCCTCCTCCCTCTCGCCTGACTCAACAAGGGCAGCTGCTAATCCTTCCATTTTTAGCACAATGCAAACCTTTCTCTGTTCACTAATCCATCACCACATCAGCAGCATCAGCTGATGTGTGGCCCCTTTCTCCTACAACTGCAAACCCCAGTAGTCTCTGCCAGCATGCCTGATCCTGTATACATCTCCCGCCCAAAATCCACAGTGCCATGAAAGGTTTGTGGGATGAACAAAATACTACCCCTTGAATGGTGCCTCAGGAGAACTTAGGCAGCCTGAATTTTAGTTTGTTTTCTTTAAAAGGCAGTTTAGTCGAATAGAGCTCAGATTTACAGGACAAAGGGGGAGAAAAAACCCTACTAACACTGTCATTAATCTCACTGTGGTAGTGGAAAGAAATTCCATTTGTGTTCCTAGGGAGGGTCTTTGCTTTATGATCCAGCAAAGGCTGGATGCTACAAGGCGGTTTGAACTTGTGCCAAATTCAAGAGAGACCCACAGCAGTGGAAAACAAGGTCATTTAATTCTACAATTAACTAAACTTCTACTATAAATTGTAGGGATATACCCTACAATTAAATCCACAACTTTGGCACTTAGACTCCATATGAATTTGAGTCCACCTAGATTTGTTATAATCAGTGGTAACATGCAAAGCAGGAAAAGCTGTACAGTCCAGCAAAAACAGTGTTTCTTTGGTCTTCATTCATCTTAAGGCTCTTTTGCATGATTTTGGTACTGTAGAGGGCTGAATACTGATATAAATTATGCAAGGAAGGATGCCTTAATGAAACTGAAGAAGGTACACTTAGCACAAGCTGCATGCAACAGTATAATACAAAAAGGGCAGATCCCCTACTAGTTTAAAAAAAAAAACAACAAAACCGTATCCTGGGCTGCATCAAAAGAAGGGTGGCCAGCAGGTCGAGGGAGGTGATTCTGTCCCTCTACTCTGCTCTAGTGAGACCCCACCTGGAGTACTGCATCCAGCTCTTGAACCCTCAGCACAGGAAAGACATGGACCTGTTGGAGTGAGTCCAGAGGAGGGCCACGAAAATGATCAGGGGGATGGAACGCCTTTCCTATGAAGAAAGGCTGAGAGTTGGGGTTGTTCAGCCTGGAGAAGAGAAGGCTTCGGGGAGACCTTATTGCAGCCTATCRGTACTTAAAGGGGGCTTATAAGAAAGATGGTAGCAAACTTTTTAGCAGGGCCTGTTGCGTCAGGACAAGGGGTAATGGGTTTAAACTAAAAGAGGGTAGATTTAGAATAGATATAAGGAAGAAATTTTTTACAGTGAGGGTGGTGAAACACTGGAACAGGTTGCCCAGAGAGGTGGTAGATGCCCCATTCCTGGAAACATTCAAGGTCAGGTTGGACGGGGCTCTGAGCAACCTGATCTAGTTGAAGATGTCCCTGCCCATGACAGGGGGGTTGGACTAGATGACCTTTAAAGGTCCCTTCCAACCCAAACTATTCTATGATTCTATGATTCTATGATTCAATGATTCTATAAAAACCAAACAACACTCTGCACCTGGTGTAAGGAGATTTATATACCTCACATCCATTTGTTTGATCCTGAGAAATTGTGGGACACCTTGAATTAGCTGTTATGTACCATATGGCATAAAGCACAGTGCATAATTCACTCACACAACAGTTTAAAAGCATTTGAATCTTGAAATCCTGTGTGATATCAATAACATGTAAGAGGCATTTAACCTTTACAAAGAATGAAATGTACATTTAAGGTTAAATTTACTTTTATTGAGGAATAATAGCCTCTGTCCTGCATCCAAAACACGGATTGTTCCTACCTCACCCACCATGTTTCCCCTGAAGGGAAGGTGAGCAGCTCTCCAGGCAGAAAATGTCTCCTCTTGCGCTTGCAAACAGCTTGCTCAGAAGCAGCAGGACTAATGCTGCTGCTGCACATGTGCAAGGACATAGGCTGTAAGCACATCCTTGCATATGCACAAGGTAGTGTCAAGAAATTGGAAGCTGCTTCTGCATCTTCTGCAACCCCTAGAGGAGAYGGTCTCAAAACTGGGACTCGACCTTTGCTACTGATGGGCATGTATCAACTGGGGAGGGTTACTCAGCCTCAGGAACAGCATACTGCATATTCCTGCAAGTTGCCTTGCACCATGGTGTGTACCAAAGTGGCTTTATTATTATTTAAAACAAAAAAACCAAACAAAACACCCCAAAAAAAACAAACAAGAAAGTGTGCAAAAGTGTCTGAGAGTTGAATTATATCAGCTCTGGGGTGGGACGCAGTAGTCAGGAACAAAACAATCTCAGGAGGCAACTTAATAATGGAATTGGCTTCTGTATTAGGTCAGAGTTGCTACAAACCTCACCCATCCGTGAAGCAGAGTCAGATTTGCTACTTTAGTCCAGCTTTATCTAGCAAGCCAAAGGAAAGAGGAGTACAGAGGATGTAGACATAAAAAAATCCTGGCTCTTGCTTTGGAAGGAACAGGAAACAAAATTACATTATCTGAGGAACTTCCTACAGCATGATTTTTGCAAGTCAGTCAGATTCAGCTATCAGCAATACAGAGCACTACCCCATTACCTTAGAGTAAAAATACTCTTATCACAATTTCACCTTCACAGCCCTGCTTGCTGTGCTAGCAACTGAAAAATAAGAAATAACTGATTGAGAAAGCTCCATAAAAGGTCATAACAATAATGTAAAGGGTGATGTAGTACAGCAGGTGTTTGCAAATGTGGATTTATATCTACAAGCATGGTTTTATCCACTGAGGAGTTTGTACAGTAGAGTTTGCCCCGATACCCTCAGGCTATGTAGAAACTGTACACTGTGGGACCTTACCTCCTTGTCACCTCAGACTGCATGTATGACAGAAAATACCATGCTGCCCCCCAGCCTGCAGAGTGAGGGGACTTCCCATGGAGGAGGAGGAGGGAGGGTACCCGCCAGGCCTTGCCCTGTCACTGCAGGGAGAGGTGTCCAGCACACGCACCCGGACTCAGGAGCTCAGGAGCAGGCACGAGGCTCACAGGTGAGGATCAGATTAAAATCTGAGTATTTGTTAAAAGCCTGTTCAGATAATCTTGCACAGAGCCTGGTACCCATGGGCAGAAGGGAGGGAACTCCTCAGTGACCCCGTGGGAGGACATCCATCCCTGGCACAGGAAAGTGACCTCAGTACTATATTTGCTATGCAGGGAAAGTGAAGGCAGCCCTGGACAGAGATACACGCTAAATACAAAATGGCTTTCTCAAGTCTCCTTTAAAAAAAGAGTTTCATTGCTCTTCTTTAAAAACAAACAAACAAAAAATTAAAATCAGTTTTCTATTGCTTATATGGCACATCTCCCCAGTAACATGAGAAGCTTTGCCCACTGGTGTAGGGCTGCACCTACCTGGCCACTCTGCATCTGAAAAGTCTCCTGTGCTACTGCAAATGCACAGCAATGGAGGCATTTTCCCAAAAAACAAAGGCAAGGAAAGTCCGCCTCTTCTAGCCAACAAGGAGATGAAATATCCATGGGTTTAGGACCTATAACTGATCAGCATTTTTTAAAGAAACCAGAAGTATTTAACATATGAGCTTCATTTAAGTAAGAAACAAAAGCAAGATTAAAAGTGAAATTAAATTCAGTGACACAAAAGAACTGAGGCTGGGCTGTGATACAAATATATAAACAATGTGATTCTTCACAATACACTGTTTCATGTTTCCTTTCCGGAAACATCTTTACTTTCTTTTTTAAAATCAGTATTGGTAGGGACATATTGTCTCAGTAAATAACATTTGTTACTTTTCTCTTTCCCCCACTCCCTTCCCACCCAGATATATTCTTATAAAGTGAAAGTGATTACAACAAATTCAGTGTCCAGACACTCAAGAAGATGTTGCAGTGAACACAGACCACCCACTGACTTCATCTGCTTTGTTTTTCTAGTGCTGAATTTTTGCAGATTTTCCACTGCCCTTGATAATGAAGAACATAAGCTTTTTCTTTTTCTTTTCTTTCCTTTTTTTTTTTTTTTTTTTTTTTTTAAATACAAAAAGGCAACATGCAGGGGCAGGTCAAGGAGAATTTATTAGACACCAGAAAATCCAAGACATCACGCCACACATGTTGCCTCAATTGGTGTGCCATCAGTCAGAGCATCCTCCTTTCTTTTCCACTCACATTGTAGCTTAAAGATCCAGACTGGTTTCCCTCTTAGTTTGCCCTCACAAGACTGCTAGACGCTGACCACTGTGGTTTGCCTTTCTCATACAGAGGTTACCTCCATTAAAAGTAAACTACAAAGGTAAAACAGAAGTGAAATCAGCCCAGAAACACAGCAGCTTTGTCGTGGTTCCACAGGTCAAAGCCTTTATAGAGCTTTCTCCCCAGGGTCCACAAATTCTCTAAAATTTCCTGATTTGGCACAACAGCTTGCATAGCATAGTTTGGCTTGGGTGCTATCACACAGAGGCTTGGAGGGCTAGGCAAACAGGAACATAGTGCTGACAGGAACAACAGAAAAAGAGACGGCTTAAACTATATTTCACTGTTGGAAAAAAAAAAATCTAGCTAGACTGCTTCTGAGTCTCCGCAGAGTTAACATACTAGCTTTGCTGTTTGCTTCCAAGGGTAGCCTTCTTCCCGCTGAGGAGCCTTCTGCCACGTATCTGTCCAGTCTAGCTATTTTTGCCAGATAGTTTTTGTCAGTTTAGGTTAATTATTAACCCAAATCACAAAAACAACCCCACCACAAAATCCTTTTATTTTAATTGCAAACTGGGTACATTACTGACAAATGCTGAACAAGCTTAATCTACCATAAACAGTAGTCATGTGTTACATTTACACAGCTTTTGTCAGCAGTACTTCAGAAAAACACACACAAATAGGGATCGCTCCATCCTTCACTAAACTTAATCGATTTGGAATTGTTAAATGTTGTATGGCGATGGTCTGTAAAGCAAAGGGCAGAGCACAACTTCAGTGAAGTACAGAAACCAGGAAAAAAAAAAATTTTTTAAGAAGGTCAGGCATAAACACAAACCGAAATATGTCCAGAACCACAGAATAAGCCCCTTATAAACAGGGCCATGTAAGTTTTACTGACTGCAAATGGTCAGGGGCTTTGATTTTCTGCTTCACTTCAGGGGCTCCACCGGCACATCTTATTTTACCAGTAGATAAACTTCTACTTCAGGCTAAAGCCCAGTCCCATAGATGAATCCTGACAGCTTGAATGCTAGATATTCAGCCTGTAAATACATTTGTTTAGCCTTATTTGAACTGTGTGGAGATCTTTACATGATAATCTGTCTGTAAAAGATACTATGAATTTCAATCTTAAACCAGTTGCTTAATTTTCCTYCCTTGACTTATTACTGTATTGCCTACTGCAATTCTGAAGCTTCCACTGGAAACGGGTTGATTTCTCRGGGGAAATGCAAGCTAAACATCTGAGAAAGGAAAAAAAAAACACCAAAAGACCACCAACACAGAGAATACATCCTCAGTACAAAATTACAGAAGCAGGCATTCTGAATATTGCATTATTGGGACCACTTGTTACAGCAACTAGGTTTACGAATCAGAGCTGGATGAGCAATTTTTACTTCTGTACTAACACTGGGTTTGGGGGTTTTGAGGAGTTTGGGGGGTTTGGGGGGTTTGTTTGTTTGTTTGTTTTCCAATGAAAAGTTTCTCATTATTCTTCCTGATGTGTTCCCCAAAAGTTTAATGTAGACAGCATTTAGCTTAGCCATTGTCAACAGCAGTGGATAGAGATGAATCTGGTAGCAGGATTCAGTGAAACACCAGCAGTCAGGACGTGCTCTCCAGATGTGTGTCCATGCACTGAAGCTCGCTCTGGTCACACGGGGCCTGTTCTCGAGGCAATAGGGGCTGCCTCAAGTATCTAATACAGTAAGCATTAGGAAAATAGCTAAAAGACCCTTGAGGATAGACATCAAATGATAATTTAACACCAAAAGAGAAATTAATATTCTGGACTTCTGGCAAGAAGATACTTTCTCATTGTAGGTAACAGCTCACTTAACGCCACTAACTCCAAGGCCTTGCCCAACTACAAAACCCAGCTAATCAGAAAGTTTAAATYAGCTTTCTTACATCTCCTGGGTAAACCCTGTCTGCACCCCTGCCAAAACACACTACTCTCCTCCTCTGTGATCCCGAACAATCCTTCACTGTAGGTATTTCCCCTGCAGCTCCTCACAGTGCCATGCACGTAGTCGTATTGCACAGCCACGCCAAATGATCGGAGGCAGAATTAAATGCATAAAAGTGTCAGGCTGTGTCTCCTGGGAATTTGGAGAAAGCTGTTAGCCCTGCCTCAGCACTCCTGCTCCTCCCTCCCCTCCCCCTTGATCCAAAAACTAGACCAAAAAGGAAGAAATAGTTCCAGGGTCCAGCCTGAGCTTCTGCCACCAGGGCCTGATGTGTCTCTCCCTGGGCAGTCCCTAATCACACTCGTTATTCACGTTCATGTCAGGGACATGCTGCAATGCCCGCAGCGCTATCCTTTGGCGGAGACAGCAAACCAAAGCTGCTGTGGGAATTTAGCAGCTGCCCAGAGGACAGATAACAACAGGATGTCATTTATTCTTGGCGGCAGGGTTGGAGGTCTTGCCGACACAGTTAGAGGCCAAAATTAGTTACCAGGCGATGGTTGCTTAGTGATTCACGCGAAATTAGTCGTGGTCTTAGCCAAATTGACAGTGGAGAAGTGTTCATGTGGCACTAAGGCACTAATTAGCACTGCCACTGGATGGCTCCATGCAGGTCACAGCCAGGTCTGGATCACATGGTGAATTACCCCATCCTGCTAATGACGGCAGTATTAATGAAATGAAAGTTTGCTCCCATGAAAAGGTTAAGTCAAAATTACTGCCTCATCTGATGCAAATACAACAGGGAATTAGAAGGGCTCTGCCCCCTCCATTAGCGTCAGCCACTGTGTGCTCAGACAGGGGAAGCAGGAGCCATCCCAGAAACTGGACCCTCTGCTCCCTGGGCCCCTATCCCGATCGCTCTTGAAACGAGTCCTTCCTGGTGTGTGTCTTGCATCCCAAAAAGGCATGATTTTTACCCTAGAGTATGGGAGTAAGTAGATGACAAGCAGCATGTGGGAGTAGCAGTAACTGCACAGCAGAGGTGTAAAATCTGGTGCCACTGTCAAAACACACACACATACTGAGCTTTCTCGCTTGCTTACCGCAGTGTGGCTGAGTGCAGATGAGAGCAAGGTTGGGTCTGTTTTTCACCATGTTAGAAGGGCTCCAGGGAAAGTTTCTCTTTTGACAACAATACAATTTCCTTAAAAACAAATGAAGTGCTTCTTGTGTTGGATGTATAGAAACACATTATAGGAAAAAAACCCCACACCACTGCTTCCATTCTACATCAAGCTCAATCACAATCTCATTTATAGGTCTTCAAAAATCTAGGCTTATTTCATTTCCAAAGAAACCAAGTTCCTCACCCACCCCCAATCATTTCAAAACATTAAAGCTCATGGGTGCCCAAAGGGACCCACAGTAGCAATGTGGATGTTCTTGTTTGATGACCTGGGGAGAAGACAGAAAAGAGAAGAGAAACTCTTGAGGACATCCCAGTGTTTGGAGAAAGTGCAAATCTGGAGCAGCTGGGCAGGTAACGAGAGCAGATGAAGTCCAAGTCTAGATTAGGCAGTGGGGAGTGGCAGATGTGGCGATACCATGGGATGTGGCAGTACTCCTGGTGGTGGGCAGGCAGGATGCAAATGAATCCTGGCCAGAAGAAGGCTGTACGCTACGCCCTGCTCAGGAGGCCCCTGTCCCTTTCATTTCAGTAGAAGCCTTGACTTTCTTCAGACTTTTTTTATTTATTAAACGTCTTAAGATTTTACTTGGCAGAGGGAAAAAGGGTCTGTAACATTTCCCAGTAGGGTAACTTTAAGCCAGCCAGTGAAATTTGATATGTGTTCTTAATCTTCAAGACTTCTGTTGACATCACAAGCCGGGAAAGTGGAGCCAGCGATCGAGGGAGCTGAAGTTTGGATTACGTGAAGTACGCTCTTATTGTTTTTCTTTCTAAGCTATTTTTGCTTTTAGAGCAAAACTAAAGAATTAAAAGAATTTTAAGGGGATGGGGAGTTACAGCTCTAAATAACGACAGCACTGTGCCATTGTCTGGATTTCACATCAGTCCAAAAGTAAAGACAGAATTAACAGGGAAGCCAGAGGTACAGAGCAGGACCAGGAAGAGTGCAAGACTCATGTAAAAGATGTACCTGGGCCAAATAAGAGGGATGAGATCTTGCAAGGCTTAAGACAGCCTAAGCTAAGCCATTCCTTCTCCATGACTCTAGAGGAGCCGGGGAATCCACAAGACGGGGGAGAATGGCCCTGTTTTTTTGCAGAACTGCTCGTACAATATGACATTACTGCCCATAGTGGCACCAGCTCCAGTAGTGCAACAGGCTGGACGGCCACAACCTCACCCTCCTGCACGCTCTGGAAAGCCCCAGGCTCCCCAGCTCTATGCAAGAAGGAGAGGCACTGGAGGTGGCCTCCCTGCCCTGGCCAGGCCCAAGCTGCAGTCCCGCAGCCATCACCCTGGGCTGCAGCTCTGGGGATTAGCCTCTTCCTAAGCCAGGGCTCTGAGACTCCAGTTACTGAGCTGAGGCAGGGAGTCCCCGAGTCCATCATCTTTTGGGATTTATCCTAGTTGGATGAACCCCTTAAAAATCTGAGGACCCTGCTGTGCACTGCAAGCAAGCAACAGAGCACCAGGAGTCCAATCCTGCTCTTACTGATGCCAGATGAGGGCTTTACTGCTGATTGCAATGGGGCCAGGATGGCATCCTCACAGACACACAGAGGAAACAAGACAGAAAAAGGCAAACCTTGCAATCCTACATAAAACAGCAGATGTCAGATCATACATTTCCAAACAAGACACACTGAAATCAAGGGTTTGAAATGTAAATTGCCAATTTTGGATACGGCTGTTTCCAACAGCCCACTTTGACACATCAACTTCCAATGAGGTTATAGATCTCTGAACCCTTTTAAATAGGTTGGGGCAAGTTGGCACCCTCACATTGCCTATTTTCAAAGAGGTTAGATGGGGAAGGGACAACTTAACAGCAGGAATTGATGCTTTCCATATTTTCACATTGTTTACCACTAACCTTAAACACACAGAAGTTACGTTTCCTGGAAACTGTTAGAGCAAAAACATGATACCGTCGCCTGAAACACACCTTCTGCTCACAGGCCAAGCGCATTCTGCTCATTCACAGAAACAGATGTCCTCACTGCCTTGCCAGGCTTGAGGGAGACATGCACAAAGCCTGAAAACCAGTAAATGCCAGAGAAACCCAAAGCTCAGTTTTATAGGCCTGGTTCCAATTTATTGACATGCTACTTAATGCCTCTCTCGGAAGAGCTCATCAAATATTTTAAAGAGAGCACAAATTCCTTTCATTACTTTCACAGAATAAAACCTATTTACCCTATCAGATTGGGAGAGCGCAGTCCTGTGCCATTAAACGTTTAGGTTCTGCTAAATGTCCCATTCTTGCTACATTTGTCACATACACAGTCAAGTGAATGACCCCAGACAGCACTGTATGCAAACTTTAACCAAGGGGTAAAACAACCGTATCTAATCACAGGTAACTGAAAACTTTTCTGACCACTCAAGTAAAACTCTGTGCAGAAGCCTGTTATGATTGTCCTCAGCACTGGCAAGACAGAGATACGTAAAAAGCAAACAAAACTCCCCGAAGCCAGTAACACCTACTGAAAAAAGGTTTCTCGTATTACAGAAGTGACCAAACTCACTTTTTCTCGCTGTTAAGCCTGAAGATGACTATTTACCTTTTTACGCAATCATACGAGGTCAAATGGGGGTATAGCAGAGGGTGAAAAGCAGGAGCTAATGTTAGCACTGTATATTTTTATGACCTTTGGTGTGTTTACAGAATACAGAAGCTATTGTCTGGAAGACTTTCACATCTCTCTGTGCTGAGGGGGAGGGAGCTGCGGAAGAGGATTATGAACAGTGCTCTGCTCGTGCATGAAAACCAGAGCCAGCATCCCAGCAATGGTGGATTGCTGACCCCCACCCTAGCACTTCACCCCAAGCCAATGTAAGAGCAGACAAGAATTGTAAAATACACACCAGCATGTGACAATAAATGGGAGAGCAACCTTACTTTTACAAAAAAGGCAACAAAATAATTCTTAGCCTTCTGCTGAAATTTTGTACATAGCTTTGGAGCCCACACAATTCCATCATTTTATATTCTGGACAACTCCTGGTAAATAAAAGATAAAACAATACATACAATAGTGTTTCTGTTGCAGCAACCCAGTTTTATACTTGCCCTTTCTTTCCCATACAGAAAATGTTCCTATAGAGGAGCCTTTCCTTTTCCTTGGCCGTAGAGGTTCCTCATCACTTAATTTGTCATCAGCTACATCCAGTGCTAACTGAATGAGGAAATGTTGCTTTTACAAGCTTTTTGGCCACATGTATTGTAATTGGGTGCTCACCCTGGTGCAGTCTATTTTAATGGAAAAGTATTCTCAGGTCATGGAGAGGCCCCATAAACATGGAAGGGACAGATCTATGCTTGCTTGTAGGTTCTATATTATTCTAGCCATCTAAGAGATAGGTATATAGCTTAAGCAAACTGTCTTCCTCCTTCTACATACAGTGATCCCAAGGCACTTCAATGACTGCCTTCTTTTCTGTCTTAGCTACTTGGACTGGAAACTTATGAAAGCAGGGATTTTTTTTTTTTTTTTTTTTTGGCACAGTGTTCGCACAGCAGATTTCCCAGCTGCACTCCAGCTGAACATGATACCTCCAGATAACATACTACATTATGACTGTTGTTGCTGCTATGCAAAAAAACCATCTTTTTTCCACATGCTGCAGTACTCTTGTCAAAACCATGAACCGAATCTTTTTAGAACCCAGAAAATCTCCTGACCGTCAACTCAAAACCACCTTTCCACTAGGGTTTTTTCCTACTTTTTCTACTGTGCACAGCAAGCAGATGATACTGGCTTAAGGACCTCAAAACTAGAAATAAACTAATAGAAAAGAGGAGCAACATATTAACCTTCACTGTATAAATTAGTAGAGCCATCAAAGCATCAAGAGAAAAAAGACAAGAGTCAAATCCACTGCTGATTTATCTTGTGGGAAAATGTCACTGATCAGTCACGTCCCTCCAACTTCAGAACAGTTACTGCCTGCTGGTACCGTGTGTCCACAGCCTCTAACAGCAGAGGATGCCAGATGCAGACACCTGCAGGGCTCCCTGTGACTGCACACCAGTGGCAGCCAGCATGCCTGGCCCCCCACAGAACAAGGGGAGGCTGTTCTGGGTCATGTCTAGACAGGTGTACCCTGCGCTGGGTAAAAAACTGGCTGGGCGGCCAGGCCCAGAGAGTTGTGGTGAATGGAGCGAAGTCAACTTGGCGGCCGGTCACGAGCGGTGTCCCCCAGGGCTCCGTTTTGGGGCCGGTCTTGTTCAATATCTTTATTAACGATCTGGACGAGGGGATTGAGTGCTCCCTCAGTAAGTTTGCAGACGACACCAAGCTGGCTGGCAGTGTCAATCTGCTCGAGGGTAGGAAGGCTCTGCAGAGGGACCT
>JAYKAV010003343.1:624332-675587 GCA_035582835.1 Phoebastria nigripes
ACATGGTTTAGTGGGCATGGTGGTGTTGGGTTGATGGTTGGACTTGATGATCTTAGAGGTCTTTTCCAACCTTAATGATTCTATGATTCTATGATTCTATGTCTTTCCTCTGGCAACTTCAGCTTTCTGTTTTCCAGAAAATCCTGCTGAAGACAAACCCTCTTCTATCCCTAGTTCCTCTCCATTTTGTAAATACCCTCCCCAGTTCTATACAAATTAAATACATTCTAGAAAATTATTTGCCTGCTCAGAATCTCCTCAATAGATAGGCACATGTGGACAGGAGTTCTTAGACTAGAAACAGCAGGGTACTGGTGACCATGAAGAAGTTGCACTGATAAAACTCTGTCAAAGAAACTGTTGCAGCCTTTGGCTCCTCTACCAAGGCACCATTTCACATGCTGACGAAAAAAAAGTCTCACTGCAACCTGTGCTGCTTCCCTTCTGATGTTATCCCTTTTAATAGACACTAAGAAGTATCCATTGCTGGGGAAAAAAACCCACAGGTAAGCTTTTTGTACTCCATAACAGGCCAATTTCCTGCAAACCCTGACTACTTCTAACTAATGTCTCAGACTCTGCAAAGGCCATAATTCATTCTGTGAATATCAGAGCACTCTTAAATTTTTGGTATTCAAATGAGCAATTTTCCTTTGCATTGTTTCAGACCATACCAGTACTGGAAAAAAGAACATTAGGGAGAAAAAGAGCAGATATTAGGTTTGGAAAAGTCTGGCTGAGATGGGGAATTCAGAGATTTTTCCCCAAACTTGAGTATTCCCAGGAGCCACCTTTGTATCGTGGTCTCTGTGCTCTGAACAGGTTAGCAATCTGGTTGGAAGGGAGAGAGGATTTAAACACCTTACGAATGCTCAGACACTCTTTACAGGACACTCACGGTGTGCTCAGAAAGGAACTGTCACCCCAGCTCACATTGTTCATATTATTAACCTTTTTCACATGTCTTCTTCCAGGCAATTGGTCACTGCCTTCACACACCATCACATGTACGTATCCCACATATCATCAGCTGCATGAGGCATAAAGAGATTCAGCTATGTAACAGCTCTCCAGAGTTCCTCCAGAGTCAACCTGGGGGTCATTAGTAGGCAGGAGGAGCTGAAGCATCCCACCAAATACTCCTCAACTGGTTGGTCAGGGCTGGCACTTGAGTAACAAAGAAATTGTTTTTTCTCTCCTCAAAGAGCTCTACTTCTCAGTGTCGCTTAGGAGCCTTCCTTGAGCTGGGGACTGGAGTTATTACTCTGTTCATAGTCTGTACTTATCATAGAATCATAGAATCATTAAGGTTGGAAAAGACCTCTAAGATCATCGAGTCCAACCGTCAACCCAACATCACCATGCCCACTAAACCATGTCCCTAAGCGCCTCCTCTACACGTCTTTTAAATACTTCCAGGGATGGTGACTCCACCACTTTCCTGGGCAGCCTGTTCCAAAGCTTGACAACCCCTTCGGTGAAGACATTTTTCCTAATATTCAATCTAAACCTCCCCTGGCGCAACTTGAGGCCATTTCCTCTCGTCCTATTGCTAGTTACTTGGGAGAAGAGACTGACACCCACCTCGCTGCAACCTCCTTTCAGGTAGTTGTCGAGAGCGATAAGGTCTCCCCTCAGCCTTCTCTTCTCCAGACTAAACAACCGCAGTTCCCTCAGCCGCTCCTCATGAGACTTGTTCTCCAGACCCTTCACCAGCTTCGTTGCCCTTCTCTGGACACGCTCCAGCACCTCAGTGTCCTTCTTGTAGTGAGGGGCCCAAAACTGAACACAGTATTCGAGGTGCGGCCTCACCTGCTCCCTGGTAAAGCTAGCTCAGAGGAGGGGGCCAGAACATATTTAGGCTGTGCTACTAGCTTGCCAAGCTCTTTAACAGTTCATATGCAAAGGCTGCTCTAGGAAAGATTCTGGATGCAAAGGTCTGAGCATATAAACCACCATCAACCAGAGTTATCGATGTTAATGCAAGAATACCACAGCTCTCCACAGTTGGATCTTTAGCACGACCGTGAGCCAGCAGTTTTGCAATCCTGGGATCTAACTCTTACATGCTCTGTTTTTAGCAGCATCCTGGCTTGCCAGATCTATGGTTGTATTGTTTTTGGAAAAGGCTGCTTGTTATGGGAGTAGAAACTGACAAAGGGGTCTGAGACCTCAAGAGCAGCCAGATTGACAAAATCAGTTCACATTTCATTGTTATTTAAACTCTAGTAAATCCAGCCCTAAGAACAAGGGAAGTCTGGATGAAATCCAGTAGATTCTTTGGCCCAACTAAGTAGTGCTGTACTGGAAGCTGAGACAGGGAGAAAAGGCTTTAAACAATGCTTTCATCCTCTCCGTCCTCGGGCTGACCCAGCACGGCTGTAGGACTTGGACATGCTTGACCAGCTCAAAGGCCTGTTTTCAAAGAGAGCATCAGAGGCTCCTGTCATGACACACTGCACAATGTGTCCATACACAGCCTTGTGACTGCGTATGAACCTCCAGCCCTTCTTGTGTGCCACCCAGGCTCAACATGTTAGTGCACCTGCATACAAAGTAAGCCTCTGAGCACCCTCCCTTTCGAGTGGGAATGTCAAAGTCCTCCTTACAGCCTTCTGCCGGGCACTTCTCTCCCCTTTGCAAAGTTTCCTCTCTTACCTCTAGCCCTCAGTCCCTCTTCCCCCATCAAACCTGGTTTAAAATCCTCCTTCCTAAGTTAACAACTCTGTTTGCAATGTTTTGACTTAGTTTACTTAAGACTGATGGTTTGGGGTATTTCGTACATGCACTGACTGATTAAAAACAAGTATGCTCTCATTTACACTGGTTTATACTTTCAAAAAATACATTCAAGCTGCTAACAGGCAGCTAGTCTGTCAAACCTTCACCCCGCCTTAACTGTATCCTTAAGAACTTGAGGATTTTTTCCTGTGTAGTAGTCGTTGTTCAAAAATATTTGTAAAATAAATTATATACATATTTGAAGGTTTTTATTAGAGCTGAATAATGCTTGAATCATTGGAAAACAAAAGGTTTGTGACTTTTTTTTTAACTCAAAACCCAAAACAGACATTTTTAAAAAAATTGACTAAAATAAACTTTCCAACTACATTTTTATAGTCAAAATAAAGGCTTATAGGAAATGCAAGACTGAAATTGCAAAGAATAAATTATTCCTAAAGTGACCAGAACAGCCATGCTTTTACATTCTTAAATAATAATGTATTGCCAGCAAACTCATGTGATCACCAGAAATAACTATAATAGGTCTCTAGCTCAATTTGACTGGGAAAGCAGCACATACCTTTCCAATCAGTAACTCATGAATGTCACCCTGTATTTCCAGTGTGCAAGACCACAGGGCAGCCCTTCTCTCCCTTCCCTGCCTCCAAGGCACACCAATATTAACCAGTACACTTTCTGGTTGCCTGAACACAGCCAGCCAAATAGCTATGTCCCAAGCTGAATCCATTTGAAAATATTTGTCTTTAGTCTTGCCAGTGTCACACATGGGCCATAACAGCATAGGTAAGACCTGCCATGCATGGAAATAGTTTTAGAAATGGCATCCTCTTGCCTTCAGTGTTTCATACGCATGTTTGGGTATCATCTTGCAACTTCCTGGAATACTGGAGAGTTTCCACTTAACAAAATCTTCCATATCCTATGATCCATTACAGCAAAGGACTGGAGACCCCTAATATAACAGATGATTCCTCCCAACTTTAATCACAGCAATGAGAAAGAATTAAGTTTTCAGCTTCTCATACTCTCTCAGTGAACAGGCATCGTGTGTTCTTCAAGGTGATAGTTATTAACCACTTGCCTGTTGAATCCCACCAGGATTGGCATATTTTTTCATTTTCTGAAGGACCGTGAGACAGAAGTACCAATATTTTCTAGTAGTCCCAGAGCAATATTGAACCTTTGTTGCCTTAAAGTGAGTGCTTCTTTGGAGATGCATTTCTTTCTCAAAAGAAGTAAGGCTAAACCATAATATGAATCTCTTTGCAGTCTCTTACTAATCTTTCGGTCAGGTTGCCCGTACCAAAATATCAGCCCACAGATAGGTAAAAATTCCATTTGCTGGAAGCTGGCTATCTACTCCTGCAGCAGTATGGGGATCACTGGATGCTTAGAGCAAGCACCTCATGATGTACATGACTGCTCTGTGTAGGCAAAAAGGCAGATTAGCCTGGCCCAATCTATCATGGGTATGAACCTAGTGTGCCCTAGGGAAAGTATCATAGGGAGTGCCATCCCCCCTGAAAAACCCTTGCAAGGCTGCAAGAAGGATGTGCTAGTGGTCCTGGGGAATACTCTACCCTTGAGTCACAAGAGGAGGAGGACAAGAAAAGTGGGATGCATCAGTACCATAATGACAACCACCCTTGCTGTGACCTATTGGCACAAGATCAGAGAAGCAAATGATGGAAGAAGAGGGATTTCTATTTTCAGTCCGACAGAGCGAGCCTGTTTTCTGATGTCCAAAGTGGGAGGTTTGATGTTTTGTAAAAAACAGTTTCAACATCACAAGGCACTTTTCCTGGCTTGTAGGTTCAAAGGAAAAATGTGACTGGTCAGGATCAAAAGCCTGATTCAGTTATGGCTGATAAGCATGTGCTTTATGGCACCTGTCCTGTAAATAGGGTCCTTCACCTTTCAGAGCACATTGTAGCTGTGGGACCACCTACAGCAGAGAGAGGTGGGACTTCCTTGTTTACTATGGAAATRAAGAATAATGGGAATCTGTAACTGCAGGTACCTAAAAGATGTATTTTAGTCCGAGCTTTGCGTTGTTTCAATAGGCCTAGGAAGCCATGTCAGGTTAGTTGTATCAAGTTTACAAACCCTTAGAACAGATTAGTTACTATAGCAATAGAAATAACAGTTATTTCACTTTTTTACTGATATTTCCTTCTTCCCTTGCCTTAACTTTTCATTTTCTGGTCCTTCTTTTCCCCCGTTACATCAAATTATGTTTTAGTAAAATATTTAAAGTTATTTAAGTTTCAAAAAATGCAGATTGTTACATTTTGTTTTTCAGCTAGTTGGAGCTAAATTAGAGTTTAAACGCCTTTCACACAATGCTTGACCTCCTCATTCGCAAGAAAAGAAAATCCTTGCAGTTTTAATGAAGGAGAACCATTGTGCACAAAGCAGATGACTAGTACTAAGAATACTTGATTGTTTCCAGCTCCTGCCATGTGCTTCTTGGGTGTTTTCCAGGWATTCGTTTTACTTTGCTGTGCCTCAGTTCCCCATGTATGAAATGGAAATAACATTATCCAGCAGCATGATATAGGAACCAGATATTATCATTATTGCTAAACCAAAGAAAACATTCACAATTTGTTTTTGTGGTTCTAACACCCTAAAAATAAACAAGGAATATATACCCCTTCCGTCAGAAAATAAAACATGTAAATGCACTTCATCCACAGCACCATTTTTACCCATGGGAATAAGAACTGCATTTATAAACTGAAAGGAGCGAGACACGTTATTTATCACAATATAAGAAATCCCAGCAGAGATGGCTTGATCACAGTGATCCTTAGCACTGTGAGCAATTTTTACTTACACAAATGAAGTCCGTAAGTAATCATTGTGCTTTGTTACATGAATAGGGGTTCGGGGAATCTGCTTCCCCGGGGAACTCTAGAGAAAGACAGCATCAACAGTAGCTAAAAGAAAATTATTATTTCCCAGTGGCACAAACTAAAGTCACTAACAAAAAAAACCCAGTGATGGAAACAATAGATAAGTCACTTAACTAATCCAGCAGTAAAAGAAAAGATAAATAGGAAGATGCTTCCTGAAGAATTTGAGCCTCCTCAGAGCCAGAAAAAAGCTGGATGCCATATACAGTTTTATAGACCGTATCTACCACTGTTTACTGTCCTTTTGCCCAGGGCAGCTAAAAGATTCATGTTAGGAGCAACATTCAATAAATATTTAGCTTTTTTTAGAATGGACTTTCAGTGATCAAGAGTTTCCTTTATATGGGATACTTTTTCTGTCACATTGGCTAATATTTCACTTCACATAATCAGAGAACAGCCATAAGTTTCAAGTTACTTTGAATTAATAGAAAAGATATCAGCGTGTGGGGAAAAAAGTAATGTTTCCATGAGAAAGCATAATGTGCAACTTCCTGTAATAGACTGCTCTTTGAAATGCAGCAGAAGATAGCGGCTCTCTCCAGCATTCACTAGGCTGCTAGAAATGTAAAGATGAAGTATGCAGAAGCACAAAATTAATCACTGTATTATTACATACTTCCTATAGAGAACTGGACATGGATAATACTTGTGCCACCTAACCAGACCGATCCCCTGACTTTCCCTTTTTTGTGGTGCGGGTGCAATCCGCTCGCTCCAGACCTTCTAGGGAGCCTGAGGGACTCAACCGCTGTGCCTCCACGGGTCCCGTCGTCTTCTGCCAGAGTCATAACTCTGCAAAAATGGACTGTGAGGACGGTTCAGCACATATTAACTGCTCAGAGCCCAGTCCAGAGCTTGCGAGCTCCCTCCCCTCCTCTAACAGGTTAAAGTGCGTGAGGGATGCAAAAGGCAAATAGGATAGGGAAAAAAAAAGGGGTGAGGCGTGCAAGGCATCCGTCCAGCGCTGCGTTTGCCTGCTCTTCAGCTGCAGGGAGCCCCTTAGAGCACTGTTAGCATTCTCAAACTTCAAGTGTTTTCTCAGCGTGGAAGGCTTCTGCTGGGCGGCGGAGCCTGGGCGGGCGGCGGCGGGTTGCGGGCCAGCGCTGCCCCCCAGCGCCGGGCGCCCGCCTGCGCACAGCCCCCCGCCCGCCCGGCAACCTCCGTCTGCCTGTCTGCCTCGTCTCAACCAAAGGCAGCTCTGAAATCATACCACGTCTTTCCTGGGATCATACCTATATACACATATACAGGTCTATATGCTTATAGAGCTATGTATTTATTCTATGAATATATCTATAGAAATACATATTTTTATATTTCTTTTTTTATATATGTGTGTGCGTGTGTGTGTGTGTGTGTGTGTATATATATATATGTAAAAGGCTCAACTGCTCAAGTAAATACTTACAGTTGTCCCATAGAAAAGCACCTTTTCACACACACAATCCATTGGTACTTTACCCTTGTTTGTATTGATATCAGCACAGAGGACAGACAATACAACAGTAAATATGAGGGTAAAGTATCAGACTTGATGAAGAAACACTGGTAATTCAAATAATTCTTGTAGATATGAAAAATGAAGCTCCCTAAGCAATGAAGATGGTGCTTTATATCCTCATTTCACTTTCACAGCTGAATTCCAGATCAACAGGGAACATCCCACTCTGTAAATGTGTGCGCGCTCTCTCTCTCTCTCTCTCTCTTTTCTCCCCATCCCCTGGTACTCTACTCCTGAGGTTTTACGAATATTTTTATTCCCAACTTTCCATAACATAGGGATTGACCTTTTATGCACAGCGAGAAAGCCATAATTAAAACTTAACATTCCCTTCAGTTAGGGGCTCGTGTTTCTGAGTCACATTTTCCTCTATAAAACGCTTGGAAGACTTCTGAAATGGTCCTGCAATGCTTCCCAACAAATAATTGTGTGACTTCTGCTGGGAACATCAAAAGCACACTGCTAGGAAGTGCCTCGTGCCTTCTGGGTCCATAGCCACCCTCCAGAAAAATCCCATTGATGATCACAACTGGATGTCACCCTGCTGGAAACACAGTCACTTTGGAGTATATGGGTGAAGTTTTCACTTGTAGATTAACACCAGTTTAACACTTGATTCCGTATCAACCCTGCCAAAATTTACAGAAACTGCCACCTTGTTAAGGCCACAGAGGAAAGTGTGTTTTGCCATCCGCCCACCCCCATCCCACCATGCATAGAGTCCTACAGTGGTGAGCGACTACTACCGTTTTCTGAAGATATGACCTGAAGTTGGACCTTACCTTCATTAGTTTAAATATAATCATCTTATGCTCTCTCCAGACAGGATTAACATGAGATTTGACATGCTTTGGCTGGGCTCCAGCGCCTCCAACACAGAACTGCACCCCCGCCACCTCTGCAGCAGAGTTAGTCTGCCAAAATTTTCCCTGGGCCTTCAGAAAGCTCTCACACCAGATCTTAAGGATGACTCAGCAAAAAATCCTTACCTCTCCTACACCCCCTCACAAAAAGGAACTAATCCAGAGGCCTAAATTAAGAAGATAAAAACCCCAGAAACCATGCAGCAATATAGCGTCACAGAAAACACAGACACTTCAAAAAAATAAAAGAGCTGGAAGAGAAGGAGTAGCACAAGGAGTTACTCAAGGCATAACGTGGAAAAGCTAAGCTGCTTCAGAAAGAGGACAGCATTCTCTGTGAACAGACAGAACAAATGGTACTTTCCTTTTGATTTAATTAGGGCAAAGAACAGAACTTCAGATATACCTCAGACTTGTTTTAATTAGGAGATGAAATGACAAAGTATATGGACAACTGCTTTGATTTCATATGGTAATTTGTACATTCCTACATCACGAACTGCATTAAAACAAGGATTTGTAACCTTTATGTTGTGTTACACATTTTAAAATAAACATATCAGGGCTAGACAGCTGTTATTATTTACACGCTTCCTAGCATATTTATTAATTTTGACTGTGTTCCAATATCTGTACCAGAACATTTGATGTTTTGAGTTCATCCAGATAAGCATAAAAATGCCCTGGTGTACGTGTTGCCCAAATACAGCAAAAGAATTCTCCTAGTCATGCTAAGCATGCTGGCATACACTGTACTCTCACAAGAAGCATGGATCAACAGGAAGACTGGCTTTATTTCTTTCTTTAACTAAAATAATTTCCTAATATTTCCTTAGCTGCTTAAGCACACTGGATACTGTAATACAAAGCAAAAGCATTTTGAACGTTGGATAGTGCCTCTTTGTTACAGTAACAAACCAAAAACAGCTTACCTAAAGCAGGATTTGGGATTTTGCTATTAAAGGGGTGCAGCGGAGTCACCCTAGTGAGACCACAGCAATGGTCTGACACAGTTCGGTAAGACAATACCCTAATCCCTTAGACTTTCTTAAGCTAGCTTTGGAAATCGCCCTACCATTCATAATGCAGCACTTTTTGTCTTCACATATCCATTTTCTGCTGCAGCTAGCAGTAGTCAATACTTTTTGACACTCCATCACCCAAGCAGTTGTTTTATTTTGGTTTTGATACTGCCTGTGGAAAATGTGACATTTTAAAGTAAAAAGAAAGRCAGAAGAAAAAAAGAGAAGAACCAAGTACTGAACAATGAGAGACTTTGCCCTCGTGTGAAGGCGGCTCAGCCCAGCATGGAAATAGATGGACTAGCAGATGTGAAATCAAGGGAGGCTTTCCGGTGATTGCTGAATCATTTCTTCCTTTGTTATCGCTACAGGGCTTCCTGTCAGCAAGTCAATAGTGCATTCAGGACACCGCTAAAAGGCCAGATCCTATTCACTGAGGAGCCCCAATTAGCCGTGTGATGTCAGGGGACCTTTTCACATCTAACACAGTAACATTGTACCAGAATAAAGGTTATCCACTTCCAAAGGTGAAGGAGTGAAAGCAAACTGGAACACACCCATGTACCACTTTTGGGGGCTATAATAGATTTTTACAGTGTGCATATCAAGATTCTTTCTGTTCTTCCCTTTTCTTCCATCAGATAAGCATTATTCAACAGGAGTTTCTTGTTGTTTTTAATTTAAAGGAACAGAACATAAATTGCATCTAGGCCCTTTAAGGGAATGAATACACAAGTTTTACTGAGAGTAAAATGGACTGAATTCACAAGTGTAACAGCCACTCCGTCTTTGGGTTATTGGATGAGGAGCTCCAGATAACCAAGACTGAAAACCCATTCTGACCTATTCTGTGTAAGCTGCCTGAATTCCCCCCAAGCTGCACAGGCAGAGAAAAAGATGGGTAGGTGCTCTGGCTTCAGGGCTACAGAGAAAATTAAGCAGGCATTACACACAGTTTTCACTGATAGCTGGACTTTGGCAGAAAGACTTAGTTACACAGGGCTAACTAACCAGAGCAGCCACCTCTGCCTCTTGCCTGAGCACAGGTCCCTACCCCAGGGCAGCCTGAAGCCTACAGAAGCAGAGGTCTGACACCTGTACCCCACACTGTCCTCGGGGACAGCCTGGTCCCCATCAGAGACAGCCACACACCAAAGGAAAAGTGCAGATTTGTAGCTAAACAACCAACTCTTACTGTTCCTACAATGACTCTTGGTGACAGCTTACTCTCATTTTTTCTTTTCCATGAGAAAAAGAAACCAGCTCTCAAAATGAGAAACCTCCAGCATAATTACGTGTTAAAAATGAAGAATGAAGACAGCAAAAGCACTTTCCACCCTTAAAACAAGGGCCTCAAGCAAAAGATATTCACCCCCACCATGCTCAGTAGTCCCAGAGAAGTACTGGGAAGTGAGAGATTTTTTTTTTTTTTTTTTTTTTTTTTTTTTTAAAGGGAAAAAGAATTAAAGGAAGATACACACAGGTTTTGTTCTGCAGGGAACCCTTTCAACTTCAATGGAGAAGACATCATAATGTGACAGGTTAAGGCTCCAACTCCAAGGTTTTTACTGCAGATTAGTACTTGCAAGGTGACCTATTATCTTATTTGGGAGGTTGCATAGCTATTGCCCACAATACTCCAATTTCTTTGTTGTGCTGGGCTATGATCTTTTCTGCTCAATCCACGTACCACCCAGCAATAAACCCTGCCAGGCTGTAATAACTCCCCATGGCTTACTTACTGTGCTACATTAGAAGACCAGATGATGGTGAATAGAATACACATTTTATTAATCTCTTCCTGCCTGTTCCAAAGCATGCATCTTATTTCAAACGATGCATCCAGGAACAGAGGACTTCCATTCTCAATTAATAACAACAAAGAAAACCCACCTGTGCTGGCAAAAATCTTTCAGTGATTTTATGAACTACTGAGTCTGCATAAACTGGAACTGAACAATAAAATGCACAAAAGAAAACACTGGCAAAGTTTTATATAAAGCTGTGTATATAAAATCTGCAGTGAAAAGGGAGTAACACTGCTTTTGAAAATGCGTGTATCCAAAGCTCAAACTCTAAGGAGTTTGTCCATGTAATTCATATTATAGTTGTAACTGTATTCCAAAAGTAGGTAACTGAAACAAGGACTATATAGCTTCATTTTTTTATTACCAAGATTGCATCTGATATCTGTTTAAATACAGTTCTAGTTCAGTTTTCAGTTTTGCTTAAATTAAGCTGGTTTCTCTAAACTTCTCCTGTGTTCTAATGAACTAAGTATCTCTGTGGGAATATTAATTATATCCTACATCACACTTTCAGTATTTTCCCTGAGATTTGGAAGAAAAAGGGAAAAACAACCCAAGACTCCCAGCAAGTATAATGTCCCAGGTAATGGAGTTCAGGAGTATTCAGTTAGGTTAAAGATAGTACTGCCTTTGAAGATAAGTCAATACTTTCATGTGAAATGCTGTATTTTACTTCAGGGAGGGATAGGTCTTTTGAGTTAATTTTTACTCCTCTTAACACATAGGTTACCATAAACATCAGGGTTTAAAGTTCCATTACTTGCAACTTCAGACAGTCCTATCTCAGCTTTTAGAAATGATGGAACATGACAAGTACACAGTGTGTACAGGCAGCTTGAACAAAGCAAACTAATAAAAAAACCCTGAATGTTACAATAAAAGTCTGCTATGCCATATCAAGTCACTATAGGCATCTAAACTGAAAGTACTAAATAGATATTTTTTTTTTATTTACTACACAAGCCACAGACTGATTAAACTACACAATAAAAAAGTCAGAATTAACTAAATAGCAGAAGTTTTTATTTTTGTACCTTGAATATGATTTCTTTCCCTAAATAATCTTAGTACTTCCCTTTCTTTGCTCATTTTTCTAGCATAGCTCTATTTTCATAAACCATTAAGCCACTTTCTTAATTTATGTGAGTCTTTGAGACAGAGCATTCATCTTGATCAGTGACAAGCAGGAAGGCTACCTAGCAGCACAGTATGGAAAACTACCAATAATACATTAGCTGCAAGCATTACTGTCTTTTTTCTGCACAAGACTTACAGACTAACATATTCTTAAGTACAACCACAGCATAATTTCCTCCATCCTCAGAGCTAACTACACCTTTTAGGTAGAAGTAGACAAGCTACATCTTTTATTAGCAGGAGCACACATATCAGAACTGCTCAGCTACAAAACCTCAGAATCAGACTTTTGATTTTCAGCATCCAAGAGAAAAAAGCAAGTTTACAAACAAACCCTACACTAAACCAAACAAAACCCTCTAACTTCCTCACATTAAGTAATAATACCTTTTTCTAATAGCTTACCATTTAAAATAAGTAACAACCTCCTTCTAATAAACAACTACTACACCCCATCCCTTCTCTAAGTAGGCACAGCTGAAATTCAGGCCCTTGGTTTCTGTCACCTGTCTCTTTTATTCTCATCAAGCAGATTAAGTTATCTATTTAAGGTGGGGTTTTTTCACAATACCCCTTAGAAGACAAGAGAAGCAGTAAAACAAGGTAGCTGTTGTACTTATCTGCTGTTTAGATGCCTTTATACTAAATGGATAATGTAGATTAGAATATACCTGTAAAACATATGGTATGTGTTTTGGTTATGATGAAAAAAGAGTTGCTACTTTCATTACTGTAATATTCTTGTATAAACACATTAATGGTTTAAAGTACTTCAATTTTAAAGAACTTTTAAAGCCCTGGCATTTTTATTATGAGCTCTCCCACTACTACAGAATTCATGTTGCACTTTACTAATTTACTGTCCAATAGTGCTCAAGAATACAAGTGGAACTGAAATGGAAAAACAACCTAATTCCATTCTTTGTCCTCTCCTAGTGGTTGCTACCCCATAGCAGGAGCAGGGAAAGCTGAACTTTGTGTAAAGCCAGTCTCCAAGAGCTATAGCTTACAGTGTGCTGTACTAAGGTTAACCATCACTTACTATGCAGTGTTACAAACTGTATTAGGCCAGAAGATGCTTATTTGTGGCTCAGCAGTACTTTCCCCAAGGCTGGGACAAATAATCAGGGTGGAATTATTTCTGCTGAGTTAAGTCTACCCATGCTCATGAGTCAATGAGGTGGTTGATGGACATTACTGAAGTCATTAAAGTATCTCAGGTGCTTTCAGTGAAGCAGGTGCTGTTAGTAATCTGTGTGTCTGAGGTGAGGAAAGTGCTTCACCTGCTCTGGGTGTCAAGGTGGTGACCCAGGTGGTTTTTTTAGTTCTCTTCTATGAAATAGTAGGACAGAAACTTTTGTCTTCCATAGACACTGCTGTGTACATAAATTATGTAGAGTGAAAAAAGAAAGGATTTTTTCTCATGGGAACTCAGGTAGAGCGCAAGCTCCCTTTTTGTTTCTCATGAATAGGGAAGCTGTGATTCACTTCTTTTCCTTATTCTACCTTCTACTAAGGAAGCTATTGTACCACCGTGATAGACTGGGAGGAGAAAGCTATATGTGAAACTCAAAAGGACAGGAAAAAAAAAATAAGGCCCTTACTACAGGTATCAAAACCGAAGCATTTGAATAGAAAAATAGTTCTGGGATAGTTTTTCTGCATGTTAGTTTTCTTTTTAATGTAAGCTGTATTTATGACTATGGGGCAATATTGCAATTTTTCTGGTGTCTACCTCTCTAGAACCAGGGCACTACAGTTCCTCTGTTCTGGGTCAACCAGAGCACCCTCCCCTGGTTTCCCATACTTCATGGTAAATACTGCTATGTTTGTGGCAGAGGGAAATGCTGTGTGACAGGATAAATACCACTCCTTGTAGAGTGGTGTTCATCTGCTAGTATCGGGTATTAATTGTCTTACCTATTTGAGGAGAGGTTTTTCTTTCAGGTGAGTGCTCAGCCTTTTTAGGGAATGGCTAGAGAAGAAAATAGGAAAAAGGATAAATACCTAGCAGGAACAGTGTGATCATCCTGTAGCGTGTTCTTAACATCTTAGGTGTAGCTTTCAATTGAGGCTTTTGTTAAAACAACAATGCTTTTTTTTAAAGCAATATTTACTGTATACCTCAATTTTAAGTCAGGCTTCTTGCTCAGGAGGAAGAACTCTTCATTATGTTCCTTGCATATGAACAGGTTAAATAAATCTCTTTTCTTTCCCTGTGTAATTATCATTGGATAATTACATAATTTCCATATCCATGGAAAAACTGTTGTTGTATTTATCTTCTCCTCAAAACCAAACTCAAAACCTAGCATTAACAGTATAGTTTGAAGTGCATTTAGGGGTTTTGCTAGCCTGGAAATGTAAGGTGTTAAATTGTGGTTTTGGGAGTCATGTTTTGGGAGAGGAACCGTATAGCTAGTAATGATGCTTAAGATAAATGTGCTGGACTCTTTCAAGGCTATGTAATTTAGCCATGTTAATAACAATTGTAAAACGAATGCAAGCCATCTTTATTCCCTTACTTGGTGCAGTGAAGTTTACATAGAAGTGGTCTTTGGAGGGAAACGATGCAGAATTAGTGATCTGAATACTATGATTTTTGTATAGGTTTGGTTTGTTTGTTTCTAAGTATAGTCTAATTAGTATTGACCTGCTTTCTGAAGTTGTTCTACCGTAGCATTTTCTTCTTTCTGCTCTTCTCCAGGTCTCCCTCAAATCTGAAAGTTCACATCTAGTTTGGGTATTACAGAAAGAAAAATATGTAATAAGTCACAGCAAATGAAAACTCAGTCTTAATTTCTTGGTAGGTAAACTCTGTGTGAAGGATTGCACTGGCAGCTTGCCAAAATTTTAAGGCCTACATCTAACTTGTGATAAAGAAACTGTGTACAATAGCATTTATTGTACCTTCCTTATTAGAGGAACAGTCGTTGCTTGTTTTAGTCTTGCTAGCAACAGAAGCGTGAAATTTCGCTTTGCCCGTGACTGATTCCTTGTATTCCAAGTCCATCCAATCTCTTCTCGAATAGATTTGAAGACAAGTCCTGAGGAATTGTCAACATCAGTTACAGTCATGCAGAGTCTGATCCTATAATTGGATGCCACTTTGTTCTTTATGAAAAAGTTCAGAGGATTGCTCAGGTCCATAAACTCAAGCGGACAATTTGTTAGATTTGAGAAGAATTACTGTACTGACTTATTAGGACCAAATTTTGTATTAAATGCTTTTTCTTTGATTTTCCTTTTCTTTGTCCAGAGAGCATTCTGGCATAAGGCAAGCATGTTGAGTTAGTGTGCTGGTTTTGGCTGGGGTAGAGTTAATTTTCTTCATAGTAGCTAGTATTGGGGCTATGTTCCAGATTTGTGCTGGAAACAGTGTTGATAACACGGGGATGTTTTAGTTACTGCTGAGCAGTGATTACACAGAGTCAAGGCCTTTCCTGCTTCTCACTCCATCCCACCAGTGAGTAGGCTGGGGGTGCACAAGAAGCTGGGAGGGGACACAGCTGGGACAGCTGACCCCAACTGACCAAAGGGATATTCCATGCCATATGACATCATGCGCAGCATATAAAGCTGGGGGAAGAAGAAGGAAGGGGGGACGTTCGGAGTGATGGTGTTTGTCTTCCCAAGTAACGGTTATGCGTGATGGAGCCCTGCTTTCCTGGAGATGGCTGAACACCTGCCTGTCGATGGGAAGTAGTGAAGGAATTCCTTGTTTTGCTTTGCTTGCGTGTGTGGCTTTTGCTTTACCCATTAAACTAAAACTTGTTGGGTTTTTAACATACACAGAACTTGGGTTTTTCTTTTTTGTTGTACTCAAGTCATCATTTGCCACACTGCCATGAGATACCATCAGGCAGAAATGACTAGTGCCTGGGTTCCCTTTATTAGAATTAGTGCTTTAATTACAGGATTGTCAGATCTTATGCCTACAGTTATCATGCACTTTATCCACGTATAGCCTCAGCCTGGTTACATTATATTACAGGTTCAGCCCTACCTGATGTTAAATCAAGGGGTTCAGTGTTGTATAAAGAAACCTGAAAATTCACCACTGGTAATGACTAGGAGCTTTGAGAGGCCAAAATTAAGACTGGAGTCCTGTCTCTGTATGCTGAGTGAGAAGTCGTCATTATCCTAGTCCTCAGGTAGCCTGTGACTGAACCAGAGAGCTCAGAATGTGAGAAAAATTAAAGAGGAGGAAACCAAGGCATTAAAATTAAGAACAAATGGGTTTATAAAGGCACTAATAGACTGTTAGGTTCCCATTTTTTATCTACTTATACCTTGTATCATTTCTCCATAAATGACTAGGAGGAGATAATGCAGGATATATCTAGCAGAGGTGGTTCATGACTTGCATTTATTTCAGCAGAGCTCTGTATGAACACAGTGATTGATGGACAAAAGCTGAGTTCACATGTTCTGGTCCTCAGCATGCAAAGAACACCAGGTGTAATCTTGTTATTCAACCAAAGCAAATGCATGTAGTCTTCTTTAGGTACTCACTGAATTGGAGTACCTAAACTGAATAAAAATAAGTAAAAACTGTATCTGGATTGCAAATCTCTTGCTAATAATCTGGCTTGTGTTTTGATATGGCATATACAATTAGCACAGCAGAGCAGTATACAATTAAAGGCAATCCTTTATTAGTCTAACAGATCTTCAGAAGAACAGTGATTTTTTTTTTTTTTCTTTCTCTTTTAAATCACTGCCATTTGTGGGAAATGGAAGGGGGGGATAGGAGGGCTTTCTGAAAAATAAATGTGCTTAGCTGGCCTGCTAATGTTGAACCACCTCTTTCTAGCTGCATTGTTAAAGCCATGGTGTTGGAGAGGATGTACTGGTTTTTGGGAGAGTTGAGAGTGAAAGATGGTCAACACCTGTGGACAAGCAGGCAGGTACAGTCTCCCAGGCTTTTATTGCAAAGTACTTTGGGCAAGCATGGTGGGGAGCTGCTGGTTCCTGACTGCAGGCAAAAGTGCCCTTAAGAGTGGCATTTAAGAGGTATTTGTCTGGGGTTTATTAAGGTGGGGAGAGAAGGAGCACCAGGGGCAGGTACGCGGAGAGGCAAGCATTTCCCTCCAGAAAAGAGAAGTGTGAAGACACTGGCTGCCCGGGGGAACGCTCTTTCCCGTTTCCTCCCCCCGCTCCAGAGATGGCGCTTCCCCGGGGAAAGCCTCGCTCCCCGCAGCCGGGCCGGGCGGCTCCTGGCCCGCCAGCCGCCCGCGCGGCCTGCTCCCCCGCGCGGCCGCCAGGTGGCGCCATTGCGCCGCGCCGCAGCGGGCCCGGGAGCGGCGTAGCCGGGGGCGGGGCGTGCGGCCCTCCCTCCCTCCGGGGGCTCGCAGGGGCGAAGCGAAGCTGGCACTTCTGGGGTTGGAGGGGGGGATACTCCTCTCTGGGAAAGGCGTGGAAAAATGCTGTATCTCCGAGGGAAAGGGCCGGGGTTAGGCAGCCCACCGTAAGCACCGTCTTGAACGATGAGCAACGGGGCGGCCCGACGTTTGCGGCTTTTGGGGACGTCAAGCGCTGAGCTTGCTCACGGGGCTGTAGGGCTGCCTCCATGGAGGACCGGAGCTGACTTCCAGTCTCTCAGGAAGAAAAAAAAAAAAAGCCTGTAGGGCTCTAAATGCAGGCTAAACCAGGAGCTAAAACACAATAATGACTTTTACCAGCAGCTTTTCCACTTTTAAAACTGCCATCAGTGTTACTCAGCTCTCGGTTTGCAGCTGGATGTCCAATGCCGGGTGCAGGCTGAGTTATCTGCTGCGCTGGCTTACCGGTAGCTCACATCTTGATCAAACTCTACAGAACTGTATCTCCTTCATGAGGCTTTTGGAAAAAAGTTTTGATAGTAAAGAAACATGACACAAAGTTGAGAAGAGACTACAGGCTGTGGCCCAAAAATGTCAGAAGCCAGGAGTGTAGGGTTTTGTAAGCGATTTAACCTGTGAGGTAGCAACTGCTGGTGCAAATTTTCCTTTGGGGATGCTGTTGTAATGCATTTAGTAAACATTGTCAGCATGCTAGGAAAACTGAGGCTCAGGAAAGCTTTTCTCAGAAACAACTCTCAGTATCTCTTATCTGAAGGACATAAGAATAAATCTTAGTACTTCTCTGTATATGGATTTTAATACAGCAAAAACAAGGCAAGATTGCATTTGAAAACTTCTTTAAACTCAGGCAAAAGTTATTAATATATTATGCTTTCTTAATTATTTATGCTGTTTGTCAACTTTTTGCATTTCACTTATCTCTGTACCATCACCAGACATTCAAGAGATTGATATTTTTGCAGATTGTAGGTTAGCTTCTTGTCAGTTTAATTATACCTGAACAGATGCATATGAAGCTGAAATGCTGAATTTGGTCATGAGTGAATGCAGTTTTTTGGCCAGTAGGGCACATACCATATTTCTGGTTGTGTAAGAGTTTTAGAATGATATAATCTTGTTTTGTGAATTTTGCAAAGTAAGCATAAGACTGAGAAGGATCACCTGGCGCATAACCGTTCATTCCACCAGTGGCTGGGCTCTGGTCTGGAGAGATAAGCTTTATTTTTCCTTTTTACATCTTGTTCTGTGGGGAATTTGGGGAGGTGTGTCTTTAAAGCATTATTGTAACGTTGCTTTGCTGTTAAGTTGAAAAGCTCCATGAGCATATCCAAGCCTTGTCTCTGCTGTGCCCTACCTTGCTGCTGAATGTATCATTTTTAGCAACTTCTGACTGATTTGGGCTAGCTCCGTCACTGCTTAATGAAAGCAATTCTTTGACTAATGCATTCAGATCAAGAAAGCTCTGATGATACAAAATGTTCTTGAATGTTCACATTATTGTAGTAGTACTATTACCTAGGCAAAATAATCTTTCAGTTAAGACACAAAGAGTATACCAGTGCTAGTTCCTTAAGGCTTGCCCTCAAAGAGAGTGACCACTATAAAATACATCAAGCTTGACAAGATGATTTCTGCTGTGTTGCTTTTCAAAAACCTTTGAGAGTCAACAGTCCAGATCTTACAGCTACAAAGTCTTAAAAAAGCTGACAAAGCTTTTGAATACCTTATTCCATAAGTTCTGACCAATGTAAGATCTGTTATTACTTACTGAGAAAAACCACAATTATTTGATTATACTAAGAACAAGTCTTATAATAAGTGAATATAAAGTTTCCTAGTGTTTACATCCTTGTAGCAGAAATATTTTTCACCTGTGCATCTGTAGTTTTATATGAAGTTGAAAGGCTATGCAGGCCACATACCTCTTGTTATCTTACATCAAGACTATAAACGCCCTTAAGAAGTCTAAGTTTTAAGACCCCGAGAGTTGAAGGTAGAGCGTACTTAGGGATATCAAGCATGGCAAAGCATACCTTGTTAGCGCAAGGTATTTACTTAAAAAGGCTAGGTGGATTACAAGTTGTCCTGTATCAAAGCTAAAGCAAACAGAGTGGTTCTGACTATATTGTGAAGTAGATATCAGTGTTCCTACAGAGGCAATATGAACTTTTGCTCTCTATCCCCAGCAATGTACCCAATTCCACTAGTTCAGGTACCAGCAGCCAATGTGCTGTTCCCAATAGTATTTTATGCAGTCCTGTGTTTAATGCTCCCAAGAGGGTGGTTGCCAGGGTTAACCAGAAGAGTGGTTTCTGTAGGGCTTGTGTTTGGGCAAGCACAGCCTTGGACTGGGAAACTGTAGCAATTGCATAAGGTTTTTTGTGTGGTTTTTTTGTTTCTTAAAGTTGTTTTCAAAATGAGTTACAAATTAAACTATATTGGCGGGTTTTTTCCCTCCAAATGATAGACAGATTACCACGGGAAAATGCAACTTTGTACCTATTTCAATGTATCAATTAAAAAAAAAAATGTTGCTCCTGTATTTTGGCTTTAAAACTAAAAAATAAAAACTTCCCTGAACTTCACAGAATACTTCACACGTATTTTCTCATAACAGCCTCTTCCCTGGTCTGAGATCAGAGCTTTAAGTGAGCCAGAGAAGGAAATGAACAAAAGTATCATGCTGGTTTAACTAGACTGTTTTGGGGACCACACGGGTCTAGAAGGCATCTTCTTGCTTTTGTGCTTGCCAAATTTAAAGACACACCTGGGAATGTTACTGCCAAGCTCTGCTGGACCTGAGCCAGCCAGCTCCCAAGTCAGTCATCCTCCTGAGCTGAATTCTGAACGCAGGGTACTGCGCCTGGAGAGTTGAGTAGTTGGGATGCATGGGAGGAGCTAATTTCCCCCTGGTGGCTGCAAGAGTTTGGGAAGTGCAGTGCTGGCATGCCTGAATAACTCTGTGTGTGTCAGTTCAACCCAGCTGAGTTTAGTAGCTCTGACTGAGCACTGCCTGTGCTACAGTTCAGGTGGTGTTTTGCAGAGCCACACAGTACTTGTAGTTTGCCCAGTTTCTCATTATCCTTCATAATGAAGAGCTATAACTATATTCACACACACACACACACATATATATATATGTAGTTAATGAGAGTCAAATAAGCATCAAGTTCAGAGTGTTAAAAGTAACTATACCCAAGTGGCAAGCATTTACCTCCCTGGATGGAGTTTACAAATAATTTTTGTTAGCTGCTGTCTTGTGCTAGTTATTGGCCAAGAGATAACAAAGATGTGTAAGGAGTGTGTGTCTGTGGACTCTTGAATCTTTTGGATAGGTAAAGGATTAAGATGTATTTCTAGACATTATTAACCACTTGACTCTAGTGGACAAAGGATTCTGCGCACACTGGAGGTGTTTGTATTTCTTCCCGTCAAGCTCCATGTGTGCCACACTATCATCTCCTGCTACATCAGGGATTCTGCTAACTCTTCTGCCTACACTTTCAAAAGAGGAGGATACCTGGTTGACCTGCATACCCTGTGATTTTTTTAAATATATGCTGTGCAATTTTCTTTATTAATGTTTGTATTGTCTTTGTGAGCTTGGACAGGTAAGTCTTATTCTTGGAGGAGGAAGAAAGGGATTTGCCAACAGTCCTTTGGTTTAGTTCTGATCTACCAGTCTTAAAGACGGTCTAATGGTGAAAACTAGTAAGCATGTGCTCATACCTTGCTTGAAGCATACTGATAGTGTTGTCTAATAACATTCAAGAAGGATGATCGTTTCCTCATGCAGAACTTGAGCATCACACTCAAGGGGTCCCATTTTTTTGCTTGTCTTATCCCAACCATATATGCTTTAATTGAATTAAGTAATTTTTAATTAGGGCATCTGGAGAGAAATCTAAGTGTTGACACAAAAAGCTAACAGCTATGCTAGGAACATATACTATTTCAAAACACAGTTAATAGTGTAAATAGCAAATATTGTTATTCTAGTAAGTGTTTTCAGTAAACACATTGGAATGGGACTATAAAAGGATAAAGAAAGYATAGCTATGTAAGTTTCTTCTGCAGAAGTTGTAGGTAGCCAGTGATTTTTTTTTCAGGATTTTCCTTATCACCCCAGGTAAGGTGGTGGCTATTTAAAATTCCTTGGACTTTATGCTGGCCAACACCTTGCATGTGTACATGTAATCATCTTTGTTCTGCTTGTTTCCATTTAACTTTTCCAGTGCAAGGCTTTCATTCAGACTAACCTGTTCTTTTGTAAAGCACAAGCATGTTTTTGGGAGGAAAACAGATTTTCTGTATAGTCTGTGCCACCATGGACTTCTGGTGTCTCTCCTGTTGCTCTGTGAATGCTAATGAGCTGAGCCTCACTGTCCAAGATCTAACAGAGGAAGTAAATTAAAGGAAATCATTTACTTTGCTAACTGGAATTACTGTTTATTGAAAGGTAATTGAAGAGATAGAATTCCATCTTTTTAGAAAAAAAACATGTAACCGATATGACTGTAATGAGGTCATAACTTGCCAGAAAAGAAGTTCTGAAACTGGAAAAATCAGGCTTAACAGCTGAACATGATGAGAAAACTGTCACTGTGATAAGAAGGCACATTTCATCTCTGGGGACTTTCTTCCTCAAATGTTTTCTGTCAGTAGTTGATTAGGCATTGCAGTCAATCAGGTTTAATCAGTACAAAATAAACCTTGGCTATTCCTTCATTTCTGGTCTTCTACAGATTGTGACTTTGGTAGCTATCAGAATACAGATGCATGTGGTGAGTCTGGATAAACCACTGCAGAAAAACTTGTCCAGTTCCATATATACCTGTGGCAAAGACGTATGCCTAGATCTGCCTACTGATTTTATTCTCTTTATTGTGGTATTTCGCATTCTTACTTTTGATAGAAAAAGTGATCTTAAGCATTGGCTAAAATTTTTGGTTCATGTCTACGTTGTTTTTTTTAAGATAATGAATGTGATAGTCCAGGTCTCATTTGTTAAGCTTGAAGCAAATGAAAAAAAGCTTGAACCAATATTTCTCATTTTCCTACGCTATTTGCTTGAGACAGTAAAGAGAGAAATGATGGAAATGACTCTTCGTATATTGTGCTCGCTTTTGTTATGCTCTGTAATGAGATTGTCTTGGCAGACTGGGAGAAAGAACTCTGGTTTTGCTGCCTTATCATTGCAAGTTGGGGATTTGGTATGTATGGGCAGGATAGAGAAAGTAACATAATGTGAAGGAATGATCCAAATTGCTGGTCCAGGTCTGCTCTCCTTGCTGTCAGTCTGTATGTCAAAAGGTACATGAGCCAGCTGGTGAACACTTTTTTTTTTTAAAATTAAAAAGTATTCTCAGTCCATCATCTCTAATATTCTCACTTCAGGCTTTTTGACCTTAGGCTTGCTTGTTGCTCTACAAACAGCACCACCCCAAATAAGCAGTCTTTTGCTGTTTATAAGGTCTGAAATTTACCAGTGAATCCTCCTTGAATTTTCTTTGAAATACTTAAGTATATTTTTGAAAGTTTTATTTTTTTTAGTACTGGAATTGAATTCTTCAAGAAGATTTCAGTACATATATTTTTATACATATCTACTGAAAAACTATTTATAATTGTGTTTCAGTTTGAGATTCCCTCAAGCAAAAAATTGATATGCTTGTAGTTGGAATTGGCTGTAAAACATTTGTTATATCTTTTACAGTATTTGCAAGCCGAGATCAAAAGGATTTTCTATCTTTGTAGTTCCGCTGTTACACTAAAACGAGATAAGCATGCAATAATTGCTGCTGCAAAACCATTGTCTGACCTTTATTTTAAAAGAACTGTCTTGTTAGGATCAGAACTAAATGGTGGCTATGCAGCTGTAGGAAACAATGACCACTCTACCTTGTAATTGTACACTATAATCAGAAACAGGATTCAAAGTTCAAACTTCAAGACTAGAACCCCATACAGAATAAGAAAGCATTAGGAAATGCTTCCTGTCTGAGCTTATTCTAGTGATGTTGGAAATGCCACAGTAGGTGTGGCTTGTATTGCCAGCACACTTGGGTGAGGTTATCCAAACCTCCTACAAGCAAGTCTGAGAAATGTTACTTGAAGGTAATTTCTAAGTCTCTTTCTTCTGCTTTCCTGATAAAAGCAGTTCCCTTTGAAATCAATGTAGACTTACAGAGTGTGCATCTGAGAGCAGAAGCTGGCCTGTAAATTAAAGCTTCAGTTGCCTTTGAACGTGTTTTTCCAATAAAGTAGTCATCAGGTGATTTCTGCGGTGGTGTGCTGAGAGAGTCTGACACCATCATGCTAGAACAAGTGCAAGATATTCAGAGTAAGTCAAGCTTGACCAGAAGGAACTGTGTAGTAAACTAACTGGKGTTCCCCATTATCAGGCTACCATGAGTAACACGTGGTTACAAATGTAATGGTTCAAAATGTCTCTTACAATCTCTGAAATTCCTAAGTACTTGAAAAAGAGAGCTCCTCATGTGAACATATGTCTGTAACAAATTCAGGAAAAGTTCAATAGAAAATTTATGTCTATACTTTTAGTTACAAATTAAGAGCTTTTATAATGGTTATAGTGAAGGAGGAATGGCAACTGAAAATGCAAATAAAGAGCAAGATGAGGTAGAGTTAGTGAAGAAGGACAGAGGAGAGAAATTTGCTGAAGTTCAGTCAAAAATGTAAGCAGCTCTTTGAAAATGCACTGAAAAATTAAGTGGAGACTGGCAGTGTGCATGGAGGATGACCTGTAGCTGTGCATTCAAAAAAAAAGTGTGGAGAGTGTTATTGCAAAGAAAACTTAGTGACATTCTCTTACCTGAAGCTACAAGTGGCTAATAACAGATCTAGTTTCCTCTGTTCTCTGTGTCTACTGGAACACCAGCTCTCCCTCCTGACACTTGCATGTGGTTTTGAAACTAACATTTGCATGTGGTTTATTTCTGCTGAGAGGAAACAACAGGGAATTGCTCACTTGGATGGAGGATTTCTTAAGGGCATTTGCCAGTATGACACGTTTCATCTATTGAGTCTATATTTGGACTTGTCAGAAGTAGGAAAAAGGCAGGCATACCTATTTTACCTTCTCTTATGGAAAAAACCCTCACTAAATAGCAGATTAGAGATCTATTCTGTCTTGCTTTTCTCCTAGAATTGTAAAGCTATGTGTTTGCATCCACACAGGACGTGTGCCCCATCATTGCAAATCCCACATATAATTCATTGAAATGTTGGAAAGCAAGTGGGATCCTATTTGAAAAATTGAAGTTTCTGGTATGAGTTTCAGCAGTTGTGCAGAGCATTGGAACCACAGAAAGCTTGTGTTGCGCAGCAGGTTGTCACTCATTCTGCTCTACAACACAATGAGAAATCTCCGAGCTTTGGTATGTTATGAGTAATAGTGCAAGTCATTGAATTAGACAGTCTCGTGGGCCAAGGTGGCCTTGCCCCAGAATGAGCCACTGTTTCTGCACGAGTACTGTTTTGATATTACTTCATTTGTATGCTTGCTTAATTTAGAACATTTAGTTATAATCAGAGATGTATTACAGTATTTATTCTGTAGCCTGTTTCTTATTCTTGGATGATAGCTAGCTCCTTATGAGATCAGGGATGTACTGTGCTCCTATGCTTTTTTCCTACTGCTGGAATTAAATAGGGTTGTTAAAAGGCTTTGTTACCGAAACTCTTTAAGTGGCAAATATATTTGTTTAAATGTTTATTACAGACCTACAGCAAACAGGCTAAATATGGGGGGAGGGGAACCACTTAGTTTTTCAAATTCAGGCTCTGCACTTCTGATGTCAAGGCTTTGTGCATATATCTCTAAGTGTAAATCCTACCCCTCCTTCTCTGGTTTCTCCTTTATTCACTCTTCCCCTTCCTTCACTGGAATAACTTATGCTTCTGGAATAAATGTTCTGGAAAAGCAACTGCGTGGGAGTTTTGTGGTCACTTCGAGGCCAATTTCAAAATAGTTTTTGCAAAGCTTTTTCTTGTGCAGTGTGGTATTCCATCCATTTTAATAAGGAAAACTAGACTTGCTTCAATTTCACCTAAAAGGAAAGCTACTAGATCCTGGAGGATTGTTTTAAACTACAGTATTTCAGTAAGTTTTCCAAAGGAGTACAAAGCCAATAGTTTTACCAGTTGCTCTTGTAATACAATGAATCTCATGTAAAGCCTCCATAATAATTTGAACAGAGTTGTCTCTTCACATTTTATTTACTCTTAATTCCCCACAGGAAAAGAAAGAACAAAAGAGGAACAGAAGCCTTGTGCCTCCTGGTAAGCATAGTGTGCTTCTCAAATCATCTGTGAAGGGGGACCGGTTCTGGCAGAAGACTGCCAGAAGGTTGCACTGAGGTATGCAGTTCATACAGTAACAGTGTTACTCAGCTTGGAAGGGACCTTGGGAGCTCTCTAGTCCAACCTCAGTCTCAAAGCAGGGTCAGCTGTGAGCTCTGGGTGGGTTACTAAGGTCTATCCCATGGGACCTTGGAAAGGGATGGAGACTGCACAGCTTCTCTGGGGAACCTGCTACACCGCTTGGCCATCTTCATGATGGAAAAGGTTTTCCTTCGGTTGTGTCAGAACCTCCCCTGCTTTAAGACCCCTGCCTCTTGACCTCCTGCTGTGTACCTCAAAGTGCCTTATTCAATTGTTTCAGAATGATCAAAAATATTAAGGAGCCTTATTCAGCCTTTTTACTTTGCAGGTATTGGCTGCTACTGGGTGCCCTCACTACCCCATGGACATCTTTTTTTCAGTCTGAACAGACCCAGTCCTCTCACCCTCTCCTAACAGGGCATTTGCTCTAGCCTCCTGACCCTCTTGGTGGCCTGATACTGCAACAACAGTGACTGCTAGAGATGGGCTTTTTCTCTAAGTAAGCCTAATGTTTGTAACAGGACTTAATAACCTCTCTTGTGTTTCTGTAAGAATGGAGCTGTAGGATTCCAGGTCTGCCTCAAATGCTAGGCTTAATTTATAAGTTACCTTGTTTGTCAAGTAAAGCATGCTTCAGTTTGAGAGTCCCTGGTTCTGGCCCATAGCAGGAGCATTCACCATCCATGAAGAGCCCTCATGGCTCAGGTCTGAGGGGCGCTTGTGAGGGCAGGAGCGTACAGTCTATCCAGAGCGTGGCCTAGACTCTTGGATGGAAAATAATGAAATGCAATCCAGATCAGAGCCTAATTCACACTGTCATAGCTCTGCTGTGTTGGTAGAGTCCAAAGAACATGACTGAGCTCTGGAAAAACAGCAGCTAAAGACAAATCTAAGGTTTTACCCTCAACGCTTCTGAGCTCCTTGAGGCGCTCTCTGATGAAGGTGAGTCATGTGGAGCCTTTGTGTTTGAGGGAACAAAAATCTGTGCCCTGGAAGCAAGTCCTGCTTTTTGATACAGCCACTGCTGCTGGGATTTCTCAGCTGAGTTGTTTGTGCTTCAGGGAGAGGCAGGTGCTCTGCTGGGCTGGCATGGCGGTGGGGGATGTGGGTAGCACTGCTCTTCACAGGGAAGCACACCCTGTCAGAAACTTAACCCGGGAATATGCCCTGGGTAATGAAACAGTCATGCCTGAACGCCTGGTGCTGGATTTGGAGCCTTTTTGGTGTCAGATTGTCAAGTTATAATATTCATGCAGTAAGTGCACTGGGACTTGTGATTGATTTGTATTACAATTTTGTTGTTTTTCTCCTTTCCTCTTGATAAATAATATTCTTTGCTTGTGATTTTTTTATGATGATTTTTTTGCCTTTTTATGTCCTGCTGACTCTTTCCTGTTGTTTTTCTTCAAGCCTGCATGCTGTTCCCGGTTTCCCAGGGGGGCCTTGCTGGGAGGCGAGGCTCTGCGGGCAAGGTGTGAGGAGACAAACGGTCGCCTCCCTCCGGGGATCAGGCCTTCAGCTGGAAACAGCGAAAACGGTGTCCCCAGAACTCCTGGATTTGCCCCCGGTGACAAAACACCGCGGCGTTTAACACCTTTCTCCCGTAACCCCTCACTTCACGCCTACTCGCAGGGCCGGGCCGGGGGCGCGGGGTCGGGGCGGGCGCTGTGGAGCGAGGGCGGGCGGGGCGGGGCGCGCCGCCATCCCGGCAGCGCCTCTGTGGCTCGGCGCGGCCCGGCGGGCGGGCGCTGCCCGCCAGGCGGCGCTGTAGCCGCCTGCGCCGCTCTCGGCTCCTCTCGGAGCTGCGCTGCGAGGAGCCCCCGTGTGTCCGCCATATTGGCGCCCGCGCCGCAGCCGCTGCGCGTTGTTCCTCCATCTYCTGCCGGCGCGGCCGAGCGGGGGAGGGGACTTCGGCGCCGCCGGGCGGGAAGCGGGGCGAGGAGGCCGCGCGCTGCCGGGAGGAGACGGAAACGAGCGGGGCCCGCGTCCCTCTGCGCCCGCCCCCTGCGCCACCCGCCATGGCGAGGAGGCCCGGCGGCCCCTGAGCGAGGCGCACACGCACACACAGACCGAGACTAGCCCCCTCCCGGCCCGGCCGCCATCAGCGGAGAGAAGCCGCCCGGCTCCCGCCTCCGCCGCGACATGGAGGCCGTGAAAGCCTTTAACAGCGAGGTGTGTAACCCCCTCCCCGCTCCTTCCCCTCGGGGTCGGGGAGCGGGCGGGGCCCCGGGGCCCGGCGCCTTCCCTGCCCCCTCCCGCTGCGCGCGCCTCGCCGCGGGGAGGGGGCGGGAACCGGGGGGAGCCTCGGCGCGGCGGGGGGGGGGCCGGGGGTGGGGGAGTGCTCCCGCAGGCAGGCCCGGGGCTTCCACCCCCTGTCGGGCGGGAGCGGGCCGTTGTCACCGTCCCTGGGAAGCGGGAGGGGGGAGAGGGTAATGGAGACACCCCCCCACACACACTCCTCCTTCCGCCGTGAGGCTGGGGGAGGCTGAACGGAGAAGAATAGATCCGGCGGCGGGCTGAGGGGAGAGGAGGGAGCGGGAGGAGGCCGAGGTGGAGAAGGCCTCTTTCCTGCGCCTGGCGTGCGGTGGGGCGGGTGATGCCCGGCCAACTTCACGCAGCGGCCGGGGGAGGCTGCGCGGGAGTCTCCTGGGTCGCCAGGCGCGGGGTCTGTGCTCTTCCCCGCGTCCCTTGCCTCTTCTGCCACCCTCTTCCTCCCCGCTTGTTAAATGCGTGCCGGCACCCCGCCAGTGCGCGCTTTAACGCCTCGTGGAGGTATTTTTTAAATCTGGGGATGGGAATACAAAGGCCTGGAGGATTGTCTCCGTGTTTGAGAATAGTATATTCGCTGTGGTCAGGATRGAAGCAGACATTCCCTATGCGCTGCACAGAGCTCAGGTACTGCACCAAAGCACTGTGCTGAAAGTGGGCTACGGCACCCACAAACACACGCTAACAGGCTCAGGTATTGATACGGTATCTGGCTTCTCTTCTGTGCCGGCAGTTAATGTCTATTTTATTGCAAGRTAGTTCTTGTGGCAGCTCTGCTTTGTTCCTCTTCATTGCGAGAGTTTGTATCGTTTGTATTTTGAAATTAGTGTGAGAGCAAGGGAAATAAATACGTATTTTCTTTATCGGAAGTCATACGTCTTAAAAAAAAAAATAGATTTTTACTTACATTAACTGTAGAAAGTATCAGCTCTGGTTACAATGTATACTTCTACAGACTGCTCCGGGTTGCCCTCTCGCTACCCCAGTGGGGATGTAGTACGGTTTTAATGATTTTAAGTAATACAATGCTGGTTTGTGTTTTTCAAATGTTAGTTTGATTTGTAGTGGAACAATGTGGCAACCACGTTGTTTCTACAAACCGATAAGATAGGTTTTTAAAATGGGCAGGTGCTTTCTAATAAGTCAGGAGCAGTTGAACAGCCGTAACTGTGATGTGTGATTCTAGGTGTTGCACTTTATGCAATTTAAGTGGAAGAAATCACGTTGTGGCCACTAGAAGACAAATAAATACTAGAAACTAATCCCCCCCCCATTTTATTTTTTGATTGGCTTATGTGCTGTATTGTTAAGTGGGGGAAAAGGAAGAGTCTAGTCACAAGAACGGAAGAACATAAGTAGATTAGAACCTTTTTTCTCGTATATACCTACTAGTGTGAGCAAAAGTCTTCACTTTCATATTGAAAAACAACTTCTGGCTGAATTGATGAGCACTCAGGTATAAGTACTGTAAAAATAATTAACTCTGAAGATTTAAGGCGAGAACTGTACTGAAAAGGAGAGCTTTAGAATATGCCTTAGATCTTCTAAATGCTTGAAAAACAGTAAACTTTGGGTTGTCAGAAGAGAAAATGCAGAAGATCAGGCAATGACATTAACCAACTTATCTCCTATGATATAAATAGATAGCACCTATGAATAGACTTGTTTTTATGACTTCTCTTTCAGTTTTGTTTTAACCTATGTCTCTGTATTTGAATGCTGGGCTACACTGATAGGTTTTAAAGATTCTATGACTAAACCCCTGATCCTGGAAATAAATGGTACAAAACTTGCTATGTTTGGGGAATCCTGAGTGTTACTGCTAGCCGCTCTTAACACCTCTGTACCCAGTGCAGAACTTGACTTTAACTTAACTTTCCATCATTGTCTCTGGTCTAACTGACCTATACACCTTTTGTGTTTTAGAACTGTGAAATGATTAATAAATATTTAAAGTAGCTGAAGTGTATGAATCCATAGATTGTAGTTTGTGCTGTACCTAAATGCTTCTGATTAACTTACAAAATATTTGTACTTCACTTGTAAAAATCCTTTTCTTTGTTTACATTATGTTTTAAGGTCATGTTATACTCCAGAAATGACGTCAGAGTTCTGTTCTAGAGATTTTTGGCTTAAAATAGATGTAAATTAAATTTAGCAGCAGATGGGATAGACTAAATTGTAGAAAAACTTTTATCATACTTTCTTTTATCCAGTTTGCATTCAGTTAATAATTTTACAACAGTTTATGTAACTTACTGGTGAAATCCAGACGATGCTTTAGAAAGAACGTTCCAAATACATTTAAACGCTTAAGTCTGCAGGTTGGGTACTTCTGGGGTTGGGGGTTTTTTTGTTTGTTTGTTTTTTTAAAGGAAGGAGTTGTGTTTGGATTCTGCAGTGAAGCTAAAATAAAGCCAGCTGTCTCTCTAGGTAGTATAGCTTACTCCAAATGTGTGTGTGAGCTGAGCAATATCCTGTATTATAGCTATCCTATATGACAGTCAGWATTGAAGTGATTAACATAGGCTTGTCATTAATTTGGTTAGAAAGAAATATCTCAGGTTGATTTGAACCCTTGACTACTGGAAATAATGCCGGCTATTGCGGAAAGCTGTTCCATGTCTAGCAATGATACGTGGCATTGTCAGTGCTGTAATTAATCATATATATAAAATTAGCCCTAACATTTGAAGTCTTGGGAAAGATAAATTTAAAGATGTTTTAAATAAACATTCCGAAATAAAACATGCTCGGTATCATTTTCATGGAATGGTTGATGCTTTACTATTTGATTAAAACTCCTTGGCAACTGAAAAATACAATATTATACAACTGATTTAGTATACTGTTGAGGTAATTGGCAATGTTTTATACCACACAGTTTATCATTTGCTACAGTTGACATCATGAAGGCTAACCATTGCAGAATCATTTTCCTCCAGGTCTCAGTTCAGGCCCTGAGTTTTTTCTGAAAAGCACGACATCAAAGTCAAAAACAGGTCTTGACAGAAGAAAATGACTGAAATATTTCAAATTCTTTATATGTTCTATAAAATGTATTTTATTAAAAAGGAATTGAAATGGACTAGAGGCAAGCACGCGTACCATCACAGTTCCAGTACTCAGATGGTAATGGTTTAATTGCAGACTTATAACAAATACTGAGTTTCAATTATATATAGTCAGTTCAGTGTTAGTCTTGCTGTCAGCTTCAAATCTAGCCATTCTTACATTGGTTTCAGGTACTGTACCTGAAGTTGTTTTTGGGTGCTATGCTCCCCAGAGTGTTCTTGCAGTACTTGTCCTTTTTGCAGTGGCAAGCTTTGTATTTCCAAATTGTTTTTCACTTTATGATGTGAAGAATGTATGCAGACAAGTGTGAAAGGAGACCGACAGATGCTTTAATCTGAAACACATTTAATTATTTTTTAATTTATTTTGATATGAATCTGTAGAATAAATGTAAATAGTTTTGCAGACATGTAAGTAGTTGTAGGACTAGAATTTATTTTAGGGGAAATGGAGATCACAAATTAGTTTTAAATACAACATAAACTGGATATTTGAAGTAATACTTTGTTGGACATATTCACTGCATCTTTAAGTATTGAATAACGGGAATCTTGAAAGGACATTTATTTAAGTTTTAAAGGGCAAATTCAGCTTAGATGCTTATTTCTTTAAAAACTGCAACAGTAATTCACTGATCCAGTTCAATTAAACATAGCATTTCTGTTCATTTAAAGTTTCTCAGTATCTTCATTCACATACACACCTCTTCATATATGAGCTTCGTGAAGTCTTGCTGCCCATGATTCTGCCCTTACTGGGTTTTTTTTGCATGCTCTTTATTTAAAAACAAAACAAAAATATCTCATGCATAAGCTGTGCACACTTTGGTCAAATCATTTAAAATTACTTGTACTTTATAAGTTGCTGAGGCTGGCACCTGCAGTTTTGAACTACAGACATTTAGAAGGTTAGCAACGGTAAAACCTACTTAAGGCAGTTTCATAGCTTAAAAAAATCCAAAAACATGCCTAGTTGCAGAATTTACATTGTTGAATCTAGTGAACAATATTTGTTAGCATCCAGTGCTACAAATTTGAGCTGAAATGTAGTGGAAAAATTAGTTTTTATATTTGTCAGGCAACACAGTATATTATGATATTGGAGAGGCAATTGTGAAAAGGGCAATCATATATTTAAAAAAAAGAGAAAAAAGAATAAGGCAAAGTTCTCCCTTGAAGCCCAGGAACGAGAAAGTCATGTGTCTTCTGATCCCTTTCAGAAATGCCGTGTTCATTTGAGTATGTTTTGTATAAAAAGTTTAATTACTCTTCTCTGTGCAGTTGGGTGCTGATCTTTTAATATACAACGGAATTGAATGGAAAACTCAGTGTCATCATGGAGATGTGGAATATACTCCATCTTAAAGTGTTTCAAGATGAGGATGCACATAAAGCACTGTAAGATTAAGGTAGCGATTACAGTTTGCTGGAAGAGTGATGTGGGTTCCTATGCCTCTTCTCTTGTTAATCTAGGGTGTGAGAGTCACAATTAGAACTTCCACAGCATTGCTAGGCTGGAGTTCACCTGTTACTAACAATGAAAATGGTTGTCCTCACAAAGCTTATCATAAAGCGGAGTCACAGTGATCTTTTGGTGTGCAGAATGGTTGTGAGAGCCACGTAAGATGATAAGAAGTGATACATAAAGGGATCATTGCTACTTTTGGGTTAACTGGTTCTTCTGAAATTTGTCAGTGGTAGGGCCATAACAGTCACTGATCGTTTGCTGGCAATGCTGTTGTCTATATACTCTATTTGCACTTCATTGTCTGTCGGTCACCTTTATCATGATGTTTCTTTAGAAGGTATGTTAAGTGGCAGTGGGGAACAGTTCAGTCAACTACAATTTCAGAAATGTGGCCCTTGGAAATAACCCACATTTTAATTACTGAGCATTGGCGTACAGGTGCACAAAACTACAGAAGTGTAAATCAAATATTCTATTTTAGACTATTTAAATGGCACATTCTAAGTCACCGAGGCAGCTTTTTCACGAAAGAATGCCAGTTGATACTAAAAAAAGCTAAATGGTATGCCTCATGAAGATGCTAAATAGAGATTGATGCTGAATAGCTGGGGAGAGTGAAAAAAGGATGCTCTTTGAAATGAGGAGCCAGGGCTTTGATTAGTGCATGTAGTGATACTAGCAGTTACGTACGAGGAACGGTGAAAGGGCATGTAAGCTACTCCCTGACAAGATATTTTTCTTGGATTCTGCTGCACAATTCACATTGGCTGAAGCACCTGAAACATCTGCAGAGCTTTTTTTCCTAGCTGCTGAGAAAATGAGAAAACTTGTGCCTGTTTCCTCTTCTCTCTCACTACAATTTTACCAGTCATAAAAAAAAGTGCAACCTTCTTTCATATCCTCTGCTGTTTTGAAGGATTCTGCAACTGTGATACGTTTAAAGCTTTCTTCTTTTTTGTTTATCTGATACTGCATTTATGGTCTGATATTCGTAAATCTTGTTGTAGCAAATTGGGATGAAAGCTCTTGGTTTATTCTTATTTTTCAGAAGAAAAAGTTAACTCGGTGGTATTTGCGTGTGCATGTGGACACACGTACATCTGAAAAGTTGTCTCTGTTTTTCAGTCTTAACTCTGGGATGGATATGAAAAAGGTCTTCAGTTTTATTTTGCTTTATAATCCCATAGTGCTCCTCAGAGAAAAAACACTGATTCTTTATAAACTATATGAATTCCCTTAAAATACAGCAAAATATGTAAGAATTTGTTAATTTCCCTTTTGCTGTCAGGAACATTAAGAGCAGTATCAGTGAAATGTAAATATTTCACTCTTGCATCCCAGCAAGAGTTGAACTTTGCTGGCTCTCAACTATTTGCTTTTTGTTAAAAGGGCATAGGGAAAGAAAGCCCTTTTCTCTTCAAGATACAGTAAATATTAAATTGATGTTCACCTGATTAAATGTCTCCATGTGTGCTGAATAAATATTTACAGTTTTAATATCACATTTTCAAAGACTGATCTGACCTCAGACTTCCACCAGCCACAGAATCTTGACTTCTGGCCTTGTAAAGACATGATCATGCAAGGCTGTGTTAAAGGCCCAAAATGTTAGGGATTTTTTTGTGCATATCTTGCTCAAGGACCTCATTTCTTTCGTGAGGTAGTATAGGACAGACATTGATTATTTTTCTGCCTTCAATACATACACTTTAAATTTCTTCTTAAACTGTGGTCTAGATTAGATCCCTATGAGCCTGGGAGGGTAATGCAGATCTCTGGATTCTGCTAACACTCTTGAGTTGCAACTGGATAGTTACGAGTATTGATCCTGCCTGCTACTCATTCAGAGAGCAGTGAACCATTTTGTAGTTTAAAACAAATGCACTTCTGAACTCTCATGACTTCAGATCCTTTGATTTTGACATACTCACTAAGACCATGCCTGGGGCTACAATCTTTGGCAAAGTACTTGAAATTATCTTAACAAGTCTTATTTGAGTTTGCCATCAGCAGTCTGTTTTCCTGTGGCAGTTGTAAAAGTGGAGTCTAGTAATCCAAATGGCTTTCTTACAGAAAAAAAAAAAAAAAATCACGAACAAAAGTATTTGATAAAGCAGGTCTTAAAATACGGTCTAGACACTTGATTACTTTCATGAGGATTGTTTTCACTTTGGAAGAGGCCCACCTTCTTTCTTGTCTGTAAAATTTGTCCATCATTCTATCTCCGGACAGCCACCAAGAAATTTATCCTGAGTGGCTGATTCAGCCTTGGTTGGAGCCCGCGTTCCTGGCCTCAGCAACTGCTGGTGTAACTCCATTGTGAGGCCTAGGACAACGGTGTGTAATTGTGTGTTCATGTGTGTATCCAGAGTTCAGCAAGCTTGGCTTTGAACTCAATAAACAATATTAGTCCTTGTTCCTGTATCAGAACTTTTCATGAATTGCAAGTGCATTTCTTTCCTTTCATTTCTTTGCTTCTTTGGAGCTACTTTTCTGCAGTATTTCTCTGGGACCGCTGGCAGCAGCGACAGTCAGCTAGGTAATTTTATTAACCTTATTCAGCAGCTGCTTCTACACTGTGGGGTACGTGTTCTTTAAGAGAAAAAGGATCTTCAGCTACTGCTGTACTAGTTCTTGTCTTCACCTGTCCTTGCCAGTTGTACTGACCAAAAGGAGACATTTTTTTAAATAGAATTTAAAAAGGAATTGTTAAAATTTGGAGGAAGTAAGAGGAAATGAGTGCATTGCCACCATAACCCTCTGTCAGATTTATCCCGACCATAAATGTGTATTTCTTGTAATAGCCTACTCTTTGTGCTGTTTTGCTTTTGGCAAGTGAGCTACCATTTGTACAAAAATGGCAAATATGGATATATAACAATTTATCATTTTCTTTGCACTTTTTTCCAAGAGTTTGCCTACAGAGCTTACCTGGGTTTACTGGGTACAGTTTTTGATTGTATGAGGTGGGGTTGTTTTTGGTTTTTGGTTTTTTTTTTTTTTTTTTTTTTTTTTTTTTTTTTTGACGTTCCAAATGAGTAATAGCGGATTGCTATCTTTTCTCCTAGCTTTGTGATTATACAAGCAGGTAGCTGATGGGCACTTTTCTGATGCTTTGACATTCAGAAATATAATGCACGTGTTTCATATAATAAAATACATATGTGGAAGGTAAGGCTTGGCGCCTTTGTTACTGTGTTTGCTGTTGATGGTTTTTGAGGGTTGGCAGAGAGTGCTCTGGTTCCTGGTTAGAATGAGGGCACAAAAGATGATGTGTAAAAGCAGAGGGGCAGAGCTGAGATCCAGGAGGCAGTAGTAGCAAGGAAGGATGGTTTGGGTGGATGGTGCCTGAGCAGTAAGAGAGTGTAGCGTAGCAACAGCTGAGAGATTGAAGGCACCTGTTTTGGTAGCCTTGAGCTTGTTTATTATGAAGTTCTGTCTATAACATTAGTTTTCAAAGATTGGAGTAAATATTCTTTTATAAACACTGATGACAGCTGCACAAGGTGTTTTATGTGAGGCAGTGAACAGCTGTCTTATAAATTCCAATTCAAACATGTAATTGAAATAGCATGCGTTTTTGGGAAAGATATTTCAGAAGATCCATCTTCTTGTGTTGTTTGCGCTAGGGTTCAATGTTTCCAAATACTCATTCATTTGGAGTTGAGTGGTAAGGGTTTCTTTGGTTTTTTTGTTTTCTGTTTTTAGTATTTATTAGTTACTTTCAAAAACTGAAGTAGAATTAATTACGTGCATCCTTTGCTTTCCATCCCTATTATTCTATAGCTCATTTTTTCTTTAAAGAAGTACAAAATACTGTAAATTGAATGCTGCTCACTATAAAACTGTTGGTTTAAAAATCTTGGCCTCATGGCATGACTTTATGGAGCTCTCTTGATGGTTAATTTAGAAATTAGTACAATAGATAAAAATATAATTCTAATATTTTGATATTGATGTGATTGCAGTTCTAAAAAGAGAAATAATCATACTTATAAATGTCTTCGGATTTTCCAGAGGTTAAGTCCGAAGAGTATTAACCAGATTGTTGGAAGCCTATGGAAAGATCTGATCAGACTGAAGTTTTTCAGAATACCAAATCTCCTATACATATTAACAAAAAAAAGCTGGTTCACATGAAAAGGAATAAGTTATTCTCTGAATCTGCTCTAAATTACAGCTTCAGATAACATGTTGATCTTCATAGCTTGATTACCAGATACGCAGTAGTAGCCACTGCTTCTTAATTTTCAGAAATGTGAAGTGGAACACTTAACAGGAAAGGAGAAACATTTATATAACAAATATATTGGTTGGAGAAATCCAACCCACTGTAAACCATGATTTTTTAAAAATTTTAAATCATGAAGTTTCATTGTGAATACAGGGGCTTTTAAACATATCTAAGGAAAAAACATTTTGAAATCAGTAAGACAGGACAGCTTTTGTTGTGAGCCCTAAAAACAGTTGGCAGAGAAAATGTGTGAGTTCGATTTTCATAACCTTTAGGATCTGTCCCTATATTTCATATCAGAATTGTAGAGGTGTGATTGTATTTAGACTTCTCTAAGGTATTTAACTCTATGCTGTGCCACACTACCAAACTAGTGCCTTGCAACAAGAACAAAGGGCACTTCTCCAGTGCGGGCAGCCCACGAGCTCGCCTCTGGAAATCTAGAGACTGACGTTGTGCCTGAAGCTGATAGATTTTCCTGTTGATGATCTAGAATTAGCTATAAAGTAATGATAAAGTGTTAATGATGGAAATTAGCCATATGGCAGGAATGATGAGAAAATTGCGGAAAGTGAAATGCCCTTGTTATATTCTTTGTTTTCTTATGTGATATGCTTTCAAAGATCATCTGGACTTTTTGATCAATCTTTCCTTTCTGTTGTTGGGAGTTCAGGCTTTGGTAAAGTGCTCAGTCTTGCCTAGCTATTTTATGTGGTCCATTTAGTTTTTTCTAAGCTTTTTGTTCCCATGCAGTAAACATCCTAAGTTACTATGAAGAGAWAAAGGGGAATTGTATTTTATGGCTTGTAAAGGGCTAGGAGCAAATGAAGTATGATCTAGAGGCTATTCTGAACTAAACATCTGTTGCTTAGTTGCATGCAATTCAGGAGGCTAGAGTTGAATCCAGGTGGTTTCTTTAAATTCCAGTTTTATGTTCATAGTCTATATGTACAAAGCAGGCTGTACCAACAGAACTTAGACGCTTTCTTTGAAAGTAGTAATGAAGAAGGTTTAAAGGAAATTGTAAATAGGCTGTAATATGCCTTTTGGCTCAAATATGTGAAAACTAAAATGGAATGTTGTCGTTCCATCTCAGATTGTTCAGGTTCAGTAAATTTGAAAGTCATAACTGTGCTTCCTCAAAATGAAAGGGGTAGGAGAAGGACTGAGCAAAGGCAGTGATGGTAACACCTGACTTCTTCATGCGCTGAAATGTGATGGGCTGGAGGGACTGCCGTATTACCTTTGCATCTTATTTCACTTAATTGCCTATATGCTCAGTTAGGATGAATATTCAGATGTCCTCTTTAAACATAAACATATGTGAAGAGTGGTGTATAATACAACTGACGTGTACAAGTAAGCTTTCCATGTGAGTGTTCTTGGTTGCTTTTAGAATATTTTATAAATCAATTAAGTGCAACAGTAAAAGGAAGACACACACTGGGATATCAAGCATATTGACTATTATTTTATGTTTGTTAATTTAAACCATGTGTCATGCACTTGAAGTGTTTGAAAACAGTTGTATTAAGATAGTTGCTGTTGGGTTGCAACCCTCTCTTGTTCTATGCTTTTTTTAATGTTGGATTTTGGCAACTCGTATTGTCTTGGTTAATTACTGGCAAAAAAGAACTTTTCATTGTTTCCCCTCCAAACTGAAATATCTTATGCAGAATGGAGCATCTGCCATTCTGGTCGTTCTACGTATACATCTTTGGTATGTATTTTAACATTTCTGTGCAGCGCAGAGAGCAACAAGGTGCTGATTGGGTTTAAATAACAGTTCTCACTGGTAGGTCCTAGTCAGCATCAAGGAAAAATCCTGTTCACTGAGGGATGGGCTCATGTAATTTAAGTAACTTTTCCTAGAGGTTAAATTTCAGGAGAGTGTGTAAAATGCAACATAATAGAAATTTGTTGATTCTGTCCTTTTTTTAAAGCAATGACTGACAATACTCTTTTCTTGTTCTTTGCAGTGTGGTGATATAGATATTTGGTAAGCAATTCAGTGACTATTTCTGTATATACAATTGGATTTGATTTTTCTTAATGCTGTTGAAATGTGAAAGAAATTAACCTAATTTATTAAGGTAATATGTATTAGGATTGTCTTCTAAGTATTTATTTTGTCTTTTGCACATCGAAATTGCAGACATTTATTATTATATACAATGCGTGGTTAGTGTTGTGTCCTGGTAGCAGCCAGAGAAAACTGTAAAAATATTTCAGTAGAGATATGTGTAATTGATAGCCCTGACACCACTTCTGGTCATAATCTTATACTTAGAGATTGGTCTGAGTCCTAGAGTATCAGCATCAAAATGTTTATTCCCTTAGTTGCTGTAACAGTGTAACAGATATTCATCTATATGAATATCTGTTCCTTTGGATCACATGAGACCAGAGGTTTTCACTGCTTTCAAGCTTTCTAGTGGCAAAATTAATCTTATATGAAAAATTATTTCCTAGCCACTCTTCTCTTGCCTTTGTAAGATGTGGCCAGAGCTTAGCATTCTGTAGTATATTGCCTTGTAAATTACACCTGTTTACAATAGGATTAATTTTTTACAGATATTTACAAGAGAAATAACTTTTTAAGCACTTTTTGAATTACAGTTGTAATGATAAAAATATTGTTTGCATTACTGAACAATCAAAATTTGAAATATGCTGATGAATTCCCAGACTTTCAGTAATGCTTCTCCTGAAGACCACTTTTCTTAACAGAATTAAATAAAAAATACAGAGCAGAAATTCAATGCTTTATCTATAGCATCAACCTGACCTTTTGCCTTTCCCCGATTCCCAACTTATAATTTATATAGCTCATTAAATCTTTGAGCAAGCCCATGTTTTTTTCCCCAAAGTTTGGAAATAGGACCTAGTTTATTTAAAATGATGTTGGGGAAAGGGAGTATAAATAATGCTGTTAAGCCTAACTCTTATGTACACTGGAATATTGCCTTTACCTAGTTTCTTAGCTCTCAACACCATTGCTTTTTGCTGCACAAATTATGACATTGTTATATCAGATAGAGGAAGATACAAAATTGTGACTATAATTGGCTTTATTTGCCAGCCTGGTTCTTTCTTGGATATGATACTTAAATTTACTGCATAAATGTACATTTATGTAACTTGTTGCATTTGGAACCTGTTACTTTCGAAGGAGATGCATGAGGAAATGACGCTTTATCCATTGTCCAGCAAATGCATACAAAATCCCTGTGAGGACAATTTCCCATCTATTTCCAGATAGTACTGGTTGATTGTGATGGAGAGGGTGGTATGGAAGAAACGCTTGTTGTAGGATATGATACTGAAAACAGAGTCTTAAGGCGTTTTTTGTTTGGTTGGGTTTTTTTGTTGTGTGGTTTTTTTTGTTTTGGTTTTGTTTTTTGTTTTTTTTTAAACAAATGTAAGAACAGAAAAGATACCTCAATTGGAAGTGATGAGAAGCCGCAGAATTTGAATTTGTTTGAAACAATACACAGGTGAATATCATAAAATGAGGAAGAATTGGTGTGACTTTTATGAAAGTAAGTAGTATGTCATGTGGTATGAGAGTTCTTTGAGAGAATTAGCGAGCACATGGATAGGGAAGAACCAGGTGATGTTATTTCGATTTCCAGAAGTAGTTGAGAAGATCCATCCCCAAAAGTTTGAAAAGAAGTTGAATTGCCATGGAGAGTGCATCCTTACATTGATAGATGACTGCTAAAAGGGGAGATGGGGGGAAAGTTCACATGTAGAAATAAATTGTCTTTTTTCATAATGGAATCTTATGTTGGTTTGTGCTGGGAATCCGTGCATTTCAATGTATTCATAAATGCTGTGGAAAAGAGGTAGAATAATGAGGCAAAAAAGTTTGTTGACAGTATTAAGTTATTCAGGATGTTGCTACTAAAGGGCTAGCCATGAAGGATTGCAAAATGACATTGCTGTACTGACTGTTGGATGGCACTCTGCAATTTCATCAAGTTAAATGTGGTAATGCAGGCTGGGGAGATAGTATGAAAAAGGCAACCCTTGCTTTATGTACACAGTGACGGACACTGAAATTATATCATTTGGTAATTAATAAGATCTTGCAACTGAAATGAAAATGCCTGTTCAAAGTTCAGCAGTAGTCAAAATAGCAATCAGAATCCTGGAAATTAGGAAAGAAATAGAGACTGGTTATACTGCCATTACACCTTTATCTTATGCCACGTGCAGTCTAGTTTGCACCTCACAGGACCATGTTGGCAGAACTGCATGTACAGAGAAGGGCAGAAAGGACAGTCAAAGGAATGGAACAGGTCTGTATGAGAAATTACTAAATATTAATACTCTTTTTGGGCTTGAACAAAGATGACTGGAAGATGATGAGATACCGTGATAGTAATGGTGATACAGAAGAGGTAAATCACTGTTTTTTTCCAATGCAGAAGCTAGGTAAACCCAGTATCACTGATGAGCATGGGTTCAAATCAAGAAAAAGGAGTTTCTTTGCAGAGGTTTTGATTAAACTCTGTGCCTTTGCCAAAAGATGTAGGGCATGCTAAAGACTTACATGTATTAAAAAAATAAATAAATTTGAATTCCCTATGTGGAGGGAATTCAGAGATTTTATGAAAAAGATCAGTTGGTGCTGGCTCAGGAATCACTGAGCTGTGGGTTGCTGGTGGCTAAAATAACATGCAGAGAAAGTATCACTAAAAGGGCAACTGTATATTACCTTTCGTAAACATCAACTATTGAATGCTGTTTCTATTAGTTTTCTCTCACCTAGTGGTATGCATCAGTAAATGACACATTTTCTACCATGCCCTAGCTCAAAGAAAAGGAGGAGAGGTAAGGAAAAGAAAAAAAAAAAAAAGAACAGAAAAAAAGAGGAGGTAAAAATAAATTATTATGAGAAGGTAGAAAGGTGTTAAGAATAAAAAGAGGGAATCAGAGAGGGACAGAGAAAAGCAGTCCTGACAGCAACCATCACTTCTTGGTAGGGTCCAAGTAGGAGTGGGTGCTCCTTGGTAATGCTCAGCCCAGAGGCATGATTAGACAGGGAGCTTGAAACAGTTGCCAGGTCTCTGTGGTCAAACTTCCTGCTCTCCTGGCACTTGAAATGGCCAAGCTGGCTAGGGCTGGGTGAAGTTTGTCAAGAACATCCCAAGACTCAGTGAGGCTTTGGATGTGGAGGGTAAATAAAAAATGGAGTGTGTATGCAATTTCAGGAGATTCTGGAGGAACTGGAAAAGGAACCTGGCATATTTAATATCTATATGGTGAGAGGGTCTTCCTCTCACCATGGCATGGGCATGAATCAGGATCCCTTGAGCACACCTAAGTCTCTGTGTCTCAAGTCCTTCACTGAGAGTTTTCCAACTTACATTCCTGGTAAGCAATAGACTTGGTTAACAATATAAGCTACGACACTGGGGTTTTTCACCCTCCTATGGCAGTAAGTCATGCTACTGAATGTTTTGGTGTGACGCAAGGCCGACGAGTTGGAGGAGTGAAGCACACTTGGATAGGGAAGTTTTTCGAGGCATGATTTCAAGGTGAATTGGTTAGCTGTTATACACCCTACTAAAGAGATGTGGGGAGGAATTACTGATAGTTTTGGAGACGTGATGCAGGTTTGACCCTCTGTGTGTCTCTGTTACATTTCTGTGCAGTTGGGTTAGGATAAGAACTTGTAAAAATAAATTCTGCTATTTTATAATTCAGAGAGTAACAAAACAGGTTTAGAGACAGTCTTATAAAACCAGAACAAAAATCCACCCTTAAAACTACCTATTACTTCGATTATCATGAAGACTTTCAGTGCTATCTGTCTAATAAGCTGTTACGTGCTTACATGGCCATTTGGCTGGCATCTGATTCTTACTTTGCAAGATCATTACCCTGGGAATTGCTTTCATTGAGACAGATTAGGATTTGGTGGTAAGTGTATCTTTGTGGACTCATTTTGTCCCTGAAGTGCCATTCAGATTCAAGCCTTCCCTTTAAGGATTTCCTGTGATTTATATTCAGTGTTTAATCAAACATGCATATTTCTATCAAAGGTTTACTGATTGTCCCCCACCTAATTATCAAAATGGTGATGTGCGTAGGGCATGGCTGGATGGAACCATCATACAGCAAAGCAGTAAAACAACTTCGCCCCACACAAATTCACTGCAAATTGATCTGGTGTTTTCTTTACCTATAAATGGGTTGTGAAGATTAATGTTCATTTGTATTTTGTAGTTTCCAGTATTGTTTGCAACGTGTTTGGAGTTGAGCATGTTCAATCATCTAGAATACTTGAAATAGGCAGTTCAGAGTCTTGTCCACAGCTTTCTAGAATAAACTGATAGAACATTAAATTTTCATTAACATTGCAATCAAATGTATACTACTATTAAGTGCATTGAGTTGAAAAATCACTGGCACTTTTTACAGTAACTTGAAAGTATTCTCTTTACTTTTGCTGTGCTTTTTCTCCCAGAGGAAAATAAAATTATTCCCAAAAGGTCATATGGAAAACCTGCATTTAATGTTCTTTCTAACTTGGTTATTTAACACTTGTTTTTTCAAAAACAGAGCCAACAGTTTGGAAATGGTTTCTCTTACCAGTACAGTCAGACTCCTCGTGACTTGTCTGATTGTGTTAGACTTCCCCCCCCATCAAATTCTGTACAAGTTTAATCTTTGTTCCTTCTTAACATTTGTGTTCTTTGGAAGTCATTAATTTTGTTTTCTTTAGCATCAGACATGCAGTTTCTTTCTGTTGCTCAGTTAATTTTGTGTGTGATAATGCCATCTACCTTTAGAGAGGGAATGTCTCACCTTTAGTTTTCCGAGTGGTGTGCCATAGTTCAAGAATGGACAGTACAAAACAAAGGTTTGTATAATTTTGTAATGGATTTTTATAGTTTTTTATCAGGGTTTAACCTTTCAATTTATTCAAGTCAGTTGGTCTTACTGAAGCAGCATTCTCCCAAATGTTGTATTTGTGTTGTGGTGACTTTGCTCAGGAGAGCCTTTGTGTCAGAATGACTCTTGGGTGAATACACAGCTCTTTGCAGCAGTGCTCTTTTCCGGGCAAATACCGGTAGACTGTTTCTCCCTCTTAGATATCAGGATAGCTGGGAGATGAATATTGGTTTTGTTTAGATTAGCATATTCTTTTTAGTTTCTGGTGCAAAATCAATTACTAAATGAATGGGAAAAATAAATTGATCCGACAACATGTGAGGTGGTTTTTGAATTGGATTTTGATGTGTATGTATATCATCACTGGTGATAGATGTGCAGTGTTTGGAGAGAAATTTTTATTCTCTTAGAGTACATTTTAAAAAGAGACTCCAAACTGTAGTGCTCTCTGTAGCAGTGCCTCAGATTTCAACAGCAAGTTTCTGTACTTACTGGTTTTTCACATAAGAAATGATGCAAATACTTTCACTATGCAAGTCCTTCCAACTGTGAACTTACAAAAATAACTAGAGAAAACAGGTTTCGTTGGTGGTCAGATATCTATCAATAGCAATCAGACGCTTAAAGAAATACTGACCAGTTTTGGGGCATTTTGTATGCGTTGATCCAGAAAAGCAGGTGAATGGCTACTGAATGGAATTAGAGAGATTTTCTTCATAATTTACAGAATCATATGGTAGCTCAGCCACAAAGCATGTTTTTTGAAGTTTGCGTAATGGTTTGTGTGTCTGCTCCTTTGCTTTCTTCTTCCAGCTTGTATTGTAAATGTGACTAGCATGCTTCAAAACCTCTGAAACTTCTCCTGGTTTTGTCTGCCACTTGAAGATTACAGTGTTTCACTTTTGGCCCTCTTGAATGAACTGTATTTCTATTGTGAAAAAAATGCAGCTGCCTGATGTGATAAGGCTCAAACTTCATTTGAGTAAGTTCTTCTAAACTGAGAGCTGCATTTTATACTAGCATACAGATAGCTAACTGTATTTTATACAGTTATTTAAAAGAGTGGGTGTGTTTCATTATGGTATGTGGGCACAGACTTAGCAAGTCTGTGATAACAGTTCAGGAGTGAGTCAGGTCCCTCTGAGGCACACCAGAGCTGCCCTCCCAGGCTGAGGAAAACCACGTCAGGCAGTCTGGAGCCACATCCACCAGGCCTGCTCATCTCATTTGGTGCACTCTTCCACTCCCATCCTTCCCAGTTGATCTCCACTACTCAGATTGTATTGACATCTGCCGTCCCCCTTAGTAATCCTGTTCGCAGGCTAAAGAGTCCTAGCCACCTTTGTTCTTCACTTGAAAGCTTCTCCATAGTTTTCATGATCCCTAATGATTTCATGACAGCCTTGGAGATTAGAGGGGAGGGCAGAAATTCCGGAAGTATTGAGAGGTTGAGAGTGCCTTGTAGGTTAGTAGTTGCCTAAATAATGTTGTTCTAAAAGTCTGTTTGCTGCATTTACCACTGAGATTTTTCTGGTTTACTGTTGAGTTGATGCTTTCAAAGAAATGTCTCATGTATCAGCAGATCCCGTTCCTGAATGGCAATAGTCAGCTTCAAAGCCAGTGTCCACTACTTCATGTGTACTCATGCTTAATTTTTCTGCCTTTTTATTACTCGTTAGTGTCACTGATGTTTCTCTGCAGTTTTTGATAGTCTGACTTTGTCTGTCCTATCCAGAATATACGTTATGGCACAGGCACAGTCCCTGGCATAAGTGGGACTCTATTGGGACTTCCCTCTACTATAAACAAAATGACTATTTATTCAAATTGTTTGCCGGCTATCTTTAAGGAGTAATTGGTCAGGTTATTTGTCATGCAAGGGCCTGCTTAGGAGAGCTTAGTTTCTCTGGAGCCGTTTGTGAGAGATCTTTGGTAAATGTCTTTTGGTAGTCCAGGTGGACTGTATCAGTGATTCCTCAGTGTGCTCATGGAGTCTTTCAGAGAAGGACAATAGTCTGAGATGTGGCTTTTCCTTACAATAGCAGCATGGCATTATCTGTGCGCCTGCTAATTCTTTTCTTTCGAGTAATTTATACAAATTTTTCTGGCACAAACATTGAACCTAACTGATTTGTTGTTTCCTGATTCTCCCCTTGAACCCTTGTCAGAAATTCATGTCRCTTTTCCTGTCTCTTAGAGCTACAAGATTGAGACTGTTTCAAGTGAGAATTCACGAATCACAGCTAGTAGGTCTTTCATTCTTGAATTCCATTCTAGCACTTCATTGTTTTCACATTGTGAGCTTGTTCTTTACCTTCTTATAAACACACTTGAGGAGGATTCTGGTATGGGAAGTCTCCACAGTTTTTCCTCAGTGTGTAGATCTAAAAAGAGAAAGAGAGGGTTCTTTTTCTGTAGGGCTTTATCTCCTATGAGTCCTTCTTTATGTGCTGATTGTCTTCCGGCCCTGGAAGAGCACTCTGATAGATCTGCTATTCCTTCTSTCTTCTGAAAAGGGCTTATTTTTATGCTTTTTCCTGTTTGTTTCTCAAACTTGATTGCTGTATTTTTTATAGGTACATTACCTGTTAGAGCTTATGGTCACTTTTTTTTTCCCCTCCCCTTTTGGATACCACTTCTGATTTTCTGAAATACATCATTTTACTTCAGATAGTTTCCCTGACTTTACTATTTAGGCATGTTGCCATTTTTTCCTAGTTTGTTTAAAGGCTTCTTTTATGTGAGGGCAAGGAGTTATCTTCTGCCAATGAGCATGAATGCCTTACAAAARCATGATCAGGAAATAATTATAGCAAACTGTTCTGGCTAAGCATTTATACAAAAGGGCATACAGGGAAAAATGAGCCAGAATATAAGCACAAGTTTTAAAAACAAAAATTATATATATATATATTTTTAACTGTCTACTTTCATATTTTATAATCCTGAATAAATTGCAGTTATTTTGCTTTAACTATATTTGAAGAATACCTGATTTCTTTAGATGCCTACTGTCTTAAAAATGATCTATGCTAGATGAAAAAACAAAGTTTTCATTACTAGAGAGGCAAGCAAGTCTTGCTTCTCTAGCCAGCCTAGCAGTAGAGCAAATGGGTTTGGTGGATGGACTATTTGATGGATAAGGAGTTGGCTAGATGGCAGCATCCAAAGAGTTGCAGTTAATGGCTCGATATCCAAATGGAGATCAGTAACAACTGGTGTCCCTCAGGGGTCCATGTTGGGACCAATACTATTTAATATCTTTATTAATGACATAGACAGTGGGATTGAGTGCGCCCTCAACAAGTTTGCAGGTGACACTAAGCTGAGTGGCCCAGTTCATATGCTTGAGGGAAGGGATGCCATCCAGAGGGACTTTGACAGGCTTGAGGGGAGGGTCCACATGAACTGCATGAAGTTCAACAAGGCCGAGTGCGAGGTCCTCCTGCACCGGGGTCAGGGCAATAACCAGCATCAGTACAGGCTGGGGTATGAATGGATTGAGAGCAGCCCTGTGGAGAAGGACTTGGGGATGTTGGTAGATGAAAAATCGGATATGAGCCGGCAATGTGTGCTTGCAGCCCAGAAAGCCAACCATATCTTGGGCTGCATAAAAAGAAGTGTGGCCAGCAGGTCGAGGGAGGTGATTCTTCCCCTCTATTCCGCTCTTTTGAGACCCCACCTGGATGCCGCATCTAGTTCTGGAGCCCTCAGCACAAGAAAGACGTGGACCTGTTGGAGCGGGTCCAGAGGAGGGCTACAAAAATGATCAGAGGGCTGGAGCGCATCTCCTATGAAGAAATGCTGAGAGAGTTGGGGTTGTTTAGCCTGGAGAAGAGAAGGCTTCAGGGAGACCTTATTGAGGCCTTTCAATACTTACAGGGAGCCTATAAGAAAGATGGAGGGAGCCTTTTTACCAAGGCCTGTAGTGATAGGACAAGGCGTGACAGTTTTAAACTAAAAGGGAGTAGGTTTAGAGTAGATATAAGGAAGAATTTTTTTACGATGAGGGTGGTGAGACACTGGAACAGGTTGCCAGAGAAATTGTGGATGCCCCCTCCCTGGAACTGTTCAAGGTCAGGTTGGATGGGGCTTTGAGCAACCTGATCGGGTGAAAGATGTCCTTGTCCATGGCAGAGGGGTTGGAACTAGGTGATCTTAAAAGGTCCCTTCTGACCCAAACCATTGTGTGATTCTAAGTGGAGAGGGATTCCTGGTTGGCTATTAATAAACGTAATGTATGAATTTGCTGAAGATAGAGCGAAGAACATGTGTGCTGTCAGTAGGTATTCAGGAAGATGTTTGTGCATGTTAGGATATCTGTATTCAGAAGAGTGGGGTTTTTTTGGCCCTCTTTCATTTGGGTTAAACTATGCTGGAGATGTCTATGTTTTATGTAGTTAAATTCTGTTTAATACTAAAAGATTGAGTTAAGAAATTTTAAGAAATGTCACATTCCATAATTTTGTAAGTGAAACTTAATTTTTTCAAAAGTTAAAAACAAGTGTTGCATTAAATGTTGCAAAGTTGCAAGTAGGTATTTCACACTGGGCCCTCACTTTGTCCGTAGTACAAATGCTGCTGCTTTGGGCTTCTGCCATGCACTGACAGACCTAAATCACCAGTTTTCGAAGTGAATGTACTTTTCAAAACAAAATGTATTTATAAGGAATTAAAAGCTTCTTAAAGATAATTAAGATAATTAAGAAAAAATAATTCAGAAGAATGATTTTTTTTCTTGGCTTCTTCCAGGTACTAAATTTGGGATTTGTGTTTTCTTTTAAACGGCTGTTAAAACCTGGAACAAGTATATCCCTTGTCCAAAAAGCCGATCACTACAGAAGTATGTTCTTAATTTTGCTGTTTCTTTTGGTTCATTTTTTCTTTTTCTAGCTTGAATTATCTGTCTTTAAACTTAATGCTAAATTTGGTTCTCTGTTACCCAGAATAAAGTACTGGGATGCTAGCAACAACCCATATTACCCTGTTGTTTTTTGGCATATTCCGGATGTGTGGTACTAAGATACCTGTCTGCATGCAGCTGATGGTTCAGAATCAGTTGTGTGCAACTCTTCCGTGTTTCCCAGCACTGTGTTGTGGCTTTCTTGATGCTTTGAACTGCCCCCTCCCCTTTTTTTTCCTGATCATTTCAAAGCTGATGGACTGGTCAGGTGTGGTCCCAGCATATCTGTGTGAGTCAGCAGTTCTGCCTCCTCATAGCTGTGTATGTCATAGGTGAAGGAGCTACTATTCCTATCTCTTCTGGAACTGTTTTCAGATTGGCAAGGTGGCTTCTTGAATCTAGGCTGATTTCACATTCGCTTACATATCTGTGAATTGCTTTTACTAGCATTTTGGGCTTTGAGAGTGCTGACCAGGAATACCCAAACGGACTCTGCTAAGGCACTGCCTGAATGTAAGCAGAATGTTTCTGGCACTGTAGTGGCCCCAGAGGTAGTTTAACTGTAGTTGCACATCATCCAGCCAAGCCGGTAGGCAGGATGAGTGACCCACAGTCTGGTAAATCACCTGTGAGTAACTGGAAGTTGAGCACTGAACTATGAGTATAAAACAGAGAAGAAACTGATTGGAGACTCTTGATTTTCTGCCTCTCTTCTCCCTTCCCCTGTGGTGGTGAAGAGCATTTATGTATTTGAATTCTAGAAGCGTACTGCTTTTTGTTGTGTAAGAAGCACATAAGTAATTCAGAATATTTTGCAACAGCAATTAGCACTAGCATTAGTGAGAAGTAGTAACAGTTGTTTTAAAAGTGAATGTCTAGCTGTGAATTGGTTATAATTTCACTGTTTTAATGGAAGTCCTTTCAAGCTGAGAAGACTGATACTTTTGCTTGGACAAACCAATTTTTTTTTCAGTTTGTCTTTTGACAGCTATGCAAAGTTTTAGTTAAAACTGGTTTTGACAGGAAAGGATAGAAAAAAAGCATCTCATGTTTGCAGGGAGAAGAAATCCTTGTCTCTTGGAAACTCAAATACGACTGAAGAGTATCTACACGTTAGCTTCAGAGCGATAAATTATTATAAGCCACTTGGGGAGTATGACCTATATTTAAGATTGTCTAATGCTTTCCACTGTGTGATCCTGTTTACTGTTGCATTTTACTTCGTTAAATGTAAACAATTCTGAATTATGTTTTCTGAGCTAGCGGGTTGCTGAAAGTTGAATGAATCTTAGGAAGTTAAAGATATTGTTTATATCTTTATGGATATTAATCTAGTTCAATATATTGCATTGCTCAGGATGTGTAGTAAGAGAGGAGAGGGGTCTTTTGGCTTTGTTTCTGTTCAATGACCTTTTTATGGAAAAACTCCCAATTCCTCCTGTCTTTAGGAAGGAAATAAAAAATTGTCTTTGGATGGTCATTCCCATTATCAGGGCTCTATTTTTGAGCTAATGTGCTTCTAAACATGTGTTGTAAACAAAAATACAATTAAGTCAAGTCAAGAATACCCTTAAAACTGGTTTGGCATTTTGTATCTGGTCTTTTTATGTATGAAAGCAGCAGATACTAGACAGTCCCTTGTCTGTTAACACCTAGGGTTGAAGGAGAAAAGAGCAGCATTTTGTTCAAAGCCATATATTGTGAATAATCAGAGGTTTTCACAGCAAGTAAATAGCCTTGGATGATGGAGTCCTGACTCAGTGTGAAGGAAGGAGTTGTTTCCAATTACCACTTATCAATCATAGCTATGAAGTTAGTTAATGTACAGTTCTCACTATGTAGCAAACTTCTGATGAATATCTGTCATGATGGATTGCTTCTGCTAGGAGATGTATGTACAAGTAAAAAGAATAGAGTTATTACTGCATCCTGGGAGAAAATTGTTGCAAAACTCCGCTACTTGTGTACTGTGGCTGTTTTGGTGGTTAGATATTAATGAAGTTACAAAGCTGTGTTAAAACGGAGAACCCAGCTGGTTAAGCATTTGTAATACTTCTGATATATTATTTCTCTGAGTTAACGCAGTGAATGAAGGAAGTCTATACTTTTTCCCAATCTGCTGTTTTAAGTGGCAAAATTGCTACATGCTCTTTTCACTGGGCTGGATTTTTTTTGTTTAAAGGAAAATAAAAAGATTTGATTCAGCAGGCATATGATGATGAATATAGTAAGTATTTGGTTAATCATCTGTTACGGTTCCATAAAGGTAGTCAAGGATATTAAATTTTTTGCCCTAGAGAGAAAAACTTAATGAGAGCTACTGTATTTACATATCATATGTATTTCATAGAATCATAGAATCATTAAGGTTGGAAAAGACCTCTAAGACCATCGAGTCCAACTGTCAACCCAACACCACCATGCCCACTAAACCATGTCCCTMAGCGCCTCATCTACATATCTTTTAAATACTTCCAGGGATGGTGACTCCACCACTTCCCTGGGCAGCCTGGTCCAACACTTGACCACTCTTTCAGTAATGAAGTTTTTCCTAATATCCAATCTAAACCTCCCTTGGCGCAACTTGAGGCCGTTTCCTCTCATCCTATTGCTAGTTACTTGGGAGAAGAGACCGACACCCACCTCGCTGCAAC